>CM076570.1:365984728-366452634 GCA_034641835.2 Pinus albicaulis
AAACACTACACACAATGCATTAAGAAACAAGCACCTAGGTACATACAGTACACTTCACTTCAGCAGTTTACCAACCCTGGTTGACAATTAAATGAGCTCAGTTTAGGAGACTAGATTGAGACCAAACATTTTGGCGCCGTTGCCGAGGAAGTGAAAACTAGGTAACCTTTGTTTCTTAGCATCCAAAAAACAATTTTATGCGTAGGGAGAGAGATTCAAGGGGAAGATTTATAAGCAGCAGAGGCAGAAGTTTGATTTCTAGAACACCACTTGTTTCATCTAGATCCAGAGCTAGTACACCTTCAACTCATACCCATATTCCATCCTCTCTTGATCCTGGACTTCTAGAAGATCTAAGGTCAACTATTCCATTAGAGAAACCTTCCACTTCATCCACTAAACCTGCCATAGAAGAAGATCTAAAAACTCCTGTTAGGGACACAAACCTTTCCACTTCCACAGGAGAGTCAACCATGGCAGAAGAAGGAGGAGGAGGAGTTTTTAATGTAGAAAACACACTATTTGGAGGTAGAGGTAGAGGTAGAGGAGAAGGAGGTAGAGGAGAAGGAGGTAGAGGTGCAAATGGAGGAAGAGGTAGAATAGGAACCTCTTTTGGGTTCCCTATAATTGATGAAGAAACCAATACAACCATGAAAAACATTTCACCCTCTGTCCTTCCAAACTTCTATGGACTTAAAACTGAAGATCCTGAAACCTTCCTATTTGAATTTGAAGTCTTGTGTAGAACTTATGACTACTTACAAGATGCTCAAAAACTTAAACTATTTCCTTCAACATTGAAAGGAGCAACATTGAAGTGGTTTATGAGTTTGATCAACAGTTCTATTAGGACATGGGAAGACATGAAACAAGCATTTATAGAGAGGTATTTGGATTATTGTATGCCAGTCAATCATAAGGAGGAAGTGTTTAAGATGTTACAAAAAGAAGATGAAAACTTGGAAGATTTGTTGGAGATATTTCATTACAACATCAAAAGAGCAAAAATGGAAAACTTAGATCAAGACACCTTAAAAGCTCTTTTGTTGAAAACAATTAGGGATGAATGGTTGGATATCCTTAACATGATAGGAAAAGGGGATATATCACAGCTCACATTACCTGAAATATCTGAGTTATGTATCAACCTTTCAAGAGGGAAATCTAAAACTGTAAAAGGTCCAAGAGATCCTGCTCTTGCAAGGGCAAGTAAGTCTGCTTCTGGGACAGTAAGTAGATCAGAAATAGGACACATGCTTGATGATTTTAAATCTGACATCTTAGAGAGTCTTAGTGAACAAATAGACACCCTCAAGATACAAAACAAGCAAAAGGCTGAATCTGATGCCTTGGCAATCTTTTGTCCCAAATGTAGAAAGAAACATGCCTTAAGAGAGTGTCCTTTGGATGTAAAAGTTGTAGAAACCTGTGTCATTTGTTCTGAAAAACATGAAACCAAGAATTGTCCTTCTCTTCCTGGTCTCAAAGCTGTCTTTTAGGAGGAAACTCCTACAGATTCCACAGAGTCTCTCAATTTTGTATCTAGAAGACCTTGGCAGGGACCTCAGACACAAGGATTCCATGATCAATTGTATAATCAACCTCCACCTTGGAATTCTTGGCAGCAACCTTGGCCCCAATTTCAAAATCAATCTCAATATTGGGCACAAGGAACACAGAGTCCCTATGGAAGATACTCTCCATACTATCAGTATCCACCATCCTATCCACCATATCCACATTTTTATCCTCAAAATTCTCAACAAAATTTTCCTCAAAATCTTCAACAGAATTTTCAACAAAATCCTCAACAACATCATCAGAACCAACCACATCAAAATCAACCACTTTCATTACCATTCCCTCAAAAATCAAATCAATTGCCTGCTCAACCCATACCAAACCCCAATAATAAGAACCCTCGGAATACATACATGATAGAAGGCCAACAATTTCCAACTTATTTAATCACTCCTTTAGACCTTAGTGATGTTCAACTGAGGTCTGGAAGAATACTTGAAAAGAGGAAACCTTCTGTGATCATACAAGAACAAGATAATTCTGAGGAAGAATCCCTACGGGTGAATAAAAGTCTTGAGGAAGACACATCCTTTCAAGACCCACACATTGAAAAACTAAAACAAAAAGATCCAATAAATCCAACTCCTGTATTAGAGCAACCATCCACATCTACTTCTATACCTCCCTTTACGGAAAGATTACAAATTGATAGAGGTGTAGAAAAACAAATCATGGTGCCTAATTATGATTTCTTAGATGAATTGAGAAATGTTTGCATTAAAATTCCATTATTGCAAGCCATCACAGAAATCCCAATTTTAGCCAAAACAATAAAGGAGTTGAGTATGAAGACAACAAGAAAAGAATAAGAGAAACCAAGAAAATTCAACTGGTAGGACAAATAGCAGACATTATGATGGGAAAGATTGCTATTCCAAAGTATCTTGACCCAGGAAATCCAGTTGTCAAAATTCACATCAATGGAATTGAAATTCAAAACACACTCATTGACTTAGGAGCAACAATAAATATCATGAGTAGACAAATCATGGACAAACTGAAACTTCCTAATCTTCTCTTTACACCCACACTATTACAATTAGCAGATAGATCTGTGATCAGACCAGATGGGGTAATAGAAGACATTCCGGTGTCCCTAGACTCTTGGGAGTACCCTGTGGATTTCATGATCCTGACACCCAAGAATAATCTAGGAGGCCATCCTGTTATACTAGGAAGACCTTGGTTGGCTACACCTGATGCTTTTATTAGTTGTAGGTCCGGTGATATGTATATTTCTGATGGAAGTTCAACAAAGAAATTCACTTTATATCCTCCAGCTAGGACAATTACAGATCTAGATGACACTCAATGGATAGAGGATGAAGAATATTTGCAACCACTCTTCACAATTTCAAAAATTAGTGAAGATAATCAAATTCTGAATACTCTAGAAAATTTTGAATCTTCTCCAGAGCACAAACAAGAATCATTTCAAGAGAGATCCAATATTGAGTTCTTGTCATCTAGACAGATGTCTCTTCATTCTATGGTTCAGGGTAGGCAGCTCTATGAGTGAGACACTGAACAGGAAAACTTTGAACTCAAAACAAGAACACAGAAAATCTCAATAAAGAAAATTGAAGTAAGTATTAGGAGACATTATTGCATATGCATGAATACCATGACATGAGGGATATTGAAGACTTGTATATACATCTGTAAGCGCCACTACAGGTAAGAACAATCAAACAACCTCAAGGCGGATGAATCCAAATCTTAGGAAATTGTTAGAAGAGATGGCAAAAATTATTAAATGTTGATTCATCATCTGTTGAGATAATGGTGGGTTTCTCACATGGTAATTGTGCCAGAAAAATGGAAAATGGAGTGTAATTTGACTCACAAGAGGCGGAGTCAAACTACTCTTAAGACAATTTTCTTTCTCACCTTTGGTTGATCCGTGTTGAAAGCAATATTTGTAAAAGTGCTTTTCATTCCTAGATGGGTTTAGTGGTTACAATCAAATCCAAGTAGCACTTGAAGACCAAGATAAAACCACATTTACTTGTCCTTGGGGTACCTATGCCTACAGAGTATTGCCATTTGGATTGTGCAATGCACCTGCAACATTCCAAAGGGCAGTATTAGGAATTTTTTCTGATCTAATACATGACTGTGTAGAGGTGTACATGGATGATTTTACAGTTTATGGGGATACATTTGAAGAGACTTTAGAAAACTTGGAAAAAGTCTTAAAAAGATGTCAAGAAGCAAACCTTTCACTTAGTCATGAAAAATGTTTTATGATGTTCACTGAAGGTATTGTTTTAGGGCACCACGTTTCAGGGGATGGGATTAGAGTTGATGAGGCGAAAGTTGAAGTTATTTCTAACCTATCCATTCCAAGTTGTCAAAGAGATGTTAGAAGTTTTCTAGGATTTACGGGGTATTATCGGAGATTTATAGAAAACTTCACCAAAATAGCATCTCCACTCTTCAAATTACTCACCAAAGATTGTGAATTTAAGTGGACTTCTGATTGCCAGTTAGCTTTTGAAACCCTGAAAACCAAAATTTCTGAAGCACCTATATTAAGGGGACCTAACTGGAAGTTACCTTTTCATATCTCGACAGATGCTTCCGATACAACTCTAGGAGCAGTATTGGGGCAGAAAGACTTGATTCCCTATGCCATCTATTATACCAGTAAAAATTTGACTCCTGCAGAGTTAAACTATACTGTAATTGAAAAAGAGTTTTTATCTGTTGTTCATGCCATAAAAAAATTTAGACACTATATAACAGGCTATGAAACTTTTTTTCACACTGATCATTCTGCAATTAGATATTTAATGAACAAATCAATCACTAATGGCAGAGTGATAAGATGGTTGTTACTCTTACAAGAATTCAACATTACTATTCTAGATAGGCCTGGAAAACAAAACACAGTAGCTGATTTCCTATCTAGACTCCAAAATATCAAAGATGACACTCCAGTTGAAGATCAATTTCCTGATGAATATCTTTTTGCAATCTCTACTCAAACTCCATGGTTTGCTGATATTGCTAATTATTTAGTTTCAGGAAAATTTCCTTCAATTATGAATGCAAGGGATAAAAGAAAAATCATTAATGATAGTGCAAGATATTCATGGGTCGCTAATGAGTTGTACAAGACAGGTTCAGATTTGATCATTAGAAGGTGTGTGCGTGAAGATGAGATGCCTGAAATTCTCAAGGCATGTCATGATGAACCTTGTGGCGGACACTTTGCAGATAAGAGGACAGCCTATAAGATCCTTAATTTAGGATATTATTGGCTATCTTTGTTTAAAGATGCAAGGGAGTATGTAAAAAGGTGTGACAGTTGCCAAAGGGTAGGGAAACCTTCTCCTTCAGGTGAGATGCCATTACAACCTCAGGTACACATTGAACCTTTGAAAAATGGGCTTTGGATTTTGTAGGACCTATTAGTCCTCCATCAAGACAAAAGAAATATATATTAGTTTGCACTGATTATGTTACTAAATGGGTAGAAGCTAAACCATTAATTGTTGCTAATGAAGCATCTGTAGTTACTTTTCTTTTTGAGGATATTTTTACTCGTTTTGGTGTCCCAAGGGAAATTGTTACAGATCAAGGAGCTCAATTTACATCAACGCTAGTGGAGCAAATGATGGAGAAGTACAAAATCAGACATAGAACATCTACTCCTTATCATCCACAAGCAAATGGTCAAGTGGAATCCACTAATAAAGTTATTGAAGGAATCCTAACAAAGACTGTTCATCTACATAGAAGAGACTGGGTAGATAGGCTTCCTGAAGCCTTGTGGGCCTATAGAACTACATGGAGAAACACAACAGGCCATACTCCTTATGAGCTTGTTTATGGAAAGAAAGTTTTGTTTCCCATAGAGTTCCAGATTCAAACCTTCAAAATGGCAGTTCAGCTAGGACTTGATTTAACGGAGGCACAAAAGCATAGACTGGAGCAAATTAATGAATTGGATGAGATCAGACAAGATGCAGTTCAGAAAACAAGTCTAGTCCAACAGCAAAGGGCTAGATGGCATTACAAGTACATCAAAGAGAAGAAATTTAAAGAGGGTGATTGGGCTCTCTTGTTTGATTCAAAATTCAAGGATTTTCAAGGGAAATTTCAGACACATTGGCTTGGGCCATATGAAATTGTTCGAATTTTTGATAATGGGGCAGTAAAAATCAGAACTATATATGAAGAAGAGGTCACTTTTCTTGTGAATGGTCATAGACTGAAGCTATACCACAAGCCACTCTCAAGAGAAGAGTTTGTCAAGAAGTTCCAAGAAAGCAGTGATGTGAAGTTAATGAAGAAGAGTTTCTCTTCTTCATCAACTTGATTAAATTTTTTGAAGCATTTCTCTTTGAAAAAAAATAAAAAAATAAAAAAATAAAGGTATAAACATGAAAACCAATCATTGATTGGCATGTTTATACAGAAAAGATAGGGTGAAAATCAGAGTCTCTCTGACACTCTAACTTTTCCCATTTTTGTTTTTACAAGCAGCTGTTACAAAATCATAAGTTCAGATCCATAGTACTTATGATCCATCTCATTTCATTTCACTCCACTCACCTATCCATCCATACTCCATTTCATTCATTCATTCATATTCTACTCCATCCCATGTTTCATTCATCTCATTCCATACTCCATCCATCTCATTTTCATGTCAAGATTTAAAGTTTGATGTCTTGCTGTAAATGAATAAAACATGTCATGGATTGCAGGGCAATTCTTATGTTCTTCCACTCCATTTCATAAATTGAATCCATTCCATTTCATCATCCACTTCATACATATCATGTCTCATCATCCATATTCATTCATACCATATAACATTTCACCTATATTCCAAAAACACTCCATTCCATGATCAAAATGCTCTACAGGTACATTCTGCAGCTTAACAGACATTCTGCAGCTGATCAGCCTTTCTGCAGCTAGCCAGACATTCCGCAGCTACAAATCCTGAAGGCATTAGTCAGCAGACATTAGAATTGCAACAAAATGATCCAGTGTATCCACAAATAAGAAAAATCAAGAAGGACCATGAAGACTCTTCCAAAGGAGAACAAAGAAGACAAAGACTACAAAAATCAAATGAAAAGAAGAGGTAACAAGTTTAGATTATAATGGCATTTCATAAATTTTAGCATAGTTTTAGTTATGAATTGTTCGAAAAGGTTGTTTTAATTATTTTTATTGATCAAGACCAATAAACCCTCCACAGACTTTGGATTAAAATCTCTCATTTCAAATTCCATGCCCGACATCATTTAAGCGGTTAAAATGGCCGAGGTGTTTGAATTCTTCACGTCTCTTAACCAAATCATTCAATGATGATTCTCTTTGCCGTTGTAAAAATCTCCGCCGTCTTTTCAATCATTAATTCGTTTCCTCCACCTCACTCCATTACCTCATTCCGTGACCACTGCCATCACTCCATTCTGTAGCCGGCACTTCATTCCGCAAACAGAAATATCTTTATCACCAAGAGCAGAGCAAAAGGGTATATCAGTTTGAATATCAAAGCACTATCACCGTGGACAGAGATTGAGCATTATCACTGTAAACGCAGAGGTATAGCAGTGAAGAATTTGAAACCATTTGTTACCGGGAGACAGAGGTATAGCAGTGAAGAATTTGAAACCATTTGTCACCGGGAGACAGAGGTATAGCAGTGAAGAATTTGAAGCCATTTGTTACCAAGAGACAGAGATATAACAGTGTGAGAATTTGAAGCTATTTGCCACCGAGAGACAGAGGTATAGTAGTGTGGGAAATTTGAAACCATTTGTCACTGTCAACCAGAGACATATCAGTCCAAAGTTTCATTGTCAAACAGAGGTATATCAGCTCGAAAATTTGAAGCCATTTGTCACTGTCAACCAGAGGCATATCAGTCCGAAGTTTGAAGCTGTTGTCACCGTCAATCAGAGGTATGTCATTCCGAAGTTTGAAAAGAACTTGAAGCCATTTCAATTCGAAGGTGAAAGTTATTGTTTCTGTGGGTAGAAGAGTGTTAATCTGAACATTGAAGAAGCAATTATGGGTTTCATTGTAAGAACCGAACCAGTGGGTTCAAAATATTTAGAAGGTTACCCTCAATGCAAAGAAATGTTGCAACAGATAGGATGGCTTCAATTTTTGGAGAAATTTAATGGCTTCCACAAAGAAGTCACTAAGACATTTGCAAGATCATTCCAAGGAACCCAAGTTGAAGTGGGAGATGTCAAATTTACCTAACATCGAAGTTTTAATTGGCAAGCTTACAAAGTGTTTCATAAAATGGAGAGATGGTTCAAAAACAAGAATTCCACAAATGAACTCGGCCAAATTCTAAAATCATCAGTAAGGGATGTTACCTATTTAAGAAAGGAATTCCATGTTCGTATTGAAAAATAATGGAGAAACATACTACTTCTTCTCGCAAAAATTTATTACATGTGAGAATAGACAGAACATTTTACGTTCACATTACTAATAATGGGCATTTTTTCTGAAGACTTAAACCTACCCTATTTCTTACTTCAAAGCTTGAAAAAGATGGCTTCCTGTGTTCAAAGAAGGGTTCAATTTTTAGAGACAACTTTATATCATCATGGTTTGGTTAAAATTTTGATTGAACATCATTTAGCCAAAACAAATGGTACATGGGAAAATTTCTTGATAAGAAATCATTTTGAAGAGCCAAAAGAACCCTCACCGGAACCACAGCCTACAAGGAGGAGTAGAAAATGGAGAGCCTCAAAAGTTGAAATTGACAAAACAGTCCAAGAAAGTAGTGAGGAAATCATCTCAGAGAAGTTGACTCAAATCAAGAGACAACTTAAGAAAAAAAAAGTAATCAGGAAATCTGCCATGGAGAAAGAAGAGGGATCTTCTCAGCCTAGAAGAAGCCACAGACTAAAGGGGAAACTAAGGAAAACTCAAATCAAACAAACAGGGGTGATTAATATAGAAGATGAGGAAACATCCATTGAAGAAGATGTTGAAGAGGATTTTAATGAAGGAACCCCTGAAATTGACCTTGCTCAACAAGAAATTTATGACTATGTGGAAACTTTGGAAAGGAGAGCTTCAGAAAGAAGAGAGAGAACCCCTAGTCCTCCACTATCTGAAATAGATGTATTAAGAAGGGATAGGTATGAGTTGGAAATACTTAATAGACACATCAAAAATGAGAATGAAATTCTCAAGGATCAAGTCAAGCTCAAAACTGATATGAACTCAACCTTATCCCTACATATAGATAAAGTGGAAAAGACCAATGAAAAGTTGAAGCAAAGGAACAAGAAGCTAATCAGGGCACTTACCAACCTAAGGTTCAAACTTTTTATCAGAAAACCCAGAAGATCTTTAGCTTCCAGGCAAAGGAGAAGGAGAGGACTAGATGTTCTTGCAGAAGCCTCTGAGTTTATAGGATAAGTTGCATGAGGACATGCAAGAAGTCAGCAGTGGGGGTATGTTGAGCCTCGAAATTGTGCTTTCTTTCATTCCATTTTACCTCATTTTCATTTTTCCATTTCTATCCTAGACCCAATTGATCAATGAATTTAGTTAAAATTACTTTTAGAATGATTTACATGACTGACTTGCTAAGTTTTATGATTTTTGTCATTGTAATGCATTTTGACCGGAACTAGCTACAGAATGCAGACATTCCGTAGCTAACCGGCGATTCTGCAGCTGCCTTCACGTTTGGGTATGTTCCAGGTGGCCTCTCAAGAAAAACCGCATATGGGCATATTCCACGTCATGTCTACATGGTTCGTTGCTCACCATGAAGGAAGAAACGAATTATGGGTATGGTTTTGGAATGTGGGAACACATTTAGGAAGGAAGACTTCTATTAGGACTGTCTCAGTCCAGATGTCTTTTTCCTTTTTACGCAGCCACTTCAAGAGTCCTAATGTGATTCCGATAAGGAAAGACAATGTTCCTGAAATTGTTGCAAGTCTTGTTATTTACATTTGTTATATAAACATTTGGGAAACCGAGAGCTAGGCTAGATTTTGTTCTAGATTTTGCTTAGATTCTGTGCTACATTTCTGAAGACGCAGAGTGCTCTGTTCAAGTTATTTCACTTTTAATGAAGCAGACAGTGTTGTTTTGAAAGCGTTGATTTGATTTGGAGTTAGATTCCGTCAGGTGCTAGAGGGCCCCTGCCTCTTGCACGGATTTATTTGCGTAATTTAGATAAGTATTCTAGCTGCCTTTACGTTTTTGAATTTGAATTAGTAGTTGTTTTCATTAGCTACTGTGGTTATACTCATTCTAAAAACTCTTCCAAAAGAAGAAGCTTTTCCAAAAGATTATAATGATGAATGGGAAATGGCTATAGTATTGTAGGATTTGAAGTTGAATTCGTAGTTGTTTTCATTAGCTACTGTAGTTATACTCATTCTAAAAACTCTTCCAAAAGAAGAAGCTCTTCCAAAAGATTATAATGATGAATGGGAAATGGCTATAGTATTGTAGGATTTAATTGTAATCTCTTTTATTCACCATCACAATTATACTTATGCTAAGCACTCTTCCAAAAGAAGAAACTCTTCCAAAAAATCCTTATACTGTCTTAAGCATGATTGTGATCTTGAACGTTTTAGTTGTGTGTTTTCACTAAGTACCATAGTTGTTCTTGCTCTTAAACACTTGTCAAAAATATCATAATGATGGGTAGGAGATGGCTATGATATCTTAGTTTTTCATTGCTTTCAGTCTTTACATTTGCAATTGCACTCAATTACACAGTCAAGATTGTTCTAAAAACTCTTCCAAAAGAAGGAACTCTTCCAAAATACCAATCATGATGGACAAACAGACTGTATAATTCCATAGAATAATGCATGATAGCTTAGTTAGGATGCTCTGGAGTTTAATTGCACTTACTTCATGCTAAGTTGTTCTGTTTTAAGTTTGATAATGACTTGTAGTTCAACATTGTTTTACATTAGTGATACCTTAAGTTCATTCTTAGCTTAACTCATTGCATTTGCACCCCATATTCAGTTGTCATTCACTGCATATTAGACTACTTCAGTTGTTAAACTTAACAAAACAGCCTTCATTATTTACAAACATCTTCTTGTTCTAAAATCTATAATCGCTTCATAACCACAGGAACAGAAGACAATATCATTTTTAAGGCCTGAAGTACTTCTGCAACTCCCTTATCATCTCATAAACAAACATTTCCTCAAAAGACTATTTCAAAAATCCATAACCTTTGAGTGAAGTGTAGTGTCATTAAACTAAGTTTCAGAATAGAGTTAGGAACTAGCTTTAGAGTAGAAGATCTTATGATGGTATAAATGTTTTATTCCAAATTTGCTTCAACAAATCTCTAATCAAGGATGAAATTTTGCATCATTATAAGTTAGTTGTTCAAACTGTTTAGTTAGGAGGATTTGCATATTTAGTTGATCATTTCTCAAGTTGAGTTTATGTTTTGAATCATTTCCTTAGAAGTCATTATCAAGCTTTATTTCTGCTTAGTCATAGTTTGATTTGATTCTGTTTTTAATATTGCATTTGCATTTACCATTTGACATCAACCAATTAGGTTTCACTCTGTTTTTAATCATTAGCTTCCTTCCATTAGCTTTCTAGTCATTTTCTTTGTGAACATAAAACCACCAAAAGATCAAAAACATCATAAATCATCACAAAAGACCAAAAACATCACAAAACACTACACACAACGCATTAAGAAACAAACACCTAGGTACATACAGTACACTTCACTTCAGCAGTTTACCAACCTTGGTTGACAATTAAATGAGCTCAATTTAGGAGACTAGATTGAGACCAAACATTTTGGCGCCGTTGCCGGGGAAGTGAAAACTAGGTAACCTTTGTTTCTTAGCATCCAAAAAAAAATTTTATGCGTAGGGAGAGAGATTCAAGGGGAAGATTTATAAGCAGCAGAGGCAGAAGTTTGATTTCTAGAACACCACTTGTTTCATCTAGATCCAGAGCTAGTACACCTTCAACTCATACCCATATTCCATCCTCTCTTGATCCTGGACTTCTAGAAGATCTAAGGTCAACTATTCCATTAGAGAAACCTTCCACTTCATCCACTGAACCTGCCATAGAAGAAGATCTAAAAACTCCTGTTGGGGACACAAACCTTTCCACTTCCACAGGAGAGTCAACCATGGCAGAAGAAGGAGGAGGAGGAGTTTTTAATGGAGAAAACACACTATTTGGAGGTAGAGGTAGAGGTAGAGGAGAAGGAGGTAGAGGTGAAAATGGAGGAAGAGGTAGAATAGGAAGTTCTTTTGGGTTCCCTATAATTGATGAAGAAACCAATACAACCATGAAAAACATTTCACCCTCTGTCCTTCCAAACTTCTATGGACTTAAAACTAAAGATCCTGAAACTTTCTTATTCGAATTTGAAGTGTTGTGTAGAACTTATGACTACTTACAAGATGCTCAAAAACTGAAATTATTTCCTTCAACTTTGAAGGGAGCAGCATTGAAGTGGTTTATGAGTCTAATCAGTAGTTCTATTAGAACATGGGAAGACATGAAACAAGCATTTCTAGAGAGATATTTGGATTATTGTATGCCGATTAATCATAAGGAAGAAGTGTTCAAGATGTTACAAAAAGAAGATGAAAATTTGGAAGATTTAATTACAACATAAAAAGGGCAAAAATGGAAAACCTAGATCAAGACACTTTAAAAGCTCTTTTGTTGAAAACAATTAGGGATGAATGGTTGGATATCCTTAACATGATGGGAAAAGGGGATATATCACAACTCCCATTACCTGAAATATCTGAGTTATGTATCAACCTTTCCAGAGGGAAATCTAAAACTGCCAAAGGTCCAAGAGATCCTGCTCTTGCAAGGGCAAGTAAATCTGCTTCTGGGACAGTAAGTAGATCAGAAATAGGACATATTCTTGATGATTTTAAATCTGACATCTTAGGGAGTCTTAGTGAACAAATAGACACCCTCAAGATACAAAACAAGCAAAAGGCTGAATCTGATGCTTTGGCAATCTTTTGTCCCAAATGTAGAAAGAAACATGCCTTAAGAGAGTGTCCTTTGGATGTAAAAGTTATAGAAACCTGTGTCATTTGTTCTGAGAAACATGAGACCAAGAATTGTCCTTCTCTTCTTGGTCTCAAGGCTGTTTTTCAGGAAGAAACTCCTACAGATTCCACAGAATCTCTTAACTTTGTATCTAGAAGACCTTGGCAGGGACCTCAGACACAAGGATTCCATGATCAATTGTATAATCAACCTCCACCTTGGAATTCTTGGCAGCAACCTTGGCCCCAATTTCAAAATCAATCGCAATCTTGGGTACAAGGAACACAAAGTCCCTATGGAAGATACTCTCCATATTATCAGTATCCACCATCCTATCCACCATATCCACATTTTTATCCTCAAAATCCTCAACAAAATTTCCCTCAAAATCTTCAACAAAATTTTCAACAAAATCCTCAACAACATCATTAGAACCAACCACATCAAAATCAACCACTTCCATTACCATTCCCTCAAAAATCCAATCAATTGCCAGCTCAGCCCATACCAAACCCCAATAATAAGAACCCTCAGAATACATACATGATAGAAGGCCAACAGTTTCCAACTTATTTAATTACTCCTCTAGACCTTAGTGATGTTCAACTGAGGTCTGGAAGAATACTTGAAAAGAGGAAACCTTCTGTGATCATACCTTCGTGTTGGGATTCTCTCATATCACTTGGCCCTTGAGTCAAGTCACCAAAGGAGGAGCGAGAGCAAAATTCTTTTGGTCGGAACCTCAACGAAGCGTTCAAAAGGGTGAAAAATCGCCCTTACGATACACTTGATTCTCACCTTATCAAACTTGCGGCGGCCATTTGAGATCGAGACGGATGCCTCAGCTATGCTATTGGGGCGTTCTTACTCAACGAAGGCATCCGTTAACCTCACAGTGAGACATTGTCTGAGATAGTTTGCAAGTATCCCACCTATGACAAAGAAATGTATTCCATTGTGCAAGCCTGTCGACAATGGAAGCATTACATTTTGGGGAAGGAAACAATCATCCACACCGACCACCGACCGCTGCAGTTCATACAGACACAAGGGAAGTTGCAGAATGATCGCCATCAGAAGTGGTCCACAATTCTACAACAGTTTCATTTGAACATCAAGTACAAGATGGGTAGCACCAATAATGTTGCAGACTTCCTCAGCTGACCACCGATTGTGGCGCTCACCACCGTGCTCAACTCTTGTGGGCACGAGACTTCTAATTGGCCGCTTCTCTATGAGATTGACCCAGAATTCAGCCACTTACAAGGCACTCTTGGGGGGCACGCAAGTTCCAAATTTTCACCTCCAAGATGCACTTTTATGTCACCTGGAACACCTTTGTGTTCCTTCAAGCGAACGTGCCAAGATGATATGGGAAGAACACTACAGTCGAGTCGCTGCGCATTTCGGGGTTGAGAAAACAGTAGCAATACTACAGAAGTATTTCTATTGGCCGAACCTTCGAAAGGATGTCGAGAAGCACATCAGATTCTGCACTTCTTGTGCCATTGCCAAATCGACCATCAAGAAGCAAGGCCTATATACTCCACTACCTACCCCTAGTCCACCTTGGGAATCCATCTCCATGGATTACATCATGCAGACTGCCCTCTGGAATGGCGATGACTGTGTTTTGTGGTCGTTGTGATTCTCGAAGATGGCCATTATGGTGGCTTGCAAGAAGAATATCACAGTAGAAGCCACTGCTAAACTCTTCTTTGAACGAGTGTGGGTGCACTTTGGGATCCCACAGTCTATCATATCAGATCGGGATAGCAGGTTCCTCAGCACATTTTGGTCCAGCCTCTGGTCAATGTTGGATACCAAGCTCACCAAGTCCACGGCTTTCCATCCCCAAACAAATGGCCAGACAGAGGTCGTCAACAGAATGATTGTACACATTCTGCGCATGTACAATTCAAAGCATCCACGCACATGGGACGAGAGCCTCCCTTATGTACAACATAGTTATAACCAGGCTCTCCACAATTCAATTGGCCATAGCCCCTTTCAGGTGGGCTTGGGATTCCAGCCACTATGTCCCATTGACGTAGCCATGCCATTTGCAGCTGCTCAGGCCGATTCAACGCACGTCCAGTCTGAAGTTGACAAAGCAAGTAGCTTCATTGAGCGCATTCAACACATCCGCCAACAGGTTCATGATATATTGGACAGAGCCAATGCGAAGTACAAGCAGCGCCATGATCAACACCGGGTGCCACACAACTTCCAGGTGGGCGACAAAGTATGGCTACATTTGCAGAAGGAGTGCCTCACTGGACCTCACCGCAAGCTTCGCCCGCTCCGATACGGGCCATACACCATCACCAAGGCTGTAGGGAACAATGCTTTTGAGCTTAGTATTCCACCATTCCTTGGTCTGCACCCAGTCTTCAATGTGGATCGCCTTCGTCCTTACTTCCCACCTCTATTGGACACTTCGGACATTGCAGAACAACTCACACCAACAGAGTTAAACCCAGACTGCATGGAACAGGCCACCACAGATTGTATCATGGACATGCAAATCAGGAACACTTGCCAACAGAAGATCCAACTGTATCGGGTTGTCAAAGCTGGCCAACTCCTGCACCAAGGAAAGTGGTTCACCAGGGACCAAGTTCAGCAGAAATTTCCTCATCTCATGGAGGAACTTAACGCAATGGGGACCATTACTTCCTAAGGGGGGAGGAATGATCCAGGTGGATATTGGTGGCCACCTGCCTATTCCACTTGGGCCCCCACCATTGTCTCTTTCAGTTTTTCAGTTTCGGCATAACTTACTATTTTTAGCAGTTTTTCGGGTCCTGAACTTCCGGAGCCGTTTTGAGGCCATAAACGACGTTTTTTGGGTATCGTTTTAAATTTGATCATCAAATTTGTCCCGAAAGTTGTAGTCCTCGGATAGAGATTTCTAATGATGTATCATGTGCGTCAAACGAAGATAGTATGCCAAAGTTACGTCCCTGGGAAGTTGAAACACCAATTTACCCAAACGGGGCCCATAGTTTTGGTGCTTCATCTCCTAGGGTTAGGTTTTTGGGATGTTTAGGGTTCTCCATTGTTTCTCAATAATAAATAGGCCCTCGAGCCTCATTGTAACTCAGTTCAGAGGCCTGTAGCTACCACATCTCTTCTCAGAGATAGCTACCAGTGCCCTAGCTAGTTTTATTTCTATTCTGTCTGTAAGCATATTTCCGTTCTTTGATATTAATGAAATGAAGTGTTATTTCCGCTGCATCTCTGTATTTATGGTTATATGTTTATTCTGTTGTGTTCCTGCATAAATCCGGATCAATTTTTCCACTCATCACCCTCTCTTATTCTAATCTGATGGTATCCACTTTTTAAATCTATCTTTGAGAAATATTTAGCACCACTCAAACAGTCCATAAAATCCTCAACTCTGGGCAAAGGGAATCTGTACCTGATTGTGATCTTATTAATTTCTCTGGAATCAGTACACATTCTCCAGCCTCCATATTTATTTGGGCTCAATACTGCTGGTACTGCACATGGACTCAAACTTTCTCTAATCAGCCCCTTGTCCACCAACTCCTGTACTTGTCTCCTGATTTCCTCATTTTCCTTGGGAGTCATCCTGTAGGCTGCCTTATTTGGCAGATTTGAACTAGGGATAAAATCTATCTGATGATTGATCTTTCTCACAGGTGGCAGTTCATCAGGTAAATCATCCACAATAATGTCACAATAATTGTCTAACATCTCTTGGATTTCTATTGGCAAATCGGAAATCTTTGTAGAAGTAAGAACTACTTTAGGTTTGCAAACTAAAGAAAAACTTACCTCTTCTTCTTCTATCTGCTGCAGATATTCCTTCCCGCTTAGCAACAAGGTCTTTGGATAAATCACTCTACTGGATGGCTCTCCTTCTTCCATGCGTATCAATGTATGATGTACCGCATCTTTGAAGAACTTGTAAGTGTTCTTCTTGCCATCATGCACTGCTGCTCTGTCAAACTGCCAAGGTCTACCCAACAGTATATGACACACATCCATGGGAATTACATCACACAGGACCTTATATTTATATTTTCCCATTTGCAGCTCTATCTCACACTGTTCTTTTACAACCAGCTGGTGCCCTTGATGCAGCCAGGACACCCTGTAGGGAGTGGGATGCTCCCTTGTCTTCAACTTCAACTTCTCTATCACCTCAGTGGAAACTAGATTGTCTGTGCTGCCACTATCAATGACTAGCTGGCAACATTTCCCTTGGAATTTGCATATGCTCCTAAACAAAGTCTTCCTTTATGCAGGTTCAGTGACTTCTTTGGCTTGCTTCAACAGGACCTTATTTACCACCAAGGACTCTCCCCTCTCTAGAAGAATTTCTTCTTCAATTTCTGCCTCTTCTCCAGCCTGGGAAACAACAACATTTCTCGGACCAGCCACCCACATTCTCTGGACACTCATAGTGCTTATGTCCCACTTGTTGACATCTATAGCACCTCAATTCTCTACCTTTGCCTCTGTCTCTGCTTCCTCTTCCCTTTCCTCTGTAAGAACCCCTTCTGCCCCTTGCATCATCCTCTGTAGATGCATTATGAGGTGAGCTACTGTTAGCTCCATCCCTAGGTGTAGTAGGTTTTCCTCTACCACCCTAACTTCCATTTCCGTGGAAAGTACCTCTCTTCTTGGCAGACTATTTCCTCAGGAGTTTCTCCTCTGCTTTCAAGGCCATCTGGTAGGCCTCTTCCATTGTCGTAGGAGATAGAAGACCTATCTCATCTTGGATCTCCAGTCTGAGACCATTTACATATCTGGCAGTCTTCTCTGGTGTGTCTTGAAATTTCCCAGCTCTTATGCTCACTCTGTAGAATTCCTCTGTGTATTCCTTTACTGTCAGCAACCTCTGTCTCAGGTTTTTCATTTGCCTATACAATTTCAGCTGGTAATCACTAGGCAATAATTTACCTTTTAATTTAGCCATCATTCTGGTCCAGATCTTGATAGGTTGCTTTCCAACTCTCCTCCTTTCTGCCTGCACTCCATCCCACCAAAGTGCAGCATGTCCCTTCAGTTTTGTCACTGCAAACTTGATATTTTTATCTTCGCTTATTTCTTCATAGTCAAAGCACTTGTTCATTTCATTAATCCATTCCACTAGTTCCTCTGGATTCAATCCCCCTGCATAACTCGACACTTCAATTCTGGGCTTAACTACAGACCCCAGAACAGTTCTAAGGAGCCTCATGTCAGGAGGAATCTCAACATTTTCTTCCGCTTCTTCTGTTTCAGGTTCACTGATGTCTTCAGGATCTCTAGGATGTCTTCGCTCCATGGCATCCATTCTGGCCTCGACCCTCTGCAACATCCCCAACAACTCTACGTTGGCAACAGGTCTCCTTCTTCCAGCACCTCTACCAACTCAGATCGCCATGTCAGCTCTCAGTAAAACAATTCAAAAACAACAGCTCTGATACCACAAATGATGCAACACAACTGAATTTTGGACCCCTAAGGAGAGGTGGTCAACCGTAGTCATGGCTCTGTTAGCTCTTCCCTTTGGGTTACCCCACGTGGCTCTTTAATCTTCTTTTTAATTTATTTATCAATTTCAAAGAAATTGACAAATAAATACATTCCTAGCTTTTGAATTCCCAATGTAATTCCCGAAATTTTATTCCACCAACCGAACCTTAGGACTAAGGTTACAACCCTTCGCACTCATACGCGTTTAATCATGGAATTCAAATTATTTATGTGCGCCATGCCTTATAACCAAAATTTATACCTTTTGAACTTTATATTAATACTCTATGCCTTTTAAACAAATGGCTTAGAATAAATCGTGGCTCTGGGTCCCACCTATATATCGATGGTCAATCCAACACACGCACCGTACCTTGTTATCCTCCACACATCTATAGCAAGCGATCACCGTCCGATGGCCCCTTCCCAAATCAATGGCATGTACGCCTATCGCTCGACGTCCTGATACGAACTTTAACGCGCGATGGCGCGCAGCAACGATGGTTTTTCTGTGGGTCTACCTCGCCACGTGTCAACAGATCTGTGGAATCTCTCCTCAACCGAAAAATACAGCTCACTCACCAAAAGCGGTGTGATATGGGCAATCCGCCTTTGTAAATCCACTCGTGGTTTTTAAACAGTGACTAACCAAGGTTCATCCAGGGTTGCGCGATCCTTTTGGTTCCTTAACTCAGGTCAGGGTTCCGATAGTAAAACGAATTTGTCTCGTTATGAAGCGGGAATTCTTCTATCATTTAAATAGAATAGAATGACCACAGTAATATGCAGACTTCTTCTATGAGTAGAGATTTATTCAACAGATCCTGTTCGAACAATTTCAAGGGAAACAGTAGACAGAGATATGCAGAATCTATACAGCAGTTCAACCCAGTAATTATATGTGCACATAGTTCAATCACTCCACCATTAAACAATCTCTTCACAATCAATGATTCGAAACAACTCTATGGCCAATGCGTACAGAAATTGTTTAACTGGAAGAAATTGTGAACACAGATTTTATTACAGAAATATCTCTCTCCTTCTCTTCTCTCCTCAATGCATCCGAGGAATACAACTTATATATATCAATACATGACTCTTCGGTTCCTCTGAGAGGACCGTTCTACAACTTATTCAAATAACTGAACTGACAGATGGATCAAATCCAACTATTCAACTTATACCAATCCTAACTAATCTAAATAAAATAGCCAGTTGAGGTATTGACACCTAGCTATTACAATTCAAGGATTTCGAACCCTCCTAGCCACAACTTGTGGAAAAACCTCCTACATTGTTGGCTAGTGTCTAATGCCCCTGCATCAATTTGTTCTGCTGCCAGCACGACTTACAGTTCTTCCTTTATTCTCGCTCGGCAGTCTTATGTTTATTTTTTTTAGTTGGGAGTTCTACTGCTTGATTCCTTCCTTTGTTGGTGAGAAAACAGGTCTCGTAGATAAGACCCAGGTTCAGGTTAAGGGTCAACAAGGTTTTCAGCCATAGTCTAGCACCACGCCGGCATTTTCAACCTGCTTCGAGGAGCTGAGAGTCTCACCCTAGGCATGCCACGACCTTACTAAGGTAGGGAATAGATCGGTATCAACCTAACAACATTGGTATGGATAAATTAGAGCTATGATAAAGGTCTAAACAAACGCAACGTTCCATGAAAGATATCTCTCGGGAATGCATCTAGACTTAAAATAAATAAAATTTAGAAGTACTATTAAAACCATTCATTCCAGACCACAACATATATCCAACACAATAAACTCTGATTATATTATGAATCAACTATCAGCAATAATCTATTACAAGGCTTCTTAGCATGAGCTCAAACAGAACAGAATACAAGGTGATCCTATTGAATATAGAGAAACACAGAGACACAGAAGGGTAGAGAACAGAACAACACGAACAGAGCTCTCCTACGGCTCCTGTTCACTAATACCATCTAAGCCAACCTCTCTTTCTGCTGGCCGGCTACCTATTTGTTCTGCTGCCAGTGCAACTAACATTTTTTCCTTTCTTCTCACTCGACTGTCTTCTCTTTATTTCTGTTAGTTGGGGGTTCTACTGCTTGTTTCCTGCCACACTCTTCCACCATCTGTGCTTGCTCTCGCAACAGCCGTGCCACCTGTAATTTACTCCTTCGCAACCTTGACATCTCTCTGCCTACCATGGTTGCGTCCCACCACGCATTAATCGCAACTCAAAAGCAGTTTAATTTCAAAACGAGGGCCCCAACAGGCCCCGACCACATCCTATTAACTCGCCCTGAGTCAATCGTTCTGTGTTGTTTCCACTTTCATTGGTTCTCTCGGCCCTGTGTCCTGCTCTGCTTACTTCTCTTCTCCCGGCTGTCCAAACAAGGGCCCCAATACAATAAAACATTGGGGTCTTATCTACGAGACCTATTTTCTTGGCTCAAAAATAGATTGGGATGATTAGCAGCACTGAGGGTATGAAACTAATACAAGGAGATGCACCAACATTGGAAGAATCAATTGGATTGGGACCGAGGTATGAGAATACCCAACCTTATCCAATATGAATGTTGTAAACATTTTCATAACAAAAATAGAAGATAAGGTACCAAAAGGCCACAGGGTACCACAGATGGACATAGCATTACAGTCCACATCTGCAATATGGTGGAGTAATCATCGCAACTCGTTGTCGCAATGGGAAAAAGTTGTGGCAGCATTAAAATCAATATTTAAGGAAGAGGAAGGACCTCGGAGTAAGGAGAAGTACCAAGGGGACTCAGACCCCAGAAACCATCTAAAGAAATGTGAGGAACAATGGAAGAACGAGGGATATCCAGAAGAACTATGGGTACACCGATATCCACTCTTTGGACTTAATTCCATAAGCTTGGTACCTGACGGATGATCCAGGTGGATATCAGTGGCCTCCCACCTATTCCATTTGGACCCGCAACATCAATTCTTTCAGTTTTTCAGCTTCAGCACAACTTACTATTTTTAGCAGGCTTTCGGGTCCTGCACACCTAGAGCCGTTTTGGGGACTTAATGATCCAGGTGGATATTGGTGGCCACCCAATGAGTCCATTTGAAGCCCCACCATCAGTTATTTCAGTTTGTAATTTTCATCACAACTTACTATTCTTAGCAGCTTTTCAGGTCCTGAACTTCTGGAGCCATTCTGAGGCCCTAAATGATGTTTTTTGGGAAAAATGGGAGCAACATGGGTTATAGACCAATGTTTCTCACTCAAAAGTTGTAGTCCTCAGATATATATTTCTAAAGAGCCATTGAGCGCGTCAAACAGAGATCAGATGCCAAAGTTACGTCCCTGGGAAGTTGAAACACCAATTTACCCAAACGAGACCCACATTTTTGGCGCTTCATCTCCTAGGGTTAGGTTTTTGGACGTTTCAGATTTTACATTGTTTCTCAACAATAAATAGGCCTTTTAGTCTCATTGTAACACAGTTTAGGGGGTTGGTAGCCGACAAATCGTTTCTCATAGATAAGCGCTACCAGTGCCCTAGCTCGCCACATCTCCATCATGTCTGCATTGTAACACAGTTCAGGGGCTAGTAGTCGACACATCTCTTCTCAGAGATAAGTGTTTCCAGTACCCTAGCTATTCATTTCCATTATGTCTCATTGTAACACAGTTTAGGGGGTTGGTAGATGATACATCTCTTCTCAGGGATAAGCGCTACCAGTGCCCTACCTCGCTTTTTCTGATCATGTATGTATTGTAACACAGTTCAGAGGCTGGTAGCCGACACATCTCTTCTTAGAGATAAGCGTTTCCAGTACCCTAGCTATTCATTTCCATTATGTCCCATTGTAACACAGTTCGGAGGCTTGTAGCCACCACATCTCTTCTCAAAGATACGCCTACTAGTGCCCTAGCTGTTCATTTCAGTCATTTGTTTTATTAATAAAATGAAGCATTATTTCCACTGCATCTCTGTATCTATGGCTATATGTGCATTTTTTTGCGTTCCTGCATAAATCTAGATCAATGGTATTACAACAGGTCTACTCTTTCTCTATTTTTCTTTTCATATCCCCAACACGGCCAAGGTATAAGGAGTTCAACCTCGCAACCCCGACGACCCCCCATGGCGGAAGGAAAGAAAGATGAGGGAGCAGGAGATACTATCAAAATATTGCTCGAGCAGGCCCTCGAGAAACAGAGGAATGTGATGATGGATAATTTTTCCCAAATCATTCAATGGCTGCCCACCAGTGGCACATCTACATCCAGCATGTCTACCAACAGGGCTGCTACATCCTGGACAAATCTAATACCAAGTTCAACAAAATCCCCCCCCCCCCCCCCCATGGAGGAACTTAACGCAATGGAGACCATTGCTTCCTAAGGAGGGAGGAATGATCCAGATGGATATCAGTGGCCTCCCACCTATTCCATTTGGACCTGCAACATCAATTCTTTCAGTTTTTCAGCTTCAACACAACTTACTATTTTTAGCAGGTTTTCGGGTCCTGCACACCCGGAGCTGTTTTGGGGACTTAATGATCCAAGTGGATATTGGTGGCCACCCACTGAGTCCATTTGAAGCCCCACCATTAGTTATTTCAGTTTGTAAGTTTCAACACAACTTACTATTCTTAGCAGCTTTTCATGTCCTAAACTTCCGGAGCCATTTTGAGGCCCTAAACGACGTTTTTTGGGAAAACAGGGAGAAACATGGGTCATAAACCAATTTTTCTCACTCAAAAGTTGTAGTCCTCAAATAGATATTTCTAACGAGCTATTGAGCACATCAAATAGAGATCGGATTCCAAAGTTACGTCCCCGGGAAGTTGAAACACCAATTTACCCAAATGGGACCCACAGTTTTGGCACTTCATCTCCTAGGGTTAGGTTTTTGGACATTTCGGATTTTAAATTGTTTCTCAACAATAAATAGACCTTTGAGCCTCATTGTAACACAGTTCAGGGGGTTGTTAGCCGATACATCTCTTCTCAGAGATAAGTGCTACTAGTGCCCTAGCTCGCCACATATGCATCATGTTTGCATTGTAACACAGTTCAGGGGGCTGGGAGCCGACACATCTCTTCTCAGAGATAAGTTCTACCAGTGCCCTAGCTTGCCACATCTCCATCATGTTTGCATTGTAACACAGTTCAAGGGGCTGGTAGCCGCCACATTTCTTCTCAGGGATACACTGCCAGTACCCTAGCTCATCTATTTCCATTATGTCTGTAATAGGCCTGCGAGCCTCAATGTAACACAGTTTAGAGGCATATGTATGCCACATCTCTTCTCAGAGATACACTACCATTTCCCTAGCTTGTTTCCATTATGTTTTTAACCTTATTTCAGTCATTCGTTTACTAATAAAATGAAGCATTATTTCCGCTGCATCTCTGGGCTTATGGTTATATATGTACTCTGTTGCGTTCCTGCATTAAATCCGAATCAACGGAAGAGAGGAAAAGAGGGACCGGAAAATGGAAGGAAGTTGCGAAAAAATTTACTCAGTGTTTCTTGTTTGAAGGAAAAACAGAACTAGTTACACAAGCTTTGCAGGCTATCAAGAAGGTACTGTTCTTCCCGGATATTTAAAAGAAGGATGAGCAGTCACTTTAGTACCAAGGTGTCAGACAATAGGTGGCATGTCAAAAGATAAACAGTGAGATGGATGATGACAATCTGGAGGATCTCAGGCACCTATATTTTGAAGAAATAGAGGGGGAGAGGGATATCAAAGAAGAACCGATGACATAAGGGATCCATCTGCTACCATTAAGAACCAAGAAATTAAATATTGGAATAGAAGACAAGCCTAAACTAGCGACGATTGGAGACTATTGGGATGAATGAAAAATTAAGGAAATATTCAGTCTGCAGAAGGAATATGAGGACTTGTTCCCTTCATCAGTAGTGGATTTAAAGGGCATAAAAGGGGATATGGGGGAGATGCGGATAGTATTGAAGCCCAACACAAGGCCTGTGAAACATAGACCATATCGTCTGAATCCAAGAGTGAAGGAAAAAGTTAAAGAAGAGATCGACAAAGTGTTAAAGGAAGGATTAATATTCCCAGTAGAGGAAGAAGAATGGGTAAGTCCTATAGTTATACATAACAAAAAGGAGAAATCTGAGATCTGAGTCTGTGTTGATTACAGGAGCTTAAATAATGCCTGTATCCATGACCCATTTCCCACTCCGTTTAGTGACGAAGTCCTAGACAATGTTGCGGGGAATGAGACATATTCATTCACCGATGGATTCCCAAGATACCATCACGTAAGGATAGCAGAGGAAGATAAGAGAAATACAACATTCACCACTGAATGGGGCTCTTTCGCATACAATGTGATTCCATTCGGATTGAAAAATGCACCAACAATATTCTCTCGCATCGTGATAGCCGCTTTCTGAGAATACATCCACAAGTTCTTAGAGGTGTACATGGATGACTGGACCATCTATAGCATACTAAAGGATCATGCGAGTCTGTTAAGGTTAATGTTCGATAGATGTCGACAAATGAAAAATCTTGCTGAATTTGAAGAAGTGTATATTTGCAGTGCCGTTTGGAACACTACTAGGACACGTGGTATGTACCCAAGGCGTTTGTGTAGACCCAGCCAAAGTAGCGGTGATAGTCAACATGGAGGCACCAGAAAAAGTAAAACAAAAGAGATTAATGTTGGGCCACACAGGTTACTACTGGCGATTTATCCGCAACTACGTGAAGATAACAGCCCCATTAGAGAATTTGTTGAGGAAATATGAATAGTTCCAGTGGACGGACAGCTACAGGACAACCCTGGATACCCTAAAAGAAAAGCTAGTGAGTTCGCCAATACTAGTTCACCCAGACTGGGACAAACAATTTCATGTACACATCGATGCTTCCAGAATCGCGCTCGGAGCAGTCTTTGCTTAACCAAGATATACTTCAGTCGATCACCCAGTATATTTTTCCAGTCACAAGTTGTCCACAGCAGAACAGAACTACACCACAACAGAACAGGAGGCATTGGAAATGGTGAACTCTCTTCAAAAGTTCGGCCACTACATCTTGGTAGGTACGTTCAAATTTTTCATAGACCACTCAGTGTTGAAGTATTTAGTAAAAAAACCAGTCTTAAAAGGGAGAATCTGCAGATGGCTCCTACTCTTTCAGGAGTTCATCTTTGAAGTGATCGTAAAGCCCAGAAGACTTAAAGTAGGGTCTGATCACCTGTCCTGACTAGAGAATGGAGAAAATGGAGGATCTCTAGATGATTAGTTATCAGATGCTGATTTTTTTAGAGTAGAAGCCACCCCAGAATACTTGAACAAGATAGCAGCCTACCTCACGATAGGGTAGTTCCCACAAGAATATACTTCAATATAGAAAAGACACAGGGTATTTCGAGCTGCAGAGTATCAACTAATAGCGGGACACTTATACAAGATGGGGCTGGACCAGATTCTTCGATGATGTGTCCTGGACCAGGAAAGGGAAACTGTACTATGGGAATGCCACAGTGGTGTTGTGGGAGGAAACGTGGGAGCTAAACCGACGGCAAGAAAATTACTACAAGTAGGTTTATGGTGGCCAATAGTGCATATGGACATCAAAGCATTTGTTAAGAAATGTGACGTTTTTTAGCGGATAGGACAGCCATCCCATAGAGACGAGCTTCCGCTGCATTTGATAAAAGTACTGCAGCCGTTTGAAAAGTGCGTAGTCGATTTTGTAGGACCAATTACACCAGCTACAAGGTACTCAAAGACGAGGTACATAATAATGGTGACAGACTACCTAATGAGGTGGACAGAAGCAGCACCAGTGAAAAATTACACGACAGAGACTGCTGCCAAATTCATATTTGAAAATATAATCAGCCGATTTGGGCGTCCAAAAAGCCTGACCAGCGACCAGGGTACCCACTTCATCAATGAAACCATTAAATCCCTGCTGGAAAGCTTCATGATCCAACACCATAAAAGTAGTCTATATCATTTGCAAGCCAATGGTATAGTGGAAGCATTCAACAAGACACTAGAGAAGGGCCTAACGAAGATATGCAATGTGTAGCGCGATGACTGGGATGAGAGGATACCAGCAATGCTGTGGGAATACCGAACAAAAGTAAAACGATTAAACAACCAAACAACATTCCAGCTAGTATACGGGAGAGAAGAAGTAGTCCCAGCGGAATTCATCATACCAAGCCTTCTAATAGCAACATCACTCTAGGTATCTAAAGAAGAATCACTGAAGGAGAGATTGCAGGAGCTACAAGAACTTTAAGAAGGACGATTTCTGGTTGAATTTCACCAAACGATACAAAAGGAGAGACAGAAAGCTTGGCACGACTGGCACATTAAGCACAAGACTTTTCAGGTCGGTGGGAAAATTCTACTATATGACAAAAAATACCAGAAATTCCCAGGGAAGCTACAGATGCATTGGCTAGGGCCATTTCATGTGATAGAAATCAAAGATTTAGGAGCAATTCGGTTAGCACAACTGAACGGCCAAGTTCTACAAGAATGGTTCAACTGCGCACGCCTGAAGCCCTACCAAGAGTAAGTTAATCATTTCATTTCCAATAACTCTCGCAACCGAGAGGAGTCAGTAGGGTACAATAGCATCAATAACTCTATCACAATCGAGATGAGATTAGATAGGATTTACACTTAAAGTGACACCGGAAAAATAACTACAGTTGAGTTGCGGAGACTGCAACACAACCAATTGTGGTCGGGGAAGGGTAGTTTCCAGCGTGTCATCCATTTCAGAAAGAAAAGCGTGCCGAACATCAGCCCATCATCATTACGCATTGTACCACTATCAGTCCGTAGGATTACCAAGGTTTGGAAATAATTGCCATAATTAGCATCACCCATACCATAATAAATTTTCCATAATTAGACATAACCACCAGCTGTCGCGTCTGCCCAAATCCCAAAACCACAGTCAGAAATGTCAGAACCCACCTCATCCGGTAACTAATTTCATGATTGTAGCCGCGGAAGAAGTCATGGGGAAATTAATTAGTTATGGGGTCTCATCAACCTCACCCATGCCGGGTAATTACATAACCCGCATGCAGAGACGCACGAAAATGCTGGAAAAATCCAAGTTAAAATTAGAAACATCCAAAAGAACAAGAGAAGCCAAACCAAAAGAAAAATAGAGAAGGCACACATGAGAAGGAATTCAAGAGAAAAGAGAGAGATCTATTCTACAAGTATACGAGCGAAGAGCCAGAATGACCAGAGTAATTCCAACAGTTGTGGAGCAAGAACTTGACAGCATAATTCAAAAGATGGAGTCCCTTGTGGGAAAATACGACAGTGCAACACTGATCGATACAGACCTTACAGACTCTTTTGAGTTTCCAACACTGAAAAGGAAAGTGTATATAGAGAATTATGAAACAGAAGCAGGATGGATAGCGGAAAGAGTTTTGCCAGAGTTCAGGGGCATCCAACATTCTATGATACTGAACTTGAGAAATCTACCAGTGTTCGGGATTACAGGCACTGCGATGCAGTGCACAAAGTTTTTGTTGAGTAGGATCTAGAACTGTTCACTATGGCTGGGGAAGGAAATCCCAATTCATGTAGAGGACATCCATAGATTAACTGGACTGTCACAGGAGGGGAGGGACGTATCAGCAGCATTCCAAACCGTATCCGAGAGAGTGAAGAAATCTGGGGACACAGAATACTATGTCAAGTATGGCACTAGGAGAGGGGGAAAAGGAGCAAAGATCGACTTGATCAACAAACCGGAGGTCAAGTTTGTCTGCTACTTAATTTATAGCAAGACAATGAGGCACTATACCAAAGGGAAATGCATGCTGGATGCAATTTTGGTTGTGGAGCATTGCGTCCAGGGGACAAGGCTGAATTGGTGCTCTTTCTTGCTGAAGGAATTGTTCCAAGCTTGCGAGGACAATTACAAGAGGGCGACCGGATTTATTTATGGATATTTGATCATGGCACTAGCCATGTGGAAATGGACCTTCCCAAGCATCTGGGTACCGGTCAAGATAGCGGAAGGCCCGCCATTGGAAATGAAGTTCGTGCCTTGGAAAGTGTCTGGGGATCCTAGCACAAAGGAAGTAAATGCATAATCTTTGAGAGTCTAGTACGGTCAGATGGTTGACGTCGTGATGAGTCAAAAAATAATTCCAGGAAGTTTATTAGATGGATATAGCGAGCATATATGGTTCAGGGTCACCCACAAGCAAACTTTTCTCAGGCCGACATGTGTACCAGAATCAAATTTCAAGATGAGGCCCTTAAGTTTCTAGATTGACGAAGCAACCTTTCACACGGAGGTCTAGTCGTGGCCAGGAGTGGTGATGGAGGTCAGGGATGGAGTCTACACATATATCTTCGATGGCATGCTGCCAAATCCACTATCGGAAGAAACTTCAGAAGAGGCAGTGACCAGGATGTCAAAGCTGCAGCTATTCCTAATCATTGAACAACTGAACACCAAGGTACAAAGTTTTAATAGAGTAGTTCAAGTGCTAACTAGCAATGCCACTACATTTCTGACATTTTCAGAGTTTCAGGCATCCCATTGCAATCCATCTCCTAGCACGGCCTCCATATTCATGCCAATACCCAATGTTCTCTTTAGTTCACCACCCCCAGCGACTATAGCGCTGGTCAGAAAGAATAAAGCTGCGAAACCAACAACTGCACCGAAAGAAAAAATGGCCAAGGTCGCAGTATTTAGCCTAGTGGTCGATTTCACAGGGGAGGATCCACCCGAAAATTGAGTATAGTTGTACTGATCAGAGAAGAACCGGTAGTCGAGCCCCAAGGGACCAGGGGGCTACCACCCCACAACCCCATCTACCCCATCAATTTCCTAAACATTCGCATATCACCACCTCGCAGCCACCAACTACCACTCACCCCCTCATCCATCTCCTAGGAACCCCACAATTCCACACCCTCCACTTCATCAGCCACAGTATCAGACCCAATAGTGAGAAGAAGAACTAATGGGGACCACGAAATGGAATTTAACTCTGGCACAACAGAGGTACCTCCAGTTGACCAAACCCTGGTTCCACAAATTACATTTACTGAGCTTATTAAACAGATAGAGCAGTCTATAGAAGAAATGGATGGGTCACTCCCCAAGCAGACTCTGCTCCAGCCAGCTAATCTAACAGGTCAAGAGGTGCAACCCGATCTACATATGGATAAATCCAGTAACCGGCTGCCACACTAGACACCGCCACAGTCATCGCAGGCCAAATCAACATAGTCTATCGCCAGCAGATAGCAACTTCATGCACGATTGCCAGATGAGGGGACCTCCGGTGTAGAGAACATGGAAACATGGGGGACATCCCAACTGTACCACTTTATTCAAAGAGCAACACAACAAGATGGGAGACTTCATTCGGAGCTCCAACAAATATGCAAGCAGCAACAACTACAGATCAGCATGCTTACTGAAGAGCATGAGGAGTTGAAGATAGAAAAGGGGATTCTACGGGAACAACTGGACCTAGTAACTAGAAAATTTCAAGATATTTTTCCCACTGTAACAGAGCACATTGACCATATACCCCAATGAGTAGAGGAGAATGACATAGTCGAGCACTCGGTCCACCTAAGGGTGGCCTATAGCAATGTCCATAATGAGAATAAGGAGCTCAAGGCCACATTGGCTGCCCGACCAGTGTTACCCAACCCAGCGAGTGTGTACTCAGCAAAGATATCAAAGAGACAGAGCCAAGTCACGAAAATGCAGGAAGTTCTGAGTACTGTAGCGAAAGAGGCGTATGACCTATTGAAGGGTCTACAAGAATGCTTGACGACACTCACTCTGAAGTCACAACTGGTCTCACTGCAGCTACAAAAAATATCAAAAGAGATCTAGGAGGCCACGAACCCGACTAGTCTTGACCAACTGTATGTACAAGTGGACATTTTGGAAGTCCAAGTACAACAGATAGAAGAAAACTCAACGACGGCCAAGAAATCCCTCCGAGAGCTCCGACAACCAGTGAAAATTAGTACCCAGAAAAGTCAAGAATTTGCCTCAGAGGCCAACACTCAGATCAACACCGTGTTTGGTGACTTGCCGCCTATTGCAGGAGAAGAAGTTGTCGCTAAAATCACAGTTGAAACTGATGCACTAATGCAAGGATGGCAACAGGCCATGAAAACCTTTTAGGAACTCAAGGTATCAGCTCTAACAAAGGTCCCAGAATTTGGGCCCTTGTTTGGAAAGTTGGGAGAAGGGAGGCAGGCAGAGCAAGACACAGGGTCGAGCGGGCCAATGGAAGTGGAAACAGCGCAGAATGATTGACTCGAGGCGAGTCAATAGGATCTGGTCGGGGCATGTTGGGGCCCTTGTTTTGAAATTAAGCAAATTTAGAGTTGCGGTTAATGCATGGCGGGACGCAACCACGGTAGGTAGAGAGATGTCAAGGTTGTGAAGGAGTAAAGGGCAGGTGGCACGACTATTGTCGGAGCAAGCACATATGGCGGAAGATGTAATATTCCTACTTAGCCTAAGCTAAGAGGAATATGCAATTTTGTCCCATTTTCTGTTGCATGAATAAATGAATAAAGGAGGACATGTAAAACTCCTAAAAGAATGAATAAATCAATGCTCATATGAACATGGATAAATCTAGGCCATGTAAACAAACCACTTGCAGGTGTGAAAGGGGTTTGAGCTATGAGACTGGGTCAACCATGACCAAATCTTTAGTGTTGTCTAGATACAATGTACCTCATGAATGGACAACGCAGTTCTAGAAGGAGGCCCCTCATGTGAAAGGAGCTAACTCATCAAGGTGGTTTAGGGTTTGAAAAGGCTTTCATCTTATAAAAGGAATGGGAAGGAAGCAAGAGAAGGTTGTTGATTGTCTATATTTCTGAGTATCTTTTCTGTTTAGACAAATACCATTCTCTGTTGTTTAGCGGAGAATAGTGCTGCTTAGCACTTGGAGTTCCTATGCGAGGATTTCACCTCTTCCATTGAGGATTCTTGGAGGAGTCTTGTTGATCTCATCCACTATCAGGCATTTGGCCAAGCTCTGCTTCCAACTACAACGCAGGTCCAGTGAGGGTTTGGTTGCTTTTGTAGGTTGCAACAAGTGGAACACTGGATCTGCTCAGATCTAGCTTGTATTGGTGCCTCTTCTCAGTGAGTGTGCATTTTAACCTCCTGGAAGATTGCATTAGTTGTTTGAGCTTCATATTTGTATATTTGCATCAGGCCAACTCAGTTATTCAAGCTGCAGTGTAGTTTCCCTTGAGGGACTGCATTATTTTCAGTGGAGGTTTTACAGGGTGTTTTGATCCCATTTTTTATGAGAGATCTCTGGTGCTGGGCTTTGCCTTTCACTTTGGTGATCCATGGATTAGCTTTCTGATCCATGTTATATATAGATATGTTCTATTTAATGTAAATTCATCTTCAGAAATTTCTGAATAATATTGCAGATCTGCTACTTAAAATTCAGATCTACTCTTTGTATTGCATGATTTGGTCAAAACCCCAAGGGGATCTTGTAATAGAGCATTTCTAGTGTACAGATCTGAAATGGATCTGATATTTTGTACACAGATCTGTTCTATATTTGAAGTGTAACATTTAGCTGCTAAAACTCCATAGAATAACACTGTTAAGCCATTTTGTAGTTTATACATATGTTGCAGCCTTCTTTTTTGAAGATTTCCTTCTCTCTTGTCTTCTGTATTCTACTGTATAATGTAAGAGCATCATTGTAAATCTGATTTACTACTGTATATTCAAAATTTGATCTTATTTTATGGCCTCCTGCTCATTATTTCCAAGACTGCGTTATTTCTGAAGCAGTTTTTTGTGCATAGCTGCAACCCCTCTTGTAGGGTGTTTTTCAACTAGACTAGGTGGTGGGAGATCTGTTTACCACACCTAGTTTGATTTGTTTTTTCTCCCCTTCTGGATCTAGACTCTAGATCTACTGATCTAAGGGATCCAAGGGCTACAAACTCATTTATGTGCATAAATATCCCATAAGTGCATTATTTTAGCAGGCTTGCTGTGCAATCCCAATTTTGGGATATTATAGAAGAGCGTGGCAGGAAACAAGCAGTAGAACTCCTGACTAACAGAAAGAAACAGAAGATATCCGAGCGAGAAGAAAGGAAAAACTTTCAATTGCATTGGAAACAGAACAAATAGGCAACCGACCAGCGGAAAGAGAGGTTGGCTCAGATGGGATCAGTGAAGAGGAGCCATAGGAGAGCTTTGTTCGTGTTGTTCTGTTCTCTACCCTTCTGTGTCTCTGTGTTTCTTTCTATTCAAAAAGATCACCTTGTATTATGTTTTGTTTGAGCTCATGCTGAGGAGCCTTGTAATAGCTTATCACTGATAGTTGATTCATAATATAATTAGAGTTTGTTGTGTTGGATATATGTTGTGGTCTGGAATGAATGGTTTTACTAGTAATTTTAAATTTTATTTATTGTAAGTCTGAATGCATTCCCGAGAGATATCTTTCATGGACCATTGCGTTTTCTTAGACCTTTGTCATAGCTCTGATTTATCCATACCAATGTTGTTAGGCTGATACCGATCTATTCCCTACCTTAGTCAGGTCGCGACATGCCTCGGGTAAGACTCTCGTCTCCTCGGAGCAGGGTGAAAATGCCAGTGTGGTGCTAGACTACAATAGAAAACCTTGTTGGCCCTTAACCTAAACCCTGGTCTTATCTGCGAGACCTATTTTCTCGCCAAAAAATGGTTCCGTTGTCGGGACCTGAAATTTCAGTTGGGAGCTAGATCATGGTATCTCAGATCTTCGAAAGAGAAATATGAAGCTGGTGGGATAACCACCTAGATCAGTTCATCACTCAGCAAAATGAGCTGAGACGACAAAAGGAGAAAACGATCAAAAGTATGGTTCTATTTTCCAACTCTGCCAGTGATACCTACGAAATTTTTTGGGGAAAGTTCCCAGAAGAACTCTATAACTGGTTGTGGAGGCTTCAGACCAAGGCAACCAAAGAAAAGTCACGGAAAGTCAATCACAAGTGGGTGCACGAAGATCTGGTGGCCCTTCATCAGTTAAACACTGATTTGACCTGAGCTATAGATTTCTGGGTGGAATCTACCTTGGACAGATACATAGTGGAGTTTGCAATGGAGTGCTACCAGTCTTTCTCAAGAGCAGAAGATACATTCAGATCTGGGTTAAGAGGGAAGCTGTTGGAGGATATCCCATTGTGGATTAAAGCCTTGATGGTAGATGAAGCACTAACGGGGTTCCAAAAATCTGAGATGGAAGCGTAAAACTCTGGTGCTGGGGGAAGGGACGGGTGAAGAGATGCTACAAGAACAATGAAAAAGGGGAGTAGGAGTATGGATGTCAAGACCACTAATAAGCTAAGGGAGCGACGAGCACATCGGAGGGCGCATATTGTAGAAAGGTGGCGAGAGAGGGTGATAAAGGAGTTTAAAAGGCAGGAAAGTGGTTGAAAGGACAAAGAGGAGGTGCCTCAAGTGACGAAGGAAATTGAAAGTCAGGTGGGTCCCCAAGATATAGGAGGGGCCATTAAAGAAGTTCGGCAGGTGTATAGGAGCCAAGCCCAGATGGAGAAAGGAAATAAGTCTCACGGAGAAGGTATAGATGCGCGCTAGGAGGAGGTGTCTGATGTGGAGATGCATGTTGCAATGGAGCAACTATTCCAAGAAAGGCTGGCGTCCATATCTCAAGGTATTCCTATTCCCCAAAGTTCAAGTAGCTCTAGTCCCAACCTTCCCCTGGTGCTTTACCAACCGCTAAGTGAAACTTTTGTTAAGTTGCGTGAATTAAGTAAGTTGCACATTATTCAGTCTCTAGCAGTAATACATACTAGTAGTAGAATTTCTAGCTGTACAATCTCACAACCAGGAACCAACGACTTCCTTTTAGTAATGCCTACTCAAGTGAACATGGAAAGATCACTTACTCGGTATCCAGCGTTCTCTGGGAGGGGTAAAAACGATGTCAAACAACACTGGTACCTCTGCGAGGCCATATGGAGGGCATGACAGACACCAGATGTGGGGAAGTTAATAGAATTTCAAACCACCCTTAGGGAGAGAGCCCTATTCTGGTTTATGAAATGGTCTGAAATTCATCAGAATCCAGCAATAGTAGATGTGAAGAGGGACTTCATTAAGGAGTTCAAACTGCCCCAAATATACCAGCAGGGCCTGTCAGAAATGTGGGAAATCAAGCAACAGGAAGGAGAGAATGCTTGGGAGTTGATGCGGAGATTCAAGGACGCAATTGGAAAAATCATCTATCCAATTGATCCAAACCATCAGAGGGATTGGTTCATCAAAGCTCTACTACCCTTGACCATAACTCCATTAACTCAACGAAGGATCGAGACATTGCAAGACACACTGGAGTAAGCAATGAAGATAGAAGCTATGGCGGGTTACCCACAAGAGTTTAAGGGAGGAGTAGTGGTACAAGACCCCTCTATAATGGGTCTGCAGCATCAAATAGCAATTTTAACAGAAAAATTCAAAAGAAGTTTAATTTCAAAACAAGGGCCTCAATAGGGTTCCACAAGAATAATAAGGGGATGAGGGAATACATGGAAAGAGTTCTGAGTTATTTGATTTTCCTGTCATTTACGACTTGAGCATGCTTGATTTATTTATCCAAGTCTATAGTGTTGCTTAGCACACAGGTGTCTCCGAGCAGAGATCCAAATCTCGTCCTCGGGGGACTTCGAGTGCCCACTCAGGAGAGGATTCCTACTTTCCTTGAGAGAAGATTTAATTATTCTGGCATCATGCAACTTACAACCCCTCTAGAGCAGCGCAACCACTCAATGACTCACGCAGTCCCACAATAGAGGCATTCAAGAGAGGGTGAAATTCCAAGGCACTTCAAATTGGAATCAAGTGAAGGGATCATCCCTTCAATTGTTGAGCTACAAGGGAGTTGTTGTAGCATTTTATCTATCAGCTCAGCCCATAGCTTTGCATACCCAACAAAATTATGTTTTCAAACCCTAGGTAGGTGATTTTTCGGGGTCAACCAATCCAAAATCCTTTCTAGGTTTTTTTGGGTTTTGAGAGTAAAGGCCGGTGTCCAAATTTCGGCATTTTCTGAGCACCAGAACAACCTCATCTACGCATCCCTATTCATCCAATAGAAACATTTCCAGCAGAGCAGTAGCAAAGAAGTGTTTCAGTGAGAGAGCTTGAGGGCCATCCCAACCAGCTTTTCCAGCTTGAGTGCTATCATTTTGAGCACTGTTGTATTTGATTTTCACCTCCATATTAATAAAGTGGCTTAGCAGTTCTAGCTCTATTTATGGTTTTTTGATGCAATTTCCATATTGTTGCATGTTTGTCTTTTTTTTCTTTAAATTGCTGCTAATTTCCTATTAGGAGTATTACAGTGGTATCAAATCTCATAGACTTGGCTCAGCCTATGGAGAAATCAGTATATGATATCCGAAGATAGAGAATACATTACGGACCAAAAAAGGAGGTACAAAAACAGATAACGTAGGGTTTAGATCACATCCAATGAAGGGGACTTTGTTCCAGTGGAGGAGGATAAAGGGAAAGCTCCAATGGAGGAAGAAGATGATGGGAAGGAGTTTAGAAATATCCCCCTCAAATCAGTGCAGGAGCTAGCCAAAGAAATTAAATAAATGAGAACAAACAGACAGAGGAAAATCCCACGGGGGTTCCAAAATGGAGAAGGATCTAGGATTTCTCACCATTGGGTGCAACAACCAGTGGTGCCACAGGCATCACGACGTTCCACCATGCCCACTTTATTACCAGTGGGTATAGGAGCAGGAGGATATGGGTGATTATTTCACGTAGTGCCAATCTCATAACTAGGATTTCATAGATCATATGACTTTCTAGGAATTTTTCCAGATTAAGGATAACCGAAGACCCCGCAGCTATAACAAAGGAGGAGGGTACACGCAGGGCAATGACCTACAGCATACCATGGGTAGAATTTTTCTTCCTACTTTTGATGGGTCTTCCAAGAGTATGTCAAAATCTTGGGTGGAGAAGTTAGACATATATTTTCAGCTGAGTCAAATGGCAGAGGTAGAAGCCATAAAGGTGGAAATGCTGCACCTTGAAGGAGAAGCTCACAACTTGGTTCTATGGGATGTCCACATTGGGTCACACAGGGGTGATTGCACATGTAGAGTTCACCAAGAGGCTAGTATAGATATTTGACCGAAGGGACCCAGAGGAGCATTTATTTGAGTTAGCCAAACTCAAGTAGACATGGCACCCAGAGACTTATATCTCCCAGTTCTTGAAATTATCGGTAATGGTTCCAGATCTGTCTGTGGCGAGGAGGGTGTATATGTTTGTTTATGGATTGGCGGAGCTTCTATGTGGGTTAGTCAGATCCACTAGACCGGCTACACTTCAGGACACAGTTAGGAGGACGACTAACCTACAGGATGCCTTACCTAGGGCGAGAGATTCATTTCCCCATAAACAAGCAATTCATCTGAACGAGAAAGACATGAGAATTCCACCCCCGAAGGGGAACCAGGGCAAAGGGCCTTTGGATGATGATACCCGGAGGAATTTAAGATTAATGAAGTTATGCTTCACTTTCTAGGAGCCATTGGCACTGGGTCATTGATGTGCCGCAGGGAAGGCACGCTACATTGAGGTCTTCTCTGACACTGAGGGAGACGAGGAAGCATATGAGGATTTGGAGGGAGATGTAGATGTTGATGCACCAGGTGGAGATCATCCACCTCCACCACCACCAACATGGGTAGGAACATTTGCACCTACTGGAGGAGTCCTTGCATCTTTGCAAGGGGTTCCCAATTATTTGACATTGAGAGTCTCAGGCACATTCCAAGGACAAGGTGTTACAATATTGGTGGACAAAGGGGCCACGCATAATTTCATTGATACTCAAATAGTGCAGAGGAGGGGCATACCAACTGATATTTTTGATGGATTTTTTGTATTAGTTCTAGGTTCTAGAACCATGCATTTCTTGAGGTATGCTCTAGCGTTAGCTATAACCATGGGAACCTATATGGTGATGGATCATTTCTTTGTGGTCTACATTCCAAACACCAATGTGATATTTGGTTTATAGTGGTTGATTATGCTTGGAAAGTTACTACAGATTGGGAGACATTGGATATGGAGTGGACGGATAAGAAGAGTGAGAAGCACCAGATGATTAGAGGAATGCACACATATCCACCCTAGAAAATCTCGGCACACCAGATTGAGGAAGATTTATAGAAGGGGAACATAGAGTGGGAAGTGGAGCTACGTGTTTCATAGGCAGGAGTCATAGGGCAATCTATACACCCCAATTTTTAGTTGATATTAGACCGCTACCCTTCAGTCTTTGGAGACATACCACCGTGGCGGCCACCGGACCAAGGGTTCAAGCACACTATTGAGTTAGAACAGGGGATAGAGGCACTGATCACCACACCCTATAAGCACCCTAAGGCATATAGGGATGAGATTGAAAGATCCATCCAGGAGCTCTTGGCACTAGGACACATCCGACCCAACACTAGCCCCTTTTCTTCTTCCATTGTGTTGGTGAAGAAGAAGGACGACACTTTGCAGATGTGAATCGATTATAGGGCTTTGAATAAGAATATAATGAAGAACCAATACCCCATCCCCAAGATTTATGAGCTTATGGATGAGCTCAGGGGATCAAAGTTATTTTCCAAGATCGATTTGAGGTTGGGGTACCATCAGATCAAGGTGAGGGACCAAGATGTCCCAAATACTGCATTCAGATGCCACTATGGCCACTTCGAGTTCTTGGTGATGCCCTTTGGGCTGACCAATGCTCCGGCCACTTTCCAGTATTGTATGAACCACATCTTCCATGGTTAGCTGAGGAAGTTTTGTTGGTGTTCTTTGATGACATTCTCATTTATAGCCCGCACTTGGGAGGAGAAGTTGTAGCATATTGAGGCGGCATTGTGCATCTTGGAGGAAGAAAATTTTTAGCCAAACTATCAAAGTGTGAATTTGGACTTAGATGCTATACCTAAGGAATATCATTAGAGTAGATGGAGTAAGGGTTCATGAGGAGAAGATTCGAGCCATTCGGGATTGGCCAGTACCAAAGAATGTGACAGAACTTTGGGGCTTTGTAGGCATTTGCACCTACTATAGGAATTTTGTCAAGGGGTTTTCACAGCTGACAGCACCCCTCACGGATCTCACCAAGAAAGGAGCCTTTGGGTGGACATAAAATACGCAGAGGGCCTTTGAAAGGATCAAGGAGGTGATGAGAAACTGTTCGGTGTTGGCATTGCTGGATTTCAAGTAGCCCTTTGTGTTGGAGTGTGATGCTTCAGGAGAGGGAGTTGGCGCAGTGTTGATGCAGGAGGGTCATCTTATAGCTTTCTAGAGTCAGAAGCTCTTTCCACATGAAAGGTTTTATTTGATATATGAGAAAGAGATGTTGGCCATCATGCATGCATTGGCCAAGTTCCAACAGTATTTGGTGGGTAACAGATTTCAAGTGAGGACTAACCACAACAATCTCCAGTTGTTTCTTAAGCAGAAGCAGTTACAAGAGAGGCAGCAGAAGTGGGTTAGAAAAATCTAGGCTTATGACTTTGACATCAAGTATGTCAAAGGGAAGAACAATGTGGTGGTGGATGCCTTATCATGGCAACCAACAGCGTTATACTTGATGAGCATTGATACAAATTGGAGGGCTCAACTGTTAGTGGAGTATTCTAAGGACCGCTTCACACATGAGATATTGGTTGGGCAGGTGACCGATGACAAGTATCAGTGATGGATGAGGTCATCTATTACCGGGAAAATATTTTCTTGGTAGGAGCCTCTCGGCTTAAGGAGAAGATCTTGCATGCAACACATGATTCACCGCTTTCAGGCCATGAGGGGTTCAACGAAACATACCAGGCCATCAAAGTGAGGTTCTAATGGAGAGGCCTCAAGGAGGACATACTTCGGCACATCAGGGAGTGATAAGTTTGCCAGAAGAACAAAGGAGATTTGAGCCATCTCGTGGGGTTGTTACAACCACTTCCCATTCCGGAGGGGAAGTGGGAGAGCATTTCCATGGATTTTATCACAGGGTTGCCTATGGTACATGGCAATGATTGTATCTATGTGTTTTTTGATCGACTGTCGACGTATGCACACTTCTTTTCCATCTCCGCATGGTACACTGCTTCATAGGTGGCCAAACTATTTCTTAGGGATGTTTTTAGGCGTCATGGTATCCCCAAGACCATGGTCAGTGAAAGGGACACCTATTTCATGGGCAGATTTTGGTAGGAAAATTTATGTTTGGTGGGTATCGATTAGACACCCAGTACCAGTTATCACCCATAGACGGATGGACAGACAAAGATAGTAAACAACTGGCTGGAAGGCTACTTGCGGAAATATGTCTCGGGGCAGCAAAAGGCATGGCTACGGTAGCTTCATCTGGGATAATACTACTACAACACAACATTTCATATGTCGATCATTATGTCTTCGTTTTGTGCTTTATATGGTTATGATGCTTTAACATTTGTTGATGTGGTGTTTGGAGAAAGCAAGGCCACCAGAGCTAAGGACTAGATCCAAGAGAGTCAGGATATACTCCATGCTCTTAAGGAAAACATTGCTACAACTCAGAACCAACATAAGTTGTATGCAGATCAAGGTCGTGTGGAGAGGCAGTTTGAGGTGGATGATTTGGTCTACCTTTGTCTTCAGTTGTACAAGTAGTGTAAGCTGAACCAGAAGGGAACTGAGAAGATCAAGCCCCATTTTTATGGGCCATACAAGTAGATTTGACGTGTTGGGAAGGTATCATATGAGTTGGAGCTCCCAACTAGGATTAGGATCCAAAAAAATTTCCACGTCTCATGCCTGAAAAAGGCTCTTCGACAACAGATAGTTTCCATTGGGGAACTCCCACCTATTAATGATGAGGGGCATCTGTTTTTACATCTGGAGGCCATTTTAAACACTCAGGAGAGGCAACTGAGGAGCAGGGTAGTCAAAGAATATATGATCATATGGAGGAACCTTTCAGATGAGGATGCCACTTGGGAGGGGGAGAAAATTCTGCAGCATCCATATTTGCAATTGCTTGAGGACAAGCAACATTTTGGAGGGGAGGACTGTAATATTCCTAATTATATTTTAACTAATTAGAATATTAATTTTTGATTTTCTTAATTAAGTAGATGAATAAAAGGGTGGAGGGACCCATAAACCCAGTAGTGGAATTAAAACCACTTCCTTAGTGTGAAAGTGAGACAACACAGTAGTGGGTGGGGCCAAGAGGCCAAGAGAGCTGCTCAGTCTATGTGGAGGATATGGACCAAGGGTACAACATAGTTATGATGTGGGTCTAGGGGTGTGAGGGTTCCATAAGAATACGAAGGGGGTGAGGGCAGTCATGGAAAGCATTGTGAGTTATTTGATTTTCCTGTCTTTTACGACTTGAGCATGCTTGATTTGTTTAGCCGAGTCTGTAATGTTGTTTAGCACACGGGAGTCTCCGAGCAGAGATAACAACCTCGTCCTCGAGGGACTTCAAGTGCCCGCTCAGGAGAGGATTCCTACTATCCTTGAGATCATATTTCATTATTCCGACATTAGGCCACTTACAACCCCTCTAGAGCAGCGCAGTCACTCAAAGACTCACATAGTCCAGTAATAGAGGCATTTAGGAGAGGGTGAAATTCCAAGGCACTTCAACATGGAATCAATTGAAGGGATTATCCCTTCAATAGTTGAGCTGTGGGGGATTTTTTGGAGGAATTTATCTATCAATTCAGACCATAGATTTGCATACCTAGCATAACTGCGTTTTCAAACCCTAGGTGGGTGATTTTCCAGGGTCAGCCAATCCAGAAATCCTTTTTGGGTTTTCCTGGGTTTTGAGAGTAGAGATCGGTGTCCAAATTCTAGCATTTTCTGAGCACCAGAACATTCTCATCTACACAGCCCTATTAGCCAGCAACAACATTTCCAACATGGCAGCACAGAGGAAGAGTCCAGTAGAGTAGCAATAAAGTAGTGTTTCAGTGAGAGAGCTTGAGGGCCATCCTAGCAAGCTTTTCCGGCTTGAGTGCTATCATTTTGAGCACTATTGTATTTGATTTTCACCTCCATGTTAGTAAAATGGCTCAGCATTTCTGGCTCCATTTATGGTGTTTTGATGCATTTTCCATATTTTTTCATGTTTTGTCTTTGTTTTCTTTGAATTGCTTCTAATTTACTATTAGGAATATTAAATTAACTCTCAAGGATGGATACAATTAGAAAATTTTAGTACTCCATCTCAGGTTTGAGTATTATTTCCGAGTGATAGAATTATGTTAGCAATAAAAATGTGAGAAATAATAAAAAATGACAACATAGCAACGACAATACTAATTTTAACTAGAATAGTCAAATGGAGAAAAAATACTATCAATATATCTATTAATATCTTTGAATAAATCTAGTGAATACATCCAAGTCAACCTTCACCACTCACCCCTGAGCACATTAAAGTGGAATATCTGAAGCCTACTTAAAAACTTCATTACATGTAATCCATAGACAAGGAGGGACTACCTCAAGTTTGAATATGGTTTATTAATGACATTAGTTCCCATTAGGAATAAAAAAGAAATAGAAAATAAAAAATTACAACATAGCACCAACAACACTAATTTACTCAAGAGAAACCAACATCAATAGATCTATTGACATGCTTGACCAAACCTAACAAACATTGTTAAATGAGCTTTCACCATCCACCTCCAAGGACCATTACAATGAAGTATCATAAGCTTATTTAAATAGTTAATTGCATCAAAACAAATGAGCACAAAACCAAAAAATTGGACACGAGAACCCCCATTGTTGACCTTGATAGTGAAATATATTAATCCTATTTAAGGGCTTCATTACATGCAAACAACGAGACAAGAGGCACAAACTAAAGTTTTAATATTGTTTCTTAATGACACAAGTTAAGTTAGCAATATAAATGTGAGATAAAATTAAAAATACAACACACCAACAACATTAATTTACCATAGAAAACCCAAACTAGGAAAAACCAATATCAATAGATATATTAATATCCTTAACCAAATATAGAGAAGATGGCCAAGTGAGCCTTCGCCATTCACATCTAGGATCCATTACAATAGAGTGTCCCAAGCTTATTAAAGGCTTCATTACATCAAAACCAAGGAGAACAATACCATGGGTTGCCAAAACCATGGACCCAAAAACCACCATTGTTGACCTTAACACTGACTCATTCACCAAGTCAAGGTTAATTTGACATTACTTCCTTTAAACTTGACTTTGGATAATATACAGGTCCTACCCCCTTAAAATTTATAACTATATTCAATATGCCCCTCTTGATTAAGTAGATCTTTGTCCAAACTTTATAGGTAATTTACTAGGTGTATGCATACCTCACTAGGTCTTATTGTTGTATGTCAATTTACATGTAATTTAAAATTTGCAATTCCATTTTTTATTTTTATTTTTTTTTAAGTATTTCCATTTTCTTTAGGACTCCATACGTATGTAATCATTATATCCATTGCTTCTTTTACCAACACTTACAAGTGCTACCATCCTCTCACCTTTCCATTACTTTGACTCCCACACACTTCTTGCATATTTTTTTGTTGTAGTGCCTCCTCACCTTTCTTGTGCTAGGAATATCTTCAAATCATAGCATTCCATGACACCATATCTCATTCAACCATTATATCAAACATTTCATGGTGATCCAAAGCACTCATTCATCCTCCATGCATTTATTTTTAAACATACATGTTTCTAACAAGAAATGATAGCTCATAATGATACTAGTGGCTAGGAATAAATAACGCAAAAGAAATAATTAACCAAAAATTACAAAACACGCATAAATTATGTACACATTATTTATCCTAGAAAACCCAAACTAGGAAAAAATGAACATCAATAGATCAATTAAAACTATTTACCAAACCCAACCAAGATGGCCAAGTGGACCTTCACTGCTCACCTTCAAACGCATTGGAATGGAATATCGCAAGCCTATTTCAAGGCTTCATTACATCAAAATTCACATGCCAACAAAACCATGGGCCCAACAACAACCATTGTTGACCTTAACACAACAACTCACATATCAAGTCAAGGTTATCCTAACAAGTTCTAAGACTATGAAAAAAGAAGATATGGAAACATTTACATACTATATTGTGTTTTGATAATTGATTTATCCAATAGTATCCACAAGTCTAAACATAGCTCATGAAATGGAAGTTATGTGTGTATTTATGGTCAATCTAGATAAAAACAAATAGTGGAGGGTGGTTAAGAGAATATTAATTTTCCTTCAAGGCATCAAGGACTATGTTATTTGTTATCATGGAATCAAAGCAACAAGCTTCAAGTGCATGGGTTTGTAGACTCACTTTTATGGTGATGTGGGCAAGGGAAGGGCTTCAAGTACCTATACTTTTACTATATTTGGAGGAAATGTAATTTGGAGAAGAAAAAATTAAAAAGTGGCTCTCCAATACAATACAAAGCCAACATATATTTTTGGCACATAAGCTTCCAAGGAAATGGTTTAATCACAACATAATGTTATTGATTTCACAAAGAATTCCAAATTTGGTTCAAGATCAAAAAATATGAGATAGTATTACTCAAGATGAAAGTTCAAGATACTAAACATTGATATTTTGACTAAAGCTTTTTGAAATGAAGATAACATGTTTATACAACCTTGTCATGAGTAATTACCAAATGAGATAATACAAGCACAACCACATTAATAAATATAGTTGATATATACAATAAGCAACAACTTATTTAAACACCTTTTATTAAATAATGAACAAAAATGTATAAGGGTTTAAATTCAAAATTTTATTTACTTAATTTTTTTTCAGAAGAAAAAAACTGTCTTGTTTATATTATGTACCAGCACATAAATCAACATCTATTCCAAATGAGTGCTCATACAAATCATATTCTCTTTCACCCAAAAAGTGCAATTGCAAAAAGTTCCTAGGCATGTAGCAAATAAAATACATAATAAGAGGAAACCCAGTTCTCATATAGTCGTTGGTCTTCCATTGATCAGTAAACATCATGTTCCAATTCGAAGAGCAGTAGCCAAAAACTATTCCAACCGTGTAGAAAGCATATCATGAAGATCCACAATGTGTTTGTTGTGCCTGCCATTATCAAAAATCATGAAGAAACAAGTGATAACTTTACCAAAAACCTTCAGACAAAATCTATACCGAGCTTGTCACCCTAGTAAGGTTAAAAAAGCTTCATTGACCATGTCGCCTCGTTTCCACTAGCATTAGCTAATAATGCATCTCACCAAAATTTCCATGCAACCCTCTTTTTAACAGTCTGCAGTTTCATTTTTCTCACGAAAAATGTGATTAAAGGTAATCAGTGAGAAAGTCCTTCGTAGCTCATTGACCCTATCCATCCAAGGTGTCAAATGAATAGGTGCAAATATATTTCGAGTATTCATATGATCAATGAGCACCTTTGAATCACCAAAAACCCACAGCGTTTCAATATACAACTATTTGGTGAACCACAAGAGTCCCCAAAGTGCCAGAAGCTTAACCTTGATATTTGTGGCTTGTCCACCATACCAATGAATTTTGTAATGACACTGCGGATTCAGCATCAACCAAGCACCACAGCCGCATCAGAAGTTATGTCCCGCCCCATCAAAAAACCTCGCAGGGTAGTGAATAGGAAAATTCCTAAGCCTGTGTGATAGGTCCCTAGGAGGTTTGTTAATAATCTGTGGTCCATCTCAAAGCATGCTTCGCCACCCCACTCGGTGCACAAGCCTCCTCCTGAAATATCCACTTGTTTCGGCCACACGATGTCTTCCAATGAAAAATTAGCAAAATATCCAAGAAATGTGTCCCCCTCTCGTACCACCAGGAGATACAATCATGCACCGAGACAAATTCCCTGTGCTGCATGTGTAAAGCATCTTGTATATGACCCCAAATCTATCTCACGAAATTGCATTTGTAAATATATATTCCTTGTCTTCCCTAGAGCCTCATACCCCAGTCCATTCCACCCCCTTCTCATGAGATTCTTCCATGTGAAATTTCTATCCCTCCACACTAACCCCAAAAATATGATGACTTTAACATGCACTTTCAACTTCCATATCAACGTGAACCAACATTCCTATCTTGGAATGTTGGAGAATCACCTTTATGTTTCTCCAATAATCAATTGCTCATTCCTCAGTAAACCCCAATTGATAAGATCACCCTTCTCAATCAGACCCAGATTTCTCAACCTAAAATTTCTTTATTTACTTTATAAAAGTGAACAAAAACACATACCCATATGCTCAACATTAAAATAGCTTATAACATAAGTAGCCAAAACTTGTTGCGCCGAGAGGCGCATCTACAGCCCAATATGACCCCGATGTTAGGTATGTCACGTCCTCATACAAAGTTGGCTTAAGTTTTAAATTAAAAATAAAATAAAAATCCCATTGTACTAGAACATATATCAATTTCTAATACAATTATGTATTATTTATATAATTTGAATGGATATTAAATTATATAATTAATTTGAATGATCATAAATTTACCTTTAACAAAAAAAATTTACTATCGAATTTCAAATATAAAATTTTAAACATATTTACTCTTTACTAAAGTCAATACCATTTCCTCTATATCAAAGGAAAAGGGTTCATTCAACACAACGATCAAGCTAAAATCTTTTAATATTTCTTTTAATTAAATATTTGTAAAATGAATTTATACTTCATCTAGCTATGGTAAATAAATAACAATATATATAAACTAGATGTATGGTAAATGAATAAAAAATTCTTTCTATATTTACTCCATAAAATTTTTTATATTTAAAAAAAATAAAAAATGAGGCTTTATTTAGATGAAGCCCATGGGACGAATAGTATGGGACAAATTAATATTGATACCATGGGCCAAATACCATATTTATGGTAAATAAATAAATACAAAAAAGGTATAAAGAGGTATGATAAATAAATAAATATAAAATAAGTATAAAAAGGTATGGTAAATAAATAAATATAAAAGAGGCATAAAGAGGTAAGGTAAATAAATAACAATATATCAAATAGGATTATAAATAAAAATGTAATTATATAACAAGCCTATGGGCCAAATACCATAGTAAAGAAAAGGGGTATGGGAAATAAATAAAAATATAAATAAACTAGAGGTATGTTAAGTAAGTAAAACCTCTTTTCATATTTACTCCATAATCTGCTTTATATTTACAAATATTTATGTTCATTAGTTTACATAACTAAGAAGAAAGAGAGAGAGAGAATTATAAGTGAGAGATGGAGAGAGAGTGTGTATGTTTAGGGGTGAGATAAAGAGACAAAGTAAGATGTATGGAAAGAAGGGGGAGAGAAGAAGTGAAAAGGAGAGAGGGAGGGATATAGTAATGTAGTTGGAGAGAGAGAGGGTGGAAAGAGAGAGAGAAAGAAAGGGATGGGGGAAGAGAGAGGATTAGAGAGAGAGAGAGAGATATGGGGGAAGAGAGAGGGATGGAGGGAAAAGAGAGAGAGAGAGAGGTGGGAGAGAAAGGGAGAGAGAGGAAGGATGAGAGAGAGGAGGAGAGTGATGGGGGAAGAGAGAGAGAGAGAGAGAGAGAGAGAGAGATCAGTGAAGAGAGAGGGATTTAGTGGAGAGAGAGAGAGGAAGGATGAGAGAGAGGACTTGAGAGAGAGGAGGAGAGAGAGGGATCGATAAGAGAGATGGAGTTGGAGGGGGAGAGATGTAGGAAATAAAAATATAGAGAGTGAGAAGTAGAGAGAGAGAAGGAGTGACAAGGGAGAGACAGAGAGAGAGTGTGTATGTTAGGGGCTGAGATAAAGAGGAAAATAAGGAGAGATGGAGATAAGGGGGGAGAAGGACATATAAGGAGAGAGGGAGGGATATAGTAACATAGTTGGTGGGTGAGGAGAGAGAGAGTGGGAGAGAGAGATGGGAGAGAAAGGGAAAGAGAGGAAGGAAGAGAGAGGATGTGAGAGAGTGGAGAGAGGAAGGGAAAGAGAGATGGACTTGGAGGGGGAGGAGGAGAGAGGTAAGAAGAAAGAGAGAGAGAGAGAGAGTGATAAGGAAGATGGAGAGAGAGGGAGAGAGGGGAAAGATAGAGATAGATGGAAGGAAGAGGGAAGAAGAGAGAGATGGGGAGAGGAGGGGATTGACAAAGAGATTGATATCTGTGTGTGTTTAGGAGGGTGAGATAGAGAGACAAAAAATAAGAGATGGAGGGGGATATAGATATGGATGGAGGGTGGAGAGAGGGAAGAATATTTCTGACACTAGATGGATTGATATAAGTGGAGATGGTGATTTATAATCCTATTTGATTATTTGCACTATATGCATCAATTTTAATGTAGATAGTTATTTCTAATGATATTTGATTACTTGCATTGATTTCAGTGTATGTGGTGATTTATAATACAATTTGATTGCTTGCACTGAATTTTTTTATTTCAATTTAGATGCCGATTTATAATTATATTTGATTACTTGCACTAGATGAATTGGTTTCAATGTAGATGATTTCTAATCCTATTTGATTGTTTGCATCAAATGCATTGATTGGCAGATGGCGATTTCTAATCCTATTTGATTTATTTGAGTAAATGTGTTGATTTCAGTGTAGATGTTGGTTTCTAGAGAGAGAGAGAGAGTGATAAGGAAGATGTAGAGAGAGGGAGAGAGGACAAAAGGAGGAAAGAGAGATATTAATGGGGGAGAGGGAGAGAAGGGGAAGATAGAGATATAGATGGAAGGTGAAGAGAGGGAAGAAGAGAGATATGGGGAGAGGGGGTGATTGAAAAGAGATTGATATATATGGTGTACGTGAGCGCGTGTGTTTAGGGGGTGAGATAGAGAGACAAAAAATAATAGATGGAGGGGGATATAGATATGGATGGAGGGTGGAGAGAGGGAGGAATATATCTCGCACTAGATGGATTGATATAAGTGGAGATGGTGATTTCTAATCCTATTTGATTATTTGCACTAGATGAATTGATTTTAGTGTAGATATTTATTTCTAATGATATTTGATTACTTGCACTAGATGCATTGATTTCAATGTAGGTGGTGATTTCTAATACAATTTGATTGCTTGCACTGAATGTGTTGATTTCAATGTAGATGTCAATTTATAATTATATTTGATTACTTGCATTGGATGACTTAATTTCAATGTAGATGATTTCTAATCCTATTTGATTGTTTGCACTAAATTCATTGATTTCAGTGTAGATGGCGATTTCTAATCCTATTTGATTTCTTTGAATAAATGCATTGATTTCAGTGTAGATGTTGGTTCCTAGAGAGAGAGAGAGTGAGTGATAAGGAAGATGGAGAGAGAGAGAGAGAGGACAAAAGGAGGAAAGAGAGATATTAGCGGGGGAGAGGGAGAGAAGGGGAAGAGAGGGGAGAAGAGAGAGATGGAGAGAGAGGGTGATCGACAAAGAGAATGATATATATGGAGTGCGAGAGTGTGTGTGTTTAGGGGGGTGAGATAGAGACAAAAAAAAAGAGATGGATGGGGATATAGATATGGATGGAGGGTGGAGAGAGGGAAGAATATTTTTTGCACTAGATGGATTGATTTAAGTGGAGATGATGATTTATAATCCTATTTGATTATTTTCACTAGATGCATCGATTTTAGTGTAGATATTTATTTCTAATGATATATGATTACTTGCACTAGATGCATTGATTTCAGTGTAGGTGATGATTCCTAATACTATTTGATTTCTTGCACTGGATGTGTTGATTTCAATTTAGACGTCGATTTATAATTATATTTGATTGCTTGCACTAGATGCATTGATTTCAATATAGATTATTCCTAATACTATTTGATTGTTTGCGCTAAATGCATTGATTTCAGTGTAGATGGCGATTTCTAATCCTATTTGATTGCTTTGAGTAAATGCATTGATTTGAGTGTAGATGTTGGTTTCTAATCTTATTTGATTGATTGCATTAGGTGCATTGATTTCAATGTAGAAGTTATTTTCTAATCTTATTTGATTGCTTGCATTAAATGCATTGATTTCAATGTATATGTTGATTTATGATTTCATGTAATTGGATATATGACGGTACATTAATATTAAAGTGATTGGATTAACAATATGCATTGATTTTTGTGTTATAGTAATTTAAGCTATTAATATTGGAAAGCAAGAGAGACAAGGTATCATGTTTACTACAACAGATCGAGCTAAAGATTTAAATGGTTTACGATTTAAATTTTCTTTTTCATATAATCGATATGAAAAGATAACAAAACTAACAAGGGAGGAAATAAGAATAATAGAAGAAAATAGTTTGAGATTGATTGTAACATGAGTACGTTCTTATTGTTCACATTTTCTATCTTTCAACACTATTATTGTCACTTTGCATTTAAAAAAAAATATTTCATCATTTTTCATCATTATAGTTATTAACAATAATTATCATCTCAACGAATTGAGGTAACTAAGAAAATTTAAAATTAAAATGACCAAGTTAATCTCAGAAATATTTAGCATATTTAAAATGATTATATTAATATTTGATATATTTACATATTACTGATAAAATTAATCATAACTTTGATAGATTTTCCTTGGCATCACACGACTAAAACCAGCCTAGATCCATCTTACATCTCAAAAATATACAAAAAATTTAATAATCTGAAAAATGTGACGTTGATGCCTCCAACTGGAACCAGCCTAGATCCATCTAACTTTGGATCTATCATGGGCCGAGAGGGATCAAATCTCTCGAGGTGCAAACCTTTCTTGAATTTTTGCACTCAAAAAATAGGTTTGCACCTCGAGAGATTTGATCCCTCTCGACGCATGATAGATCCAAAGTTAGATGGATCTAGGCTGGTATGTCATTAGTTCAAATCCGTGGTAATGCCTCCACAGCGTGGAAGTTTTCCTCAAACACTTTTCCGGATCTAGGCTGAGCCGAGACCAGAGCACGCCTCATAGTTGGAAGTTTTTGTTAAAATTTATCAAATTACCATTTGAATAATCGCACACCTGACAGCATTTAAATTTAAATCTGCCAACTCTGGAAACCGTTGTGGTCATTTTGCCGATATACTTGGAACTGAAACAAATAATATTTTTTCACTCTATATGACGAATGGCTGGAGCCAAACCCTAACGAACCGCTCGAATTGTTCAATGTGCCATGGTGATAAATGATTTTGAAATTAAATCTGTTATTCCTTAATTTGAAACTGAAAACTTGTTTACATAATTTTCATATTATGTATTAGAATAAAAATATTTCCTTCAAATCAAATATGATGTACTCATTTATTCAAAAAATTCATCAACCTAATTTCAATATAAACTATTTCTAAAGTTGAATTATTCAAACATAAAAACTTAAAAATAAAGACAATAAAATATTGAAGATAACGGAGAATGTAATTTAGGAGAGAAAGTTCACCACTTTAGATTAGGAATTAGTTTCTATCTTTTGAATAAGTTGTTTTAACTTTCGGCCTTTATTGATAAAGGCCTTTATAATGTGTTTGAGATAGAACATTATAGAGAGGTATACCTTCTCTAAGTAAAATCTCAAAACTGTCCAATTTCATTAATAAAATCAACTCTGGTAATTTTTATCATAAAACTGATACTTCACTTTTCTTTAATGTAAAAGAAACATGATTATACAACCTTGTCAAGATTATTTCCCAAATGAAAAATAATTAAGAAATGTATTTATATTTCTGTTATGCTTATTTATCATATGAGAGAGCATTAAGAAGTGTGCTTAAGACTTCTCAATATTTATTAAAATTATAATCAGTTTTATTGATGAAATACATTTATATGCTTTAACATTTCATGCAATACATACGAGTATATTAAAAATAAAACTTTTTCATTTAGAAAATTCTTTCTTGTGAAATATTGGATAAGAATTTATATCCAAAAATTTCATTAGAAATTTATATTGAAAATCTATATTCAACATTTACGACAAAATTTTATCCGATGAATTTATACCATCAGAAAATTTTAAAACAATTAGAAAATTTTCCATTTTCAAACCAGAAAATACATTAGGATTAAAGAGTTAAAAAAATATACATTACATAATCTATATCCCAAACATCATTGACTAGAAGAAATTCTTTATAGCCATTTTGATCAGCCATCATTTATTCTCTATGTTTCTACATTGTGGATATTCATAAACCTCCAGTCAGTCTCAAATGAGAACATGTACTGGCAATGTGAAACGGAAGAAGCAGAAAGATCAGCTGGAGATCACTTTATTGATACTGGTAATTTACTGAATGGTCTTCAATTACAACAAATTCGTTTTTCACCTAATATTCTTTGCAGGTCGTCGTTTATCAGCACCGCATGATATCTAAGTGGAATACTGAATACTGTAGCCGGTGGGAAATTTTGTACTGGATCTGCAAGCAGGAAACATAGAAGACATTTGTTATATACATTAAATGTTATATAGAGATTAAGATATACATAGAAATGTTATATGTTATATATAGATTAAGATATATATAGAAATGTTATATCTTGTTTCAGTTAAGTGTTAGGGAAAGAGTGGAGTCTATACAACAATACTTATAAGTGTAAAAAATTGTTTTCCGTAATAATCACATATGATCATGAATCATTGATGCTTTTTGAACCAACTACATATAATCATAAATTGGTTGGTTGATCATATAGATCACATAAGCCATATTCCAAATATAAGTATTTGGATATTACATTAATATTTCTCATTATCAAATCACTTACAAAAAAAATAAACCTAAACAAAAATTCTAAGTAAGAAAGATATAACCATTCTACCTGATCATCCAAAATAACAATTCACATAGAGGCACAAATATATTATAACATATACTACACAGTTGTATTTTCAAATCCAATTACAAGTATATCAGTTAGAGTTGCCAAGATAAAAGTAAAATAAATACAACAATATTCATAAACATTTAGCCATTACATCTATAATTTTCAAAAAATTCAAAAAATTAAAACAAAATAAAAATGATTGAACCATTCTACTCTACTACCCAAAATAACTATTAACATACAATCTCATTCATGTATATGTATATTATAACACATACACAGAGCTGTACTTTTAAATCCAATTAGGAATATATAGGTCTCTACTTAGCATTTATTACTATCCTATTCAAAATGAAAATGAAAAAAAAAAAATCATGAAATACTTAGGCTGAGAGCGGCATTGCACAGCATTTTCCAGAGATTCGTTCAAACAAATAGGAGAAAGAGGAAGAGTTGAAATGCAGGGTGCTATTGGCGTTGGTGTATTTAATGTAAGTGATCTTCTAATAGAAGTTGCAGGGTGACCCATGAATAGAGCTATCTGAGCCAACGCTATTATGAGGACCAGAGTCTTCATCTGCTTCAGATTCAGTTGTTTCATACTCCGCGCCATGGCCTGCAACTGCTTGGATGGAATGATGATATTGATGGAGGAAAATTGGCCAATGAGGTAATTGGCGATATTGATGGAGGAATTGGGTGTGTAGTAATTTATAGGGATGAAGGTGATTGTGCAGTCACGATTTGCATGATGCGTTGTTGTAAGTGATGCTCTGGAACCCACGCATAAAGGCTGATCGGTCAAACAAACAACGGCCATGCAATCTCGATGGGGGCTGCTAAGTTATAAGAAGGTTAATAACATTATATTCTTACCTTTTCTTTACCTACTAAGTATACATTAGGTGTATCAACTGGTTTGTGTGGAATTTACTCTTTTGGTCAAATTAGAGGAAAGATTAAAGGTGGGATCTATGTGAAGGGTTATATATTTTTAAAGGGTTTTTAGGTTTAACTAAGTCTTTTGCAATTTTAATAATAAAAGGCTATATTGAATTTCATGTGGATGACATTATCCAAACCGAATTTCACACAATTTTGATGACAGTATTAAACATTTGAGTTGAACATTTTTACATTTAAATATGAGATTAACATTTACTTAAATTTAATCTAATTTTTAAAATAAATAAATTAATACAATATTATATAAATTTTAAAATAATAATAGAGAAAAAAAAAAGTTATACTAATAAATTTCAAACCATCCAACTCTTTAATATTGAATCAAATTTATCATTCCTTAAAAAGTTATACGAATAAATTTCTTTTTGTAAATATGGTTATACTAATCCATTTCCTTTCTAAATATGGTTGCATAAGGTGTAAAGGTAAGTGTAATAAGTGTTTTGTGTTTTTTTAAGGGTTAAAATAATAATAAATAATTTATTTTTTATTAATTTAAATTTAATTATAATGGATATCTTCTAGATATATCTGGTTTGTGAAATATTGGATATATTCTTGGTATTATAATGGTAAGAGAAAAAGAAAAAAAATATAAATTATTAATATATTTCACTTGCTAACTATTGAACATATCTTATTCTATTGAACATATTGTAATTATTGATAAATCTAGTTGGTTAACTACTAAATATGTTTTTGGTATTATAATGGTAATATATTCTCCATATTATAATGGTGACTAGAAGTTTTTTTTTTTTTCTCAGTAAGTTTAAATTCTATTAATAAAACATATGGTACATGGCGTGTCTAGCCTCTAGAATTGCTGGACTAGCCAATTCTAGAGGCATTGTAAATCAAAAGAACAAAAAAGTAACTGCCCCAGTGGAGGAAACCAGTCAAACCAGTCTTACTGTAACTGCCCACGGTGGGGAAACCAGCTTCATACAAAAAATAGTGGTGAATTACAGAAGTAACTAGTATCGACATAGTAATCCAGAAAAAGAGACCCGAACTAAAAAGAAACTTGTAGATGCTAGGTGTCATTGTGCGGAGGCGGTTGCTCCTCCACAATTGGGCACCTATACTCCTCAGATGAATCATCAGCATTCTTATCACGAGGCACGTCGTGCTGGCGGGAGGTGCGTGCACTGCCCATGCAACCATCATCACCAGACCACTCCTTGCTGCTGCTGTCGTTGCCACTGCTGCCGCTATTGCTGCTACCCTTGCTTTTGCTACTAGAAGAGGGAGCGTCGTGGATGACGGGGAGAGCATCATACTTTCACGACTGCGGCTGAGATATCGAGTCAATTGTGGATTTTCTGGGCAATTTCCTTGGGCGAAGGCTATCAGTCATGACAGCTTCCTCCTTGAAACTTATGGAGATGGTGGCCGTGATGTGAGGGTGGTCCAAGGAGCAGTTGTAGTGGAATTGGGCCGAGTGCACTGTGGATGGAGAGGGCAGCATCTCCAGATTTGGCAAAGGCGGGGAGGAATGACTGGTGGGGTGGCTCAGCCCAGAAGGGTGAACAGGAGTTAAAGAGCGAGACCATCTCGAAGCTAGGTCACGACCTCTTCCACTGCGAGTTGCAGGATAGCAGCCATAGGAATCCTCAAGAGATGGAGAAGAGCACTGAGAGTGATTGGAAAGCGGAGGTCGAGACACCCTACCAAACCCACTGCCACGACGACAGTGCATACGGTGGCGCCTAGGCATAATGGAGCTAGTGGAGGCAATGGTGATGGGCGAAAAAAGCAGAGCCGAATGAACAGAAGTCTAAGGAGCCGAAGGTGCAGAAGTTGGAGGAGCCGAAGGCTCTAAGTCAAAATTCAGGAGGCAATGGAGGCTATGGGAGACGTGGTGGTCGAGAGCAAGAACAATACAGCAATAGAGGCTGCATCGCCTCCCTGTGGGCGTTCTAGAGCTCGGCTCAGAGACCATAGAGGGCCAAACACAACTTGAAGGTAGAGGAGGAATGCGTGAAGGCGAAGGAGGGGGCATTTTGAAAGGGTGGTGGATGCATCGACCGACGAGCGTATTAATGAAGCTGTATTGGGTGTAGTTGGCAAGTTATAATGCTCGCAGCTTGAGCCCATGCGTGACCATGTAGCTGAGCCATGTGTCACGCATAGGGCTCGCCGTATGCCCTCCATCAATATTCACCTGCATCCGGTAATGGTGACTAGAAGATTTGATCCCTAAACTTGTTTGAATTATTTTAACATACTTGTTCCATATTTTTTTAAAAAGGGAAAAAAAACCTTATTTTCAAAAAGAAAACATTATAATATGTCTTAAATTTAAATTTATCATTACTTTTTATACCTCTCTATGACAGAGTATATTGTAATCATCTTGGAGTCAAAACACATTGGAGTCAAAATAGATTAGCTTTCAATTAGTTGGTTCACATATAAAAATTGTACTATGGTTTTATAATAGTTTTGAAACATATAAATATTTAACTAAATTTTTAATAATTAAAAAAAAAAAAAATCATTTTTTCAAAAATTGTATTTCAATTTTTTCATTGGATGGTTTTATAATAGTTTTGATATATATAACTATTAAATTGTTTTTTTAATAATTAAAAAGATATTTTTTCGTTTTTTCGAAAATTGTATTTCAATTTTGTTATTGGATGCAGACATTGAAATGACCAATTTTATCTCTTTAAAATGTCTTTGTATTATTGAAAAAATTCCTCTAATCATGTTTGCAACCTCATCAACTCTAAGAAAATATTCAACAATGCTTTCATTTTCATTCATTCTTAGGGTTCCAAATCTCATTCTATCACTCTAGAGTTTGGCTTACTTTACCTTCTCCTCTCCTTCACAGTTTTTCTTGATTTTTTCCTAGACCTCCTTGGTTGATTCATAGTACATCACCTTAACTAGCTCATATTGGTTAATATGAATAGAATTGTATTCTTAGCTTTTGCATTGTTTGTATATGCTCTTCTCTTATCAAGATCTATCAGAGTAGTTGTTGGAACTGTGTATCCAACTTTTAAAGAGCCCCATCCATGCACACCAACAAATATGATATAATATTCCATTCTAACCCTCTAGGAAACATAGTTGGTCCCATCAAATATTGTTACTCTACATGAATAAACGTCCTAACTTGTCTCGCTTGCCATGATTCCCTGCAGATATACCTTTTGGTGATTAAATTGTTACTGAAGGAACTTGATTTGATTCTGTTAGGGTCCTATAAATATAGGATTCATAATTTTGAATTGACTCTGTTAAAATCTTGAAATTTTGTACATACCTTTTCTTTCTGCAAATGTATTCCCAAATTAAAAAATGAAAAGAGGGTATGTCCTAAAAGAACAATCAAAGAAAAAAAAGAAACAAAGATCAAAATAATATTAAATATGAACCCCAGTAAAAATAGATTATGAAAGTGTTGTAAGTTTAAATGCCACTACTTTAGTTTACTTTTGCAAATAAGATTGTGTGCAGCTTGTCCTAAATGCCGCAATCCATGAGGGTCAAACAGCTTAAACTTGACCTCTCATGCTTTAAATTTCATGTTGTTAGATAGAGAATAAAGTTATGTCAAACAGTATAAACTTGACAAATTAGTAGATAAGATAGAGAATAAATGAGGAGCTCAACAGTTTAATCTGATCCCTCAGATGAAATAAGGTAGACTTAGATAGTTTTATGCTTTGAAAGAAAATGGATTTAGGGTTGCAAGCTTAAACCCATGAAAATGAAGTAAAAATGTTAGAAATAAAGATGGGTAGTGTTGAGTCTCAGTTCCGCATTATTCTTATACATCTTCCTAGACCTTTTTCATTCACCTGAACCTCCCAAGTTGTCAATATCATTGTATATTAATTGCAAAAGAGCATCTAAAATGGTTTTTAACTATATTTTTGTGTCTGTTGTTTGATTTAGATTTTGCTCATTTAGCTGCGGAATCTTGCCACTTTCCGCAGCTGCTGCAACTTTCCGCAACCATTTTGTGAAACTCTATGTTACAGGTGTCTTCAGGTAAAACGAGCCACATGGGCAAGTCATAAATGATGTGGACATGGATCGTGTCCTATTGGCTCGAGCAAATTCACCTAAGGAGGCTACGGTCAAAGGTGGCCAAGTGGAAGTCAACCATAGAGTCCCACGGTGACAGGACTCTGTTTCTCGTCACGTGGAGATTTATATGGCCGTTTCTGAATTGCGGAAGACAAATCAACACCTATACATGGCTCCATAAGCCGAATTCAAACATCCACTCTGCATAGATTTACTCTCCAACGCGGCCATGATCCTAGATCTTTGGACGTAATGGTTTACGTGTTCTCCATCAGCATAAACTTCAGGGAATTAGTTATATTACCTTTGTTATAAATAACGCGTTTGCATATGCATATTAGATTAGTCTCTGTTAGTTTTTATTAGTCTGCTCTGTAATGTAATTACGCTGCCACTGTGCCGTAATATCACCTTTCTGTTATGACTGCATTTTAATATATAAGAAGACTCTGTTTCAAAGCGTAATTCGTACTTGAAGATTGTTGCCAAGGCTGGTGTAGAGGGCCCCTGCACACGCTGAGGTTTTGTGCATTATTGTATAGTTCTTGTTTTATTTCTTTAAGCTCATTGTGCCATAATCATTCATGTGTTTATACATTGCATCTTTCATGGTATTTATGCTTCATCTCTGTTTATAATCTTTCATGCTTTACACTTTACTTTTGTCCATAATCTTTCATGTTTTATGTTAACTGATCAGTGTTCTTGTTTCAGATTTCAAATAGGAAGCCCGGGCATTTGCATATCTTTTGACTAATGACATGGAATCAATATTGTTCTGCTGCTAATTTACTTTTTGTTTAATTCCAGCACTGCTTTGTTTATTTCAATCTTGCACATTTGTTTCAGTAGTTAGATTTAGATATATTAAATTGCTCATGTCATTTTCAGTTACCTCCGAAAGCCACAGCTGGACTGATGGTGAGGGATTGAAGTATGAGTGTGTAGTTTGATATTAGTTTACTTTTTGCAAGTTAGATATATTAAATTGCTCATGTCATTTTCAGTTACCTCCGAAAGCCACAACTGGACTGATGGTGAGGGATTGAAGTATGAGTGTGTAGTTTGATATTAGTTTATTTTATGCAAGTTAGATATATTAAATTGCTCATGTCATTTTCAGTTACCTCTGAAAGCCACAGCTGGACTGATGGTGAGGGATTGAAGTATGAGTGTGTAGTTTGATATTAGTTTACTTTCTGCAAGTTAGATATATTAAATTGCTCATGTCATTTTTAGTTACCTCCGAAAGCCACAGCTGGACTGATGGTGAGGGATTGAAGTATGAGTGTGTAGTTTGATATTAGTTTCTTTTTCTGCAAATTAGATATCAAATTGCTCAAGTTGTTTATGGTTACCTCCGAAAGCCATAGCTGGACTAATGGCGAGGGATCAGAATATAAGTTGATGTAATTTGATTTAGATTTACTTTGTTGCAATTCTTGAATTTCTTTAAGCATAGTTTCTTTTGTGTTTAGACAGCAGCAAGGATAGTTTGGTTTTCATGCTCAATAGTTCACTGTTTGATTTATTAGGCTAGCAACACATTTTCATTTCCTTTCAAGTTTTGTCATTGTATGTTTCAAATTCCTTTTTAAGTTTGAAGTTGGTAAATCAATATAAAGGATATCATTGCCTTGAAAAATCATAACCATACTTGTTTTTATTTTAGAATTTCCATCTCACATTAGAAAACTAAAAACGACAAAAAGATAAGAAATAGGTTATCTTGCACATATAGTGCGCCACACTTCATCAGCTTACGAATCTCGGATTGATAAATTAATGTAGCAATTTAGGACACACTAAATTGACCAAACATTTTGGCGCCGTTGCCGGGGAAGTGTAACTAGGTAGCCAATTTCTTAAAAAAAAAAAAACAAAATAATAAAAGAAGGGAAAACTTGATAATTTCTTGAAGTATGCTCTCCTCTTGCACCTAGTGTGATCTGGAGGATCAGAAAAGAGAATTATCCCTACTTTAAAAATAAAAATAAAATGACATGCATAGAGCAAGAGATTCTAGGGGAAGGTTTATAGCTAAAGCCAAGAGTTCAATTTTCACAGCTCCATATTCTTCAAGGCATAGACAAGAATCACCACCATCTACCCCTAGCCTTAAGATTTTGGAATTCAAGGAGCAACTGAATTAGAGGATTCTCCTATACCACCTACTAAATCTCATTTAGAAAAGGAAGAGACTCCCTCTCATCCTCCCTTGATAGAAGAACTAGAGGACTTCAAGGACTCTAAAGAAACTATCATGGCAGAGGAAATAATAGATGGATTTGGAGGTAGAGGTAGAGGTAGAGGAGGAGGAAACAATGGAGACAACAATGGTGAAGGAAATAATGGAAGAAATAGGGAAGGAGACAATTTGTTTGGATTCCCTATAGTTGATGAGGAAACTCATACAACGATGAAAAATATTTCACCATCTGTCCTCCCTAACTTTTATGGATTGCGAAGTGAAGATCCTGAAACATTTCTGTTTGAGTTTGAAGTTGTGTGCCGAACTTATGACTATATGGAAGACTCTCAAAAACTCAAACTGTTTCCTTCAACATTGAAGGGATCTGCTTTGAAATGGTTCATGGGATTAGCCACTCAATCCATTAGGACTTGGAATGATATGAAACAAACATTTTTGGATAGATACTTGGACTATTGTATGCCCACCAATCACAAGGATGAGGTATTCAAAATGATGCAAAAAGAAGATGAAAATTTCGAAGACTTACTTGAAAGATTTCAATACAACTTGAAAAGAGCAAAGATGAGCAACTTAGATGATGAAACCTTGAAAGCCCTCATATTAAAAGCCATTAGAGATGAATGGATAGATATTTTAAACATGATGGGGAAAGGAGACATTTCTCAGCTTCCACTTCGTGACATAACAGAACTATGTGTCCATCTCTCAAGAGGAAAATCTAAAACAGGAAAAGGGCCTAGGGATCCTTCTCTTATTAGGGCTAACAAATATGCAACTGGATCAGTAAGTAGGGCAGAGATTGGTAACATGCTTGATGAGTTCAAAACTGATATCTTAGGGAGCCTTAGTGAACAACTGGACACCCTTAAAATCCAAAACAAGCAGAAAGCAGAAACAGATGCTTTAGCCATCTTTTGTCCGAAATGTAGGAAGAAACATGCTTTAAGGGAATGTCCCTAGGATGCAAAATTTGTAGAAACATGTATGATTTGCTCAGATAATCATGAGATCAAGGATTGTCCTTCAATTCCTGGACTCAAAGCTGTTTTTCAAGAAGACCCAAATTCAGTAGAATCTCTCTGTTTTGTTGCAAGAAGACCTTGGCAGGGACAGCAAACTCAAGGGTTTAACAACCCTATGAATCTTCAAACCCCACCAAATTGGAATCCTTGGCAACAACCTTGGCCCCAACATCAAAATCCATATCAGCCATGGGTACAAGGGATGCAAAATCCTTATGGGAGATTTGCTCAATTTTATCAATATCCTCCATGTTTTCAAAATCAATAAGCTCCACAACTTCCAAACCCAAATCCACAACTTTCATTGCCATTTCCACAACAGCAACCTTCTCAACAAAATCCAAATCCTCAACTCATGCTCCCATACCAACAAAAGACAAATCAACTTCCAGCTCAGCCATTGCCAAATCCTAACAATAAAAATCCTCGGAATACTTACATGGTAGAAGGACAACAATTTCCTACCTATATGATTGTTCCTCTCAACGATGTACAACTCAGATCTGGTAGAGTTTTAGAAAAACCTTCTATAGATGACCTAGAACAGGATACCTCTGAGGAGGACTCTCTTAAGGCCAATAAGGGTTCTGAGGAAGAATCTCTTCAAAACTCAAATATTCAAAAAGAAAAAGAAAATTTAACACCCACAACTCCTATAGTTGAGCAACCTACATCTTCATCTACACCTCCTTTTCCTGAAAGACTACAAATTGACAAGGGGGTGGAAAAACAAATCTTGTTGCCTAACTATGATTTTCTAGATGAATTGAAGAATGTTTGCATCGAGATTCCCTTTTTACAAGCCATTAGAGAGATTCCTATTCTAGCAAAAACAATAAAGGAGTTGAGTTTCAAAAGACCAGGAAGGAAACTAAAAGACACAAGAAGAATCCACCTGGTAGGAAAAATTGCAGATATCATGATGGGAAAAATTACGATGCAGAAGTATGTAGATCCAGGAAGTCCAATTGTCAAGACACATATAAATGGGATAGAAATTCCAAACACATTGATTGACTTAGGGGCTGCTATCAACATTATGAGTAGACAGACTATGGACCGGCTAAAACTTCCTAACCTTCTTTTTACACCTACTTTACTGCAACTTGCAGATCGATCAATTATTAAACCAGATGGTGTATTAGAAGATATTTCAATCTCCTTAGATTCTTGGGAATATCCGGTAGATTTTATGATTTTGACTCCCAAGAGTAATCTAGGAGGGCACCCACTTATCTTAGGAAGACCTTGGCTAGCCACGGCTGATGCTTTTATTAGTTGTAGATCTGGGGATATGTACATTTCTAATGGTAATTCGACAAAGAAATTCAATTTGTATCCTCCAGCAAAAGCAATCACGGAAGTAGGAGACAATGAATGGGTCGATGATGAGGACACTATACAACCTGTCTTTACCATTTCTGAAATCAGTGAGGATAGTCAAATTCTGAACACATTAGAAAATTTTGAGACATCTTCAGAATATGACCCCACACAATTTCAGTTGGAATCTGACATAGAATATTTATCATCAAGACAAATGTCTCTTTACTCTATGGAAGAATTTGGTAGTTCTACCATTGAGATTTTTCCAGGAAAAACATTGAATATCAACAAACATTTGGAAAAGTCACAACAAGAAGAACTAACCAAAATCTTGCAAAAACATTCCACTGCATTTGCATGGGAGTATACTGACATGAAAGGTATTGATCCTAAGACTTGCATCCATCATATCTATATTGAGGAAAACAGTAGACCAATCAGACAACCTCAAAGAAGGATGAATCCAAATCTTAGGGAGATAGTGAAAGAAGAGCTCAAAAAATTACTCAATGTAAACTTCATTTATCCAATTTCAGATAGCCGATGGGTTTCTCCTTTGGTTATAGTACCTAAAAAGAATGGTAAATGGAGGGTATGCATTGATTACAGGGAATTGAACAAAGCAACTTTGAAGGATCACTTTCCTTTGCCTTTTATCGATCGGGTATTAGATACATTAGCAGGTAAAAAGTACTTTTCATTTTTGGATGGTTTTAGTGGCTATAATCAAATTCAGGTAGCACCTGAAGATCAAGATAAGACCACATTCACCTGTCCATGGGGAACTTTTGCCTATCGAGTACTTCCTTTTGGGTTATGTAATGCACCTGCAACATTCCAAAGAGCAGTACTAGGAATTTTTTCTGATCTAATCCATGATTGTGTAGAGGTTTATATGGATGATTTTACAGTTTATGGTAATTCATTTGAAGAGGCATTAGAAAATTTGGAAAAAAGTTCTTATAAGATGTAAAGAAACAAACCTTTCATTAAGCCATGAAAAATGCTTTATGATGTTTACTGAAGGGATTGTTTTAGGACATCATATTTCAGGAGATGGAATTAAAGTTGATAGATCAAAAGTTGAAGTCATCTCAAAGTTGCCTATTCCAAATTGTCAAAGAGATGTTAGAAGTTTTCTAGGATTTACTGGTTACTATAGAAGATTTATAGAAAACTTCACTAAAATAGCATCTCCACTCTTCAAATTTCTTACAAAAGATTGTGAATTCAAATGGGATCCTGATTGTCAATCAACCTTTGAAACTTTGAAAACAAGAATATCTGAAGCACCTATCTTGAGAGGACCAAATTGGAAACTCCCTTTCCATATTTCTACAGATGCTTTAGATACAGCTCTAGGAGCTGTGTTGGGTCAAAAAGATTTAGTTCCTTATGCCATTTATTATACCAGTAAAAATTTGACTCCCACAGAGTTGAACTATACTGTGACTGAAAAAGAGTTTTTAGCTGTTGTTCATGCAATTAATAAGTTTAGACATTACATAACAGGCTATGAAACTTTTATTCATACTGACCATTCTGCGATTAGATATTTAATGAACAAACCTGTTACTAATGGCAGAGTGACAAGATGGCTTTTACTTTTGCAAGAATTCAATATTACTGTGTTGGATAGACCAGGAAAACAAAATACAGTAGCTGATTTCTTGTCTAGGATTTAGAATACTAAAGAAGATTCTCCTGTAGAGGATAAGTTTCCTGATGAATACTTGTTTGCAGTAACTATTAAGACTCCTTGGTATGCAGATATTGCTAACTATTTGGTTATAGGGAAACTTCCTTCACATTTATTTCAATGAAAAACGAAAAATTATTCAGGAGAGTTCAAAATATTCATGGATTTCTAACGAATTGTTTAAAACAGGGCCAGATCTTATGATCAGAAGATGTGTCAGGGAAGATGAAATGCCTGATATTCTTAAGGCATGTCATGATGAACCATGCAGCGGACACTTTGCAGATAAAAGGACGGCCTATAAAATCCTCTCTTTAGGATATTATTGGCCTTTCCTCTTCAAAGATGCAAAACAATATGTCAAAAGGTGTGACAGCTGCCAAAGAGTAGGGAAACCTACCCTTTCAAATGAAATGCCATTGCAAACACAGGTACTCATTGAACCCTTTGAAAAATGGGCTTTAGATTTCATTGGACCTATTAATCCACCATCTAAGCAAAAGAAGTATATATTGGTTTGTACCGATTATGTTACTAAATGGGTAGAAGCCAAAGCATTAGTATCTGCTACTGAAAATTCAGTTGTTCATTTTCTTTATGAGGATATTTTTACTCGCTTTGGTGTTCCAAGAGAAATTGTGACAGACCAGGGGAGCCAATTCACATCCAATTTGGTGGAGAAGTTGATGGAAGAATACAAAATCAAGCACAGAAGATCTACTCCTTACCATCCGCAAGCAAATGGTCAAGTGGAGTCCACAAATAAAGTTCTTAAAAGTATCATCACCAAAACTGTTCATCTACATAGAAGAGATTGGGTAGAAAGGCTTCCTGAAGCCTTGTGGGCCTACAGAACTACATGGAGAAATACAACAGGACATTCTCCCTATGAACTTGTTTATGGGAAAGAAGTCTTGCTCCCCATTGAGTTCCAAGTCAAGACCTTCAAGATAGCAGTTCAGTTGGGGATGGACTTATTAGAAGCCCAAAAGCATAGAATGGAGCAGTTGAATGAGCTAGATGAGATCAGACAAGAAGCAATTTTAAGAACTGATCTAGTTCAATATCAAAGAGCTAAATGGCATGACAAGCACATCAAAGAGAAGAAGTTTCAAGAAGGAGATTGGGCATTGTTATTTGATTCCAAGTTTAAAGATTTTCAAGGAAAATTTCAGACTCATTGGCTTGGGCCATATGAGACTGACAAGATCTTTAGCAATGGAGCGGTAAGAATCAAGACCATTGATGAGTTTCAAACTCCTCTTATTGTGAATGGCCATAGATTGAAAGTTTATCATAAGCCACTCTCAAAAGAGGATTTTTTCAAAATGTTTCAAGAAAGTTCTGCAATCAGGCTGGTACAGAAGAATTCTTCTTCTCCACCAGCCTAGCTTTTGTTCTTTTCAGTTAAAAAAAAAATAAAAAATTGTATAAGCCTGAAAACCAATCACTGATTGGCAGTCTTATACAGAAAATATAGGGTGAAAATCAGGAACACCTGACACTCTATATTTTCCAAAAAAAAAAAAAAATCTCTCTTTCATTTCATAAGTTTTGTGACCACCCACTCCATTCCATTCCACTTCATTCCATTTCATTTCACTTCATTTCACTCCATTCCACTTCATTTTGTCTATTTCATTCCATTTCATCAATAAAATTCTTTTTCATGACCATTTCCATCTAGTCATTTGTCATCCGTTCATGTTCATTCATCCAAATAATAGCTGTGTCAGTTTCCGCAGCTGACTCCAGTTTCCGCAGCCAGAAGCAGATTCCGCAGCTACCACTCTGTTTTCAAAAGAATGTACAGCCAGATGTTATTTCCATAATCATGAAATTAAATGCAGGTGAGAGGACCAATTATGAAGACATGGGGCATTCAAGATATCAATGAGGAGCAACTAATTGAAGACCAAGGAAAAAGGCAAAGATTCCAAGGTATGAGTAAAATTTATTTCAAATAGCATTGAAAACACATTTTTATATAGTTATGAACCATAAGCTCCATTATGTGCAATGATTATATTGACAAACTCCGTAACCCTTTCACAATCTCCATATGATCCTCCCACATTCATTTTCAAACGGTCCCATAATTAAACCTCCGATCTTCACTCAAACTCCGATACTCCACCTGTGACAATGAGACGTAGTTGATTTGACTACGGCTTCTTTCAGCCGCATAAAATCCATAGCCGTTGTTTAAACGTGCTTACATTTATTTTGCAGTCACCAAATTTCAAACACTGCCGGATGTGTTATACTCTTCCTATTGTTCTACTAATCTCACAGCCGCATTTCTGTCATGCTCATGAAACCCTTCTCTATTCCGCTTCACTCCATTTCATTCTCTGTTACGCTACAGTCTGTATACCCACTCTCTGATATCTACCTACAGCCATTGTGCTCATTTCCGTGCATTCAGCCGTTCTACTTCCATTGAACCCTCCTCACGCAGGCAAGTTTTTGAAGAGCAGAAAGAAGGATGGGTAAATTGCTAAGAGCAGAACCAGAAGGACCTAAATTCATGGAAGGATATCCACAAGTCAGGGATATATTGAAGAAAGCAAAGTGGCTGCGGTTTATCCAAAAGTTCAGAGGCTACCATAAAGAAGTGACAAAAGCATTTGCAAGGTCGTTCAATGGCCTGGAGGTAGAGATTGGAGACCTTAAGTTCACGGTGAATGAAGCATCTATAGCATCTGCCACAGAACTTATTCAAGAGGGTGAACGATGGTTTAAGAACAAAAGCATTAGTGATGAAGCTTGGAGAGTAATTCTACATAACCCAGGTATGGACATAACTATTTTTAAAAGAGGAATTCCTGTTCATGCTTTCAAAGAGGAATGGGCTACTTTGCTGCTAGTTGTTCAAAAATTCATCACCTGTGAAGGCCGTTTTGGGTCCATGTATATGTACCATACCAGATTGCTGATGAATTTTCTAGATAATCAAACTCTCAATCTCCCATATTTTCTATTAAATAGTTTGAAGAAGATGTATGTGACTATTCAGAAACATTTAGGGGATGTAGAACCACATCTATATCACCACGGTCTTGTAAAAATTTTGATTGAAAAAGAGTTAAAGGAGAAGAAGGACACATGGGAACAATTTTTGATTAGAAATTTCTTTGAGGAACCTCAGGAAATTCCTGAAGGTAGCACAATAAGAAGGAGCAGGAGAAAAAGAATAAATGATGAAACTCAAATTACTCCTACTCAAGAAATTCCTGAAGGTAGCACATCAAGAAGGAGTAGGAGAAAAAGAAAAAATGATGAAATTCAAAGTACTCCTACTACTACAATTGAAAGAACTGATAGGGAAGAGAGACTGTCAAAGAGGAAGAAGAAAGAAACCAAGGGTAAAAAGCCAATAACATCAAAAGAGAGAAAAAGTATTGAGGCTATACATCAAACCCCTTCTTCCGAAGAAGATCATCAAGTGTTATCTGAGAGATTGGTTCATCTTCAAGAACAGTTATCTATAGCCAAGAAGAAAGAGAAAGGAAAACAAAAGCAAAAAGACAGTGGTCCACAGCGTGTGATAAGAAGTTCCAGGCTTAAGGGGAAGTTGAGGAAAACGCAAATGAAGGGTCCTCATTTTATCGATTTGGGAGAAGAAACATCTGAAAAATCCCCAGCTGACCATAGTCCATCTCACTCTCAGTCAGTTAGTGAACCTGGTTCATTTCATTCTCAGTCAGACATTGAACATAGTCCATCCCATTCTCAGCAAGATGTTGATGTGAGCCCTTCTCAGCCAGATTTTGAAGATAACTCTCCTTCACGGCATTTTTGGGACAGCCCAATAAAAATGACACCTGATATAGACCCCAAGCAGCAAGAAGTATATGATTATATAGAATCTTTAGAAAAAGCAGCTACAGGTCCCAGTACTTCATCCATTCAGCCTCACACAGTACAAGATGATTTAGTCCAATCACTAAAACAGGAAGTCTTCGAGCTAGAGCTTTTAAATAAACACATCAAAAATGAAAATGAGACATTGAAGGAACAAAGTAAATTGGACAAAATCATTCATGATAATACCATGCTACATCTGGGAATATGGCAGAAGAAGAACAAGAAATTGAAAAGGAAATGCCAGAAGTTAAGCAGAGCACTGGTTAATATCAAATTCAGATGCTTAATGAAGAAGCCTAGGATGTTAGCAGCACCAAGGAAGAAGAGGAGAGGATTGGATGTACTGGATGAAGTGTCAAGGCATATGAACTGAAGAAGGATTATCAAAATTTTGGTTGCATGAGGACATGCAACACCTTCACAGTGGGGGTATGTTGAGTCTCAAATCTGCACTATTCTTATACATCTTCCTAGACCTTTTTCATTCACCTGAACCTCCCAAGTTGTCAATATCATTGTATATTAATTGCAAAAGAGCATCTAAAATGGTTTTTAACTATATTTTTGTGTCTGCTGTTTGATTTAGATTTTTCTCATTTAGCTGCGGAATCTTGTCACTTTCCGCATCTGCTGCAACTTTCCGTAGCCATTTTGTGAAACTCTATGTTACAGGTGTCTTCAGGTAAAACGAGCCACATGGGCAAGTCAGAAATGATGTGGACATGGATCGTGTCCTATTGGCTCGAGCAAATTCACCTAAGGAGGCTGCGGTCAAAGGTGGCCAAGTGGAAGTCAACCGTAGAGTCCCACGGTGACAGGACTCTGTTTCTCGTCACGTGAAGATTTATATGGCCATTTCTGAATTGCGGGAGACAAATCAACACCTGTACATGGCTCCATAAGCCGAATTCAACATCCACTCTTCATATATTTACTCCTCAACGCGGCCATGATCCTAGATCTCTGGACGTAATGGTTTACGTGTTCTCCATCAGCACAAACTTTAGGGAATTAGTTATATTTCCTTTGTTATAAATAATGCGTTTGCATACGCATATTAGATTAGTCTCCATTAGCCTCCAGATAGTTCTGTAATGTAATTACGTTGCCACTGTGCCGTAATATCACCTTTCTGTTATGACTGTATTTTAATATATAAGAAGACTCTGTTTCCAAGCGTAATTTGTACTTGAAGTCTGTTGCCAAGGCCGGTGTAGAGGGCCCCTGCACACGCTGAGGTTTTGTGCATTATTGTATAGTTCTTGTTTTATTTCTTTAAGCTCATTGTGCCATAAGTCATTCATGTGTTTATACATTGCATCTTTCATGGTATTTATGCTTCATTTCTGTTTATAATCTTTCATGCTTTACATCTTACTTTTGTCCATAATCTTTCATGTTTTATGTTGTTGTTAACTGATCAGTGTTCTTGTTTCAGATTACAAATAGGCAGCCCGGGCATTTGCATATCTTTTGACTAATGACATGGAATCAATATTGTTCTGCTGCTAATTTATTTTTCTTAGTTTCTATTTAATTTTAGTACTGCTTTGTTTATTTCAGTCTTGCTCATTTGCTTCAGTAGTTAGATTTAGATATATTAAATTGCTCATGACATCTTCAGTTACCTCCGAAAGCCACAGCTGGACTGATGGTGAGGGATTGAAGTATGAAGGTGTAGTTTGATATTAGTTTACTTTCTGCAAGTTAGATATATTAAATTGCTCATGTCATTTTCAGTCACCTCCGAAAGCCACAGCTGGACTGATGGTGAGGGATTGAAGTATGAGTGTGTAGTTTGATATTAGTTTACTTTCTGCAAGTTAGATATATTAAATTGCTCATGTCATTTTCAGTTACCTCCGAAAGCCACAGCTGGACCGATGGTGAGGGATTGAAGTACGAGTGTGTAGTTTGATATTAGTTTCCTTTCTGCAAGTTAGAAATATTAAATTGTGCATGACATTTTCAGTTACCTCTGAAAGCCACAACTGGACTGATGGTGAGGAATTGAAGTATGAGTGTGTAGTTTGATATTAGTTTCTTTTTCTCGCAAATTAGATATCGATTGCTCAAGTTGTTTATGGTTACCTCAGAAAGCCATAGTTGGACTAATGGTGAGGGATCAGGATATAAGTTGATGTAATTTGATTTAGATTTACTTTGTTGCAATTCTTGAATTTCTTTAAACATAGTTTCTTTTGTGTTTAGACAGCATTAAGGATAATTTGGTTTTCATGCTCAATAGTTCACTGTTTGATTTATTAGGCTAGCAACACATTTTCATGTGATGTCATTGTATGTTTCAAATTCCTTTTGAAGTTTGAAGTTTGGTAAATCATTATAAAGGACATAATTGCCTTGAATATTCATAACCATACTTGTCTTTTAGAATTTCCATCTCACATTAGGAAACCAAAAACGACAAAAAGATAAGAAATAGGTTATCTTGCACATATAGTGCGCCACACTTCATCGCCCACGAATCCCGGATTGATAAATTAATGTAGCAATTTAGGACACACTAAATTGACCAAACAAGCAGTAGAAAGCCATTGTGCAAGTATGTAAAATTGTAAAAAGCATCATTGGGAAAAAATCACTAATTTCCCCTCCCCTCCAAAATACAGTATTTTAAACTATTAATAAAAAAGGCTCAGAGCATTTCTCTGAATTTTTTTGGGACCAGACCCAAGGCTCAATGATTGGTTAGTTAAAAATATTAAATGCCCACACTAGACCCACATTCATCAACATTTACCCTTCATTCATTAATCATAATCCTTTTTTCCTAAGTAAAAACCCATTTTTACTTAGTAAAAACTAAACCCTAAATAGCTAATCTCATTCCTTTTCAAAAATCATTCATAAACCCTAAAAATACATTTTCCTAAGTTAAAGTGAAGTAATACAACAAATATAAGCAAATGCTTCATTTTTTGGCACTTTACTTAGAGTTAACATGTATTTTGTTTCCTTTTCACTATCCCTTTATTCATATTAACTACTAATTTATTCTATTAAATCCCTAAATTCACCATCCCATATAGTATTAAAACCTTTATTTAAAATAACCCTCTAAACCCACTATTTTAAAGTTAAAACCAATGTTTAATATCCCATGTGCGCAATATTAATCCCCCCCTTATTCCATTGGTTTAACATATCTATATTTAAATATCCCGCCCCCTATGGTTTTCGAACAAATGACAAAAGCGTTCGAAACTATATAATATTAAATCGTGCCCGCATATATATGGTTGAAACATTGCATAAATGTTTTAAAAGGGATTGAAACATACATCATAAACCCAAAGTTTAAACTTTTATTAGATGCTTGTTTATTAAAGTTTAGAATTTTATTCTGGCCTGACCATATAAATCAGTTTAGACTTTGATTAATGCTTATTTATTTAAAGTCTAAAGTTTAACCCCGTCGCATATAAACAACCCTGGTCCCACTCCCCATTCTGACACAGATTCCTAGTCAATCTGGGCCGTTCACATTCAAACCCCAGATCTGACGGATAGAAATCAATATCACATAGAAAATTTGCGCGATCACCCACATCTCAAACCTGCGCAAAATGGGTAGTTTCAAGATTTTATCTCTCCTCCACGTGGTCAATTCCTGTTGGATCGCATGGGTTAGCCCCAAAACCACTTACCGCCCAAATGTTGTGCGATAACCACTCAAGTTTCGATCCGCTGAAACCAGAAACCGTCCATTTCTTAACTTGACCGCCATTTATTGCAGGCCAATTTAGCCCTAATTTGCCTAATAAACCCTGAAATCACACCATTTTATCCCTTTTTTTGCACTCATCAACTGTATTTTTCCTCTCGACTGAAGAAAACAAAGCCTATGTTTTGATTTAAGCCCAGAACCAGCAAAAAGCCACACATTTACTATCAATACCACTAGAAGCGTCCAGCCTGCTTCCAAAAGCCCTCCAAAAGCCCGAAAAACCCCAAGTCACTGTTATAAACCCTGTGCAGTGCTAAACTGTTATACCTTTTTGTGCAATGCATTAAGCCTCCACTGTTTGAGATGAAAAATTAAAACTCAATTGCCAACAAAGTTGAACCTTCGCAGCTAGGACTCAACCCAAATATTTCTATTTCCCTGGATCCCATTTGCATCCCTGCAGACCTAATTTTCAGTAATTATTGTTTTTATTTTTTGCAGGTGATCGAACAAAACTTGAATAAAAAGTCTAATACTAGTTAAGAGTTGTTTACTCCAAGAATTCACAAGGAAATGATTTCGAATTTTTTTCCTAAAAACAAGAAGATTTCATACAGTAGCAGATCAAAATGAAGAAATTTACACAAGTGGTTAGAACAGAGGATGAAAACATTTCCATCAGTAATTCTCCAGGACATATTTTACTCACTCTTACTGTAAAAGATAAAAGTGAAAAGTTAACAGAGCAGTCAAGGTAAAACAGTAAAAGTAAATACAGAGGCAGTAATAGTTAAACATAGATGAAAATAATTTCACCAATAACAAAGAATTTTATCCGAAGTGAAAGTAAAAATAGTTAAAAGAATAGTAAGGTTAAAAGATGAAAACAGAGCAAGAAGGGACATTTTTGCATAAATTTCCTGTTTAAGTCATTGTTTTGCAGAAGCTATTGTGATCAATCCAAGATGAATTTCGCAAAACTAAAGGAGGTGTATGTTCCTAAGATGTCCAACTACAAAAACCTCTCTCACTTTTCTAACAGCCATTATGGGTTTGGAAATATTAAATAATATTTGAAAGCACTTTTTACATAAAATTCATGTTTAGCCATCATGTTGCAAAGAATATTGTGGCCAATAAGAAATACATATTACAAAATTGAAGGAGGTTTTTGTTCCTAAGAGACCCATATACAAAAAATTATCTCACGTTTTGCACAGGTGTTACATAATGAGAGATACATGTGCATATTTACAACCTATTTTTCAGACTGTGCCAAGCTCTTTTTTACACATTGTTTTGAAGAGCATATGGTGAACAGCTGGAACTGAATTTTTGGAAACTGAGAGAGGTTTATCTTAGTAACATATTTATCTACAAAAACCTCTTTCAATTTTTACATATCTATTTCTGATTGAGACATAAAAAGGTATCATTGGACCCCAAGTTTGCAGAATTTCTGGAGCAGAATGCACAAAGAAATGAGATAATTAGTGACTTGGATGCCTCATCATCAACTAAGAGTTGAGATCAAATTAGAATTCTCTTCTTTGTCACCATCAATCCATAAGTATACTACCAAATAGATTCATTAGTTTTGAGTGTTCTTTTATTGAGTTCTATTTATGTAAAACAGTTTGAGATATTTGTAAAACATTCTTGATATTTTTTCAAGATATTTTAGTTTAGAATTTGTATAAATACTTCACTCTTAGAAGTGTTTTGGGTGGAATAAATTGCTAGAGATTGCTATAGTTATTTTTACATAAATAATTCACCCTTAATTGCTCCCTCTCTCGTTTTACCTCTTCCTACTACTTCCTTTTCTGGATCAAAGGATTTTTAATTTCCCTTTATCCCGATCATACCACCTCACAAAAACAACTTTCCAAGATATTCAAGGGTTATCTATCTTGCCCTAAAAACATTTGACCTTTTCGCCTTGATCCCAGTTATGTTTGCTTGATTTTGACTCCTTAGCCCAATGGACAAATAGATTTCCCACTATCCATCTCTTCCAATGATTTTTCCCACCAAACTAATCAAAACCAAAACCAATTGCACAATCATAACTACCCTAATATTTTATAAAAAAAACAAAGTTAAATCTTATAGAGAGATCCCTCTCTAAACCCTAAGAAGGCTAGATATTAGAGTTTAAAAGTAGGTTTGTGGTTACCTCGGACTATTTCTTTCTTTAACCTTGAGAAATTACTGAGTGATAATAGATTCTAATTCTTTGGAATCATGAAATAATAAGAGGGGTGTTTGAATCACTATATTGTAAATTAACACTTATTTAAAAAACCATTCAATCAATTTAAATTAAAACACAATAAGACATCATTCACATGACATTTGTATATTGTAATTTTAAGGTGGAAACCCTTTCGAGATAAAAACCACAAAATCTTGTTTAAATTATGATGTAAATCAAACGCACCAACTATAATTACATCAATGTGTGTGAACACACACTCACAAGAGGCTCTAACCCCCTTAGATTAGCAAGCGCCAACTTTTTAGAGGCACCAAACTTTGATCTATACAAGAACCAACATGTCGTGGCCAACAAATCTATATTTCATATAATTTTCAGACTCAAATTATTAAAAATGGGGACAATACTAAGAGGGGGGGTGAATCAGTATTGTAGGAATTTTAAAACTTTATTTCACTAATGAAGAATACTAGGAAACCAATAAAAACTTCTACAATAACCCATATGAACATCATAAGAATCAAAATAAATAAGCACAAATATCACATATAGATTCTTCAAACATTTTCTATAATTTACTTCACAAAGGAAGACTTCTACCTATTGTTACAAAATTATCTTGCTACTACCAGAAGGAAGCAACTACACCCTAATTTATCAAAAACTACTTAAAGGAGCTAAAACCCTTAATTTATCAACAAACACTAAAAGGACATCCAACCCCTAACTATTTTCCAACCACTACTGGAAGGAGATACAACCCCTAATCTACAAGCTGTTACTTTATTGACTTCAATGATTCATCTTCCATTCCGTTTGAAAGCTCAAATCATGAAGGTGTTGGCAGAAAAATGACATCCCAGTAAATACCCAGGTTCAGGTAGAGGGGCCAACAAGGCTCCATTGTATACTAGGACAACACCGACATTTTCACGATACTCAGAGTTGAGTAAGGTGTCTCACCCAAGGTGTGTCATGACCTTACTAGGTTAATAGAGTTAGAAATGGGGTATTTGGAACACCATCACTAGCCACCTCCTAATACAGGTACATCGAAACTAAGAAATCACTCATCAGACCATAACCATGCCAGTTAGAGGAAACATATCATGAGATATACAAACATAAAAAAAAAAAAATTAATACCCATTCATTCTAATACAAGCAATAGATCATGCATGAACACATAAAATTGCACAACAGTACCACTTCATATTATATTTAGCTCAACATAATACATCAGGGTCGAGTTGTCTCCTTAGAGATCAACCGAAAACCAAATTTACAGAGTACATGGAAACACTGTATCAGGAACCAGGAGGCAGATCTGGCTCTCCCTCTTCATCATTCGTCCTCTCCTCTGCCTGAATCTTCCATAATTATTTTATTTTCCTTATTTATCTTCCATCTTTCCAACCTCACTGCTATTCTCTGCTAACCTTTCGATCGACTGCTTTTCCCTGCTTAGTTGTCTCGTCCCTGTCTCTCTTTTTCCTCTACCACTTGGAGTGTGCTCTAGCTTACTTCTTTTTGCTTCCACAACCTCTACAACTATTTTCCCGTAACCCACAAACCTTCCTATTGTTCCAAAACTTTCCTTTATCACCAAAATGAAGGCCCCAACAGGCCCCGACCACAGTCCATTGACTCGTCATGAGTCAATATTTTCTGAGTGGTGTAGGTTCAATTGGTGCTTCTCTTGCTTCTTCTTGGCCCACTATTGTTGGCTCCTCCGAATGTGTCGACTCTTGACCCTCCCCTTTAAACGAAGGCTCCAACTATGGCACTGTCTTAATGGTGTTTTTTTTTTTGAATTTTGGAGGATATGTTATTGCGTTCTGCAAGTCTACATAATTTTGCCTACAGTGTGTACTATTTGGTCTGTGTGGGTTTCGTCTGATGGATGTGGCTGTTTGTTGAAGATATCGTTCCATTTTTCTCTTGATTCCTAGGACAGCTACTGCAGCGATTCTACGTGTCTTTTCAGCGGTGGTCTCAGGTCCCACAACAATTGTTTAGTCTTTTCTCACTCATCTTCTATGGCCTGGATCTGAGTTTTCAGTGCATCAACCTCATCATACAACCTTTTATAGGCACTGATATATATGTTTTCCTTGATGTCCGCCAACGCCTACTAGAGTTGTTGTCTTAGTGGATAGACTAGCAGATTCTTCATGGCCAAGCATCCCAACCATTCGTGAAATTATTTGAATAGTGTGTGGGCCTCCTTTGTAGTAATTCCCATGGCTTCCTTGAGTTGGATCATCTCAATTTTCTTCTATTCAATCTTGGATTCATACTGAGTGGCAGGGTCTGGCTGTGTTGGTCTTTCTAGAAATTCCTTCCTCAACTCCTTGTTTGTGATATGTAATCCATTGCATGTGGTCTTGATATGGTCACAAAATTATATCAGCATGCATGAGTGCATTTCCTCAGGGGTAGTGAGAACCACGTCCGCGACTGTGGGCCATAATTCTTGAAATTTACCTGTGATATGCTCTAGTTGCCTCCGAAGATTGTTCCTCTCAACCTGTAGTTGATTGCGCTCTCCAGTAAGCACCAATATTTATTGTTGTTGTTACTCATGTTGCACTGCAAGCTCATTATGAAGTGTATATTCTTTGTGTGCATCCTTTTGAATGAAGGAAAACAACTGGGTTTTTTTCCAACTCTGTAAACCCCCCTAACTCATTTGTTTGGGACTCGAAAACCTTACTTGGAGAGGTTGCTCATCAACAACTAATTTTTTAGACTGTGTCTATGGTGATGTTGGCGGTTGCGATTGTTCTGCATTGTTTGGGCTATGGCCTGTGAGCTCAAGAATCGGTGGGGTGGAAGTGAGTACCTAGAGTGGTAATGAAAGTCGTTGAGGCAGAGTGGTGAAGGTAGTGCTTATCATGGAATTTTTTACTGTTGGAGGGTCCGCTTCGGTTAATAAATTTAAGAATGAACTTGACTCTACCGTTGGTTTGGTAATTATGGTCGCCTATTGGGTTTCCAAGTTTACCTCCATTTTAGTATCAATCACAATTAAATTTCCTGTCAGGATAACATCAGAGATGTTGGTGGAGGTGGAGGTCATTTGTGGCGACTGGTCTCGTGAATTGGGTGAGGGGACGAGAGTTGAAACTTGGGGATCATCAGCTAGGGCTGAGGTCACTTACGTAGTTTTTATTGTTTCCTCCACCATTGGGACTCTAGTCTAAATGAAGACCTCATCTTCCATTAGGTCCACTAGTTGGGTGGTGGCTTTTGACACCTTGGCTCTCTTCCTCTTTGGGGTTTGTATGGGTGGTTTAGCTTATTTTTTCTTCTAGAAAGTGGGAATGGTGGGTTGTGGATGTGAGTGGAGGGTCATGAATGGGATGGACGTGATTACTGGGGTGGTTATAGTGGATGGATATTTATGTTGTGCTGGAAATTCAGTAAATGAAGGAAATTTGGTGGTAGCGACTTTGATGCTTACCATTCTCTGATTTATTTCTTGGATTTGATTATCTAGTCTTTGGATGACCAACTGCAGTTGTATGCGTGAACCTCTACGTTGTGTCTACCTGTGTCTCTCCCGGCATCGACAGTGGCACCATCGCCTGAAAGGAATAGACATGTCAATCTTCATGAACCTCCCCTGTAACTCTCGATCAGGACATGACCTCCTTGTGGAACGCTTATGTAGTTAAAATGAACCTTTGTGGCCTCTTTTTGAATGTATCTACATTTACACATCTCAGCACATCCAAGTTTTACCATGAGAAATCCCGAACCATATTTTCTCTGAGTATTAGTCCAATAGGACCCTAGGGATTCTTTCTACCATGTTAATGACATCCAACATATTTTTATACCATCCTTCAAAGGAAATCCAGTTTACCTCTTTGCTACTAGGATCCTCCGAGACTCTCCACGGTGTGTATTTTAGTGCCATCGGTTGTTCTTTGGTGATTTTCGCTAGCTGTCTTCCTTTCGGTGGGCACCACTTACACATTGCCAACAGCATGATCAAATACCCATAAATGAAGTTTTTAGCCCGTCTGAAGTTGTCTTCACAAGCCTTGAATAGTTCTTGGAGAAGGTACACACACCATTTAAGTTGTTCTCCCTCCACATAGTGCCCCACAACTGAAATTGCATCGAGTGACACTCATATTTGGTGTAATGCCTCATGACCTTGCCTACAATGAGATAATAGGAAAACCAGACATTGGTCGTGTTGACTGGGTCGATTTAGGCTCCCTTGCCCCCTCTTTTGGTTTTGTACTTTTCGTAGTAGTTATGGTCGCCCACCTTCTTGGCTCCCTTGGAGGCATTTTGGAAGGATGAAATTACCTCGTTTCCAGCCGTTGACAGACTTGTGAGCCTCTGAATGTCTACTGCATGAATCTTAATTTTCTTGCCCAACCATAGTGATCCTCCATGTATTCTGCTAAGGAGAAGTTTGGTGCACTGCATTGTTTTCCCTTGAGTTCCAAAGACTGGTAAACTTCTTAAGTGGAGTATTGTCGACTACTGAATGCCTCTGAAATCATTTTGAACCCGGACTGCTTGGCTGCCATAATACTTGGTGTAGTATTCTATGTACACCTGCCTGTTGAGTGTTGGGAATTGAAAAGATTCTGTGAACTTTGTATCAACCAAACCAACCTTATCATACTTCCTCGTTACTGGCTCGAGTTTCTTACTTTAGGGATCGAATTCTGGTTCTACTACTGAAATAATTGCCTTCATCGTCTTCAATCACCTTTGGTATACAACTTTTATTGCAGGCATGATCTTTTCCTGAAGACCGTTGTTGACATATATAGAACTTCTCCATCAGCTCTCTAGTTCTCAACTCTGTAATTTTGTTGTTATCCATGCAGATTAACTAGTTGGTTTGACATGATGGGAGTTTATGAGACTTTCTAGCTAGTTATTTTGGAAACTGCCCCCTGCAACCTCAATCATGTGTTATGTTGAAAAATTATGGTTCAGTCGTTATGGCATGATTGACAACTTGTACGGTATCCCCCCTGACCATAATCTATTGTGGTATAACATAGACCTATCCGTAACTAGTTGACTCTAAGGTGTACCTTTATTCGCAATTAAATTACTCTACTACCGACATGTTGATTACCCCAAGCTACGTTTGAGGAAGGGTGTTGGAGTAATCACTACACCTCTATGGAATATGTAATTCCCACCCTAGGGATCCTAATTACCAGTTTCAAATTTTACCAATACCTGCAGGTTTTGGTGGAACGTCAAACCTCTTCATGGTATCAGAGCCTGGACCTAGGCTCGATTCCCCCAAGCTACATTTGAGGGGGGGTGTTGATTCCCCCGAGCTGCATTTGAGGACGGGTGTTGGATTAATCACCGCAGCTCTATGGAATCCATAATTCCCACCCAGGGGATCGTAATTACCGGTTTGGAATTTTACCAATACCTATTGTTTTTGGTGTAACAAAAAACCTCTTCATGAAAAACAAAAACAAATGACTCAACCTAATCTACTTACTTGTCTCTTTTGGAGACTTTATTGTAATTTAAATTGAAATTTACTACTCATGGAAAGGTTTCAGGTGTGCACCATAAACCCACCCTGATATTTCAACAACATAGAAAGGGCCTAGCCAATGCATCTGTAACTTGCCTGGAATTTTTTTGAACTTACTGTCGTACATCAGGACATGGCCTCCTATTGTGAACTTCTTTTTCTTGATATGGCGATCATATCAAGCCTTCTGACATTGCTTCTTGACTGAATGGTGGAAATCTTGCAAGGAACCTAGCTTCCTTTGGTTCCCACAACTCTTCTAATCTTTCCTCAGACATGTGCATTTATTTTTCTATAAACAAACTCGAAACTATAAAATCTGCTGGTATCACTTCTTCTCTATTGTATACTAGATGGAAAGGCGTCTACTTATGTAATCTTTTGACCGTTGTTTGATAAGCCCATAAGGTTGCTGGAATTATTTCATCCCAAACATCTTTATTTGTTGAACACACCTTTGTCAAACCATTTTCCATTATCTTATTAAATACCTCAACTGTTCCTTCACCCGTGGATGATATGGACTTCTCTTATGGTGTTGAATCATAAAGTTTCGCAGGAGACATGTGATTGTTCCATTAGTAAAATGGGTCCCTTGGTAACTTTTCAAACTTCTAGGGAAGCTGAATCTTGTGATGATATTTTCAAAAATGAAATTTGTTGCAATGTCGGTCATACAACCCCTTACGAGTGTAGCTTCAGCCCATCTTGTCAAGTACTCGGTTGCAGTTACGAAATAACTTGCGTGAGAGTGGCACGTTTCTAGATTAATTGGCCCTATAAAATAAATGAGCCACTTCCAGAATTTTTGTACTACCCTTACTAGCTATAGTTATAATTCATCCTGGTGATATGGTTTCCCAACCCGCTAGCATACATCACACTTATTCATGTATTCTTTTTCATCTTTGTAAACAATTGTCCACCATAAACCTGCTTGCAGAATTTTCCTTGTGGTGTTCTTACCTCCAACATGTCCTTCCACAACCCTTGCATTCCCTTCCCATAGTGTTGCCTCCCTTTCATGGTCTAATATAAATCTTCATAGTATTTGTTCTAGCCCCATCTTGGAGATTTCCCCTACAATCAACTGATAATACATGGCTATGACTACCAAGTGTTTCCAATGTGTTGTAGTGTTGTCCTACGGGCATCTCCCTATAGCAAAGAGTATTGAAATTTCCTCCAAGTAGTTTCACATTGCTTCTATTATGAATAGATCTGTGTTTGGTATTAGGTCATCAATAGGCCTTCCACTTTCTCCTAACTTCGGCTATGACAAGTGGTCTGGTCCAACGTTGAGCCTGTTGGTTTTTACAATTACTTTGAATGTGAATTTATTGAAATAGCAACAACCATCTACAGATTCTCCCTTCCAATATAGGCTTGTTTACTAGATATTTTAATGCAAATTGATCCATAAAAAAATTGAAAGGCCCTCCCAGCAAGTAGTGGTGGAACTTCTGTAATGAGTACACCATCGCAAGTGCTTCCCTTTCTGTTGTGGTGTAGTTTCTCTATGTTATCGATAGTTCCTTGCTAGTGAAATAGATTGGATGATATAAGTTCCTTTCGCTCGATTGAGCCAACACTACCCCCAATGAAATGCCTAAGACATCAATATGCAGATGAAACTATTTTTTCCAGTCTGGGTAAACTAGAATTGGTGCACTTGCCAGCTTTTCCTTTAGTATATTCAATGCTTCATTGCATTCTTCAATCCAAATAAACTGCTTTGTTTTCTTGAGTAACCTTTCCATCGTAGTTGTGATAAGGACTTAGTTTCATATGAATCTCCTATAGTAGCTACTGTGCCCTTGTGTAGATGTCAACTGCTTGGCGTTCCCCGACGGATCCATATTGACAATAGCCGCAACCTTGGCGGGGTCCACACATACCCCATCCTTGAATACAATGTAGTCTATCAATGTTCCAAATGGAATGGAAAAGATGCATTTCTTTACATTTAGTGATATCTATAGCCGTCTACACCAATCAAACATTGTTCGATGCAGGCTTGTGTGCTTCTTCAATAAGTTGTACACTGTCGAGTCGTCCATGTAAACCTTTAGGAAACTATCGATATATTCGTTGAAAGATGTTATGACTATCCGATTCAAAATTTTCGGTGCATTATTCAAACCAAAGGGAATAACATGATAGGCATATGAACCTGATTTTGTAGTGAATGTCGTTTTCTTCTTGTCCTCCTTTGTTATCCTAACTTGGTGTTATATAGAGAATCCATATTTGAATGAGTAGGCTTCATTCCTAGCTACATTATCCAAAAATTCATCACTAACGGGTGTAGGGAATGGATCATGTACACATGCATTGTTCAAGTTGTGATAATAAACACACACCTTTATCTCCGATGCATCCTTCTTATTATGAATGATGATTGGGCTAACCCAATAATATTCCTCAACTAGAAATATCAATCTGGCCTCTATAATTTTGTCTATTTATTTTTTTACCTTCTTCTTTACTAGCTGATTCAATTTGTAGGGTCGATGTTAGTACCAGTCTTGCATGGGGCTTAAGCATAATTCTCATCTCTCCCAGTCCCCCTTTATTCCTTTTAATTCCTCAATTGATGATGGAAATAGGTCCTCATACTCTACCAGTAGGTCAAAAATTTATTTTGTGGTCTTCTCATCTGAATAATCACCTATGGATTCTAACTTGGGTTTTTCCTTGATCCCTATGTTGTGTTTCTTAATCTTCAATGATAGTAAGTGGAGTTGTTCTCTAATTGGTCCATCTTTTATTCCTCGTTCTCCTTCTTCCTCCTCAAACAACAGGTGCCTTAAATATTCTAAATCATTCTCATCTAATTCCCGATCCACTTTATCCCAAGCTACCACTTCTTGGTAGTTCGACTCACAATTTTGTTTCAGTGTGGATTGGTCCATTAGTCCTTCAATCATTTGGCCTGTTGTAAACAAAATTCTCTTCACTGCTTGCAATGCATCAGTTAGCCTTTGATATTCATATTTTAAGGAGAAGCTACTCAAAAATTTTCTTGATAGAAAATCCCAATCGTTTTTCTATCTCTTCCATTCTTTCGTTATGTGCCATGCTTATGGGAACGTACCCAGGGAATGCACAAAATTATGCACCCACAATTCCTTGGATAGTCCTTAAGTCCCAATCATTCTTCACAATATCTTATGTGTTGTTGGGGGTCTAAATTACCTCTATACTTTTCATCTAGTTGCGGACTTGTGGATTGTGGGAATATGACCCTTAACTCCCATCTTCTGATGTTGTTCCAGTGTGTTCCCCACCACCGAGATGATGTCGCTTGCAATGCCACATTCATCAATGATACTTTGTGTTCTTCGAGAACAATATAATTAAATTTATTAATATAAGTATTGACTACTTGCATGTTAGAAAATCTAGGGTATCCTCTGACTTCGCTTTCGATCCAGTTAACTCCATGGATGGTGGAACATCTTCGTGTGTTGACCTCATATCCTCCCTGCTGCCAATCATCCCAAGAGACTTTAGATCCTATGTCCGAAATTTGAACACTACGCTAGTTTATTGACTCCTCAGCTGTTGAATTGATGTAGTCTTCTCTGTTCCCTACTTTCAACTGGTATAACGGATCTAGAAGTCCTGGCTCCTTTCTATTATTAGATGGTTTTTTGTACCTCAAACCTTGTTAGGGAGCCAGGGGTTGAATTAATCTAACCTCCCCAACCTCGAATATCATCAATTCTTTCTTTAGGTCGATGACTGCAGAGTTTTCAAAATCCCAGTCTTTCCCTAGAAGTGCAGGATATAGATCCTTATCACCCATTATGTCTATGACCTGAAAGTCGACATAGCCCTTAACTCCCACAATGTAAAATTCAACGTCATCTTGCCTTTTGATGGGTATAATGTAGTATTGGTATTCCATGCACAACTGTATTGGTGAGAATGTGAGCTTGGGTTTCCCAATTTCTTCCCATGTCTTCCTCGATGGTATATTAACGTCTGAGCCTAGATCCAATATGGTGTCTCTTATCTGGAATCCTGAAATATATGCATCAATCCTAAACTCCTTTCCTATTCTTCAAATTATTCTTGAGTGCCTCTATGGAATATTAGCAGAGATTGTGTTGTCATGATATATTCCTCCTTTAATAAATTCTTTCAAGTTCTGTCGCAATTTTTTGAGCATCTGCTAATATTTTACAATGTTTAGAAAGAAATTGAAACATTATTCTATCGGCTAAGCCAAAGGTAAACTTTTATCCCTCTCCAGGGTTGGTTGTAACGTTTGTGATCCCCTACCTGAGCTTAAATTTGTAAAATTTTCCACCACTTCTTTAAAATATTATTGTTGTTCTTATGAATTGTAGGAGCACTTCGGTGAGGTTGGTTTTATAGACTCAGGTTGCTCCATTTCTCCTATGTCATCTCATTTATTCCACCATCCTTGTGTCACTATGGCTACACTTGAGAGGGGTTCCAAATCTAAAATTCTTGTATCTGTATTCATTATATTGTCTCCTCTCTATCTAGTTCATTCTTCTAATCCCTTGATTAATTTCGAGTAGTCCTATGAGACATGCATGTTCACTCTGCATTGATAAAACCATGGTCTTCTGGGTAGAGGGAATTCCATCGCAGCATGCCCCTCTTGGTCACAATTATAAAATCTCATTGGGCCCCTTCCTCCCATCCTACCCCCCCTTATTCCTGGTCCTCCTCGTCCTTGAGGAGCTTCATTAACCCTCTAAGTTGTTTAGTATAATCTAGCAGCTAATGCATCCAATGCTTTGCATTGGTACGTGTGGTGCATTATTGAAGCACAAAATTCATAGTATGTGTTTTTTGGCACGTTCGAGTACTTCTTTGAAATTGGATAGATATGAGGAAGGTGTCCAAATGCCTTAAAAATATCACAGTAATCAGTTTTCGCTGAGCCTTTTTTATTCGGGAACCCGTGGAACTATGTTTGGCCTTGGTAGATACCTTGCATGCCTATCTACACAAATCCCACAGTAGGTGGAGCTCCAGAGGGTCCTCCTGATCCTGATACAATTCCCAACACTTGCAACCTAGGAAATTCGGTGACTATATGCCCTTTAACACAACAGTGTGTGCACCATATATTTTTGTATCATTGGGCGCACTAGCTACATATATTTTAGTTTCTATGTCAGGATCGTGATTTGATGTTGCAACCCCAATATAGAAGGATAATTTGTTGTTATTCCCCCTCTGAATTCATGTGGGTATACTGCCATAGATTCAATCCTTGTGTCCTACTCCAAAGAATCTTGTAATGTATCAATCTTCTATTGTGTTAAATGTGTTCTTGTAAGAGGTAGAAGTGCTTCGATGAACCAATCTCATTGGTGGTTCAGGTCTATAAGGTAACTCAACTTGTTGATTGCATATTTAAACATTCTCATCAGCTCCTGAGTTTTTTCCCCCTCTCGCTGCTTAATCTCCCATATTTCGAACAATCCTTGTTGGTTTGCCTGAGGGAGCTTGAATTATTGTACACATTCCCTCTTCACGTCATCCATAGAGAGGTTTTGATGTAATTTTGACCAATTAATAAACCACCGAAAGGATATTTCCCTGAGCGTGGTTTTAAATTCAATTAACTTAGCAGAATATGGCGTTTGTCAGGCCCTCCATATGGATCCACAAAAGTACCAATGGTACTCCACATCATCGTTCCTTTTCATCAAGAATTTGAGATATCAAGTGAATGATCCTGCCATTTCTAACTGGGCTTGCGGAAGTAGTACAAATCCTCCTGATCTTGGTTGTGATGTTCCTTGCCGGATCTTTCCTGTACTATTACTAGCACTAGTACTAGGCTGGAAATTAGTTTGAACACCGTGAATTTTAATTACTTTACGTAACTTTAAAAAAAATGATCAAGGTTTTTGTAGAGTACCAGGGGAAGGTTAGGAAAAGTGCTACCTGGGCATGGGGGGATAGTTTTACCTTACATATTGGATGCTTCACTTTCCTCAAACAATCTTTCCAACATGACATGCATGTCTCCGTTTGAGTAATCCTTTGAGCTTGTACCTTCATTCCTTGTTGTTCCTACTATTACTTCTTCCCTTATCGGACTCCTGAACACCTCTACTGCTTGGCATGCATTCTCTCTTTTTCTTATCAAATTCTGATATTTCCCTCTCCTAACATCTCTATGATATTTTTGCCCTATGATATGCTCTTAGATCCCTATATTTATTGGAACTTTCTGTGTCCATCTCATCGATCTCCTCATATCTGCCCATCCCATAGCATGCCTTCCTTTAGGGCCTTCCCCTAGTACTAAGTTTTTAGGCTTCCATGCTCGTACTTTGGAAGATAAATAACCCTTCTTCTACCATAAAATTTTTAATCCACAACGGGATCTCCTTCAACAACGTTCCTCGTAACATTGATCTGAATATGTCTTCGGCTTTAGAAAAGGACTGGTGACTCTTTGTAGTGAATTCCAAAATATTCCTTCTAGTGTGGTTTGTACCCAGAAATTCAATGCTTGGGTTAGATCTATGTCCAACCAATGCAATGCCACCAGATTCGATTGTATTTAGTTGCGACAAGATCTATTTTGTTCACTATATTTCCCTTTAATATCCATCCTCTGCAACCAATTATAGAGTTCCTTAGGGAATTTTATCCAAAATATCTTGTACTAATACCTCGCTGAATCTGAATATAGGATCTGATCACTCATTGAATTTGAATATAGGATCTGATCCCTCAACTTTCTTTCCTTTTGTTGTTGGAGTTGGGCTTGTTGTGAGATGAACCGATCTACATGATTATCCCACCAACTTTGAAGTTCTGTCTTTTAAATGATCTACACAATATTTTTAAATAAATTTTAAGTTTTAGGTCCTGAAAAAAAAACCATTTGTTTGCAGAAAAATGACATCTGGGCAATACCCAAGTTCAGTCATAGGGGAAAAAAAGGCTTTGTTGTAGTCTAGGACAATGCCAAAATTTTCACCATACTGAGAGTTGAGTAAGGTGTCTCACCCGAGGTGTATCGTGACCTTACTATGTTAATAGAGTTAGAAATGGGGCATCTAGAACACCATCACTAGCTACCTCCTAATATAGTTACATCACAACAAAGAAATCACTCATCAAACCATAACCATGCCAGTCAGAGGAAGCAAATCATGAGATATAAAAACATAAAAAATAATATATCTATATATATATATATATATATATATATATATATACCCATTCATTATAATACAAGAAATAGATCATGCATGAACACATAAAACTGTGCAACAATACCACTTCATATTATATTTAACTCAGCACAATACATCAGGGTCGAGTTGTCTCCATAGAGATCAACCGAAAACAAACTTTACAAAGTACATGGAAACATTGTATTAGGAACCAAGATGCATAGCTAGCTCTCCCTCTTCTTCCTCCATCCCCTCCTCTACCCAAATCCTCCCTCTTTCTCTTTATTTTTTTTCCTTATCTTCTCTCTATCCAACCGCACTTCCAGTCTTTGCTAACCTTTTTCCCAGTTACTTTGTCCCGCTCAGTTGTCTTAGCTTTGTCACGCTTTTTCCTCCGCCACTCAGAGTCTGACCTAGATTACTTCATGTTGCTTGCGCCACCTCGTCAACTACTGTTCTGCAACCCACCAACCCTCCAGATCCAAAAATTTCCTTTATCACAAAAACAAAGGCCCCAATAGAAGGCCATCTCCTTACAAATAAAACCAATTTCTCACTTCAATCACTCACCTAAAACACCATTAAAATCACCTTGAGCAATATTTTATCAAAAATAAAGACACCATATTGACCTATGAACACACATCATTAAATCTATCAACACATTACTTCTCTTTCTCCCGATTCTACTTTTATAAAACTTTGAGCTGATATTTTTAGTTATTGACTTTTAGTTAAGTTCAACTCAATATCATTCATAAATCATTACTTTTTTCTTTTTCTTGATTTTGTCAAGTATTTTGAATGTATTATTCAATTCTTATAATTCTTCTTTGTTGTTTCCCTGCTAAAAACTTAGATAAACTGCTAAAAAAAAGCAAATCTAGAAATTTTGAGGTTTAAACTATGAATTTCTAAATTTGGCATACTCCAAATTTAACAAAATTTCTATATCTACCACAACTTTTATCCATTTCACAACAGAAACTCCTCTGACTATTGGTGTGGTTCCAAAACCTTAAAATATGGTGTAGAGTGCCAAATTTCAAATATTTCATGTCGCAGGTTGGGGAATTGACCAAGGTCATCATCAATTACTTCGGATTCCCAACTTACCCACACTCGGTTGGTTTTCTATGGTAAACTTGAACACAAAAAATTCACAAAACATGATTCCTTGGTGCAATATTCAATGCATGTTGGGGGTCGGAGGTTGGGGAATTTTCCCTGCTGTCTGTTTCCTTTTACCTCCCACTGTCCCAAGACCCGACTAGCCTGGAGTCCCGCCCTCGGGGTCTATTTCTCTGAATTCTACCAAAAATAAATTATACATGAAAATATCTCCAAACACATCCCTTATCCCGAACTCTGAGGGACTGCCACATCACCATGTTGATTTCATATGTGCCATGTGGTGGATTTTGAGTTGTGCCATGTGTCACTCGGATTTGGCCCACTTGGCCAAACAAAAAGTGAAAGTCAACATGCAATGTGTCACTTTGTTATTGGTGCCATGTCACTACTGACATAATTCTAATGTTATAATCCACCTTTGCATCCATGTCATTTTCATTGTCGAATCACAAATTTCCATGTGTCATTCATCTCTCACTTCGTACGAATGAGTAGGAACTTAGAATTTCATCAAATTTGTTTATTAAATAAAATTGAGTTGGAACTAAAATTACCCATTCGGGGGTCGGGGGTCAGGAATTTTCCTTACTTTTGTTTCTCTCAGCCTTTAAAATGGTTGAAACCTATAAGTCTGGCCCCTGCCTTGGGTCAAACCTGTTGGTGGTTTTGTAGAAAATTTGGGGGGGGGGGGGAGTGTTCATGCTATTAACTGGTGTCGTTGATCTTATAGAGTAGTGGTATGGAAAAAATTACCTATTGTGGACCCCCATTTGCTTTTAAACCTTGATCGGACATGGCCCTGCAAAATTTCTCTGATAGGTCATGGTTGATGCATGACGCACATTCAACTTCTAACTTGCACGAGACTTTTTAAAGACTCCTCCACTCCACTAACTATTCCCAAGAAAATGAAAAAATGCCAAACTTTCACAAATTTGGCTTTACCACCATATTTAGCTACTATCTTTGATTTTAAGGTCTTCTAATCTTTGACCTACAATAAATTCTGATCGAGGAGGCCATTTGCAGACTTCCATATACCACTAGAAAGGTATTTCATATCTCTACACATTTAAGTGCTTTCCAAAATAACTTGATATTATATACTATACAAGAACTGGCTCCTAAGTATCTACACCTTTATTGCACCTATCAGTGCTTTTTCCAACAATTTTCCATCTAAAATTCTCCCTTTCCATCAATGACAACATCTATGACAACTTACTTCTAACATTCCCCCCCTTTGGAATTTATGGCACACCATAAGCAACAAACATATGAAACATATGGAATATGGAAACAAAAATTCAACAAACATAAAACATATGGAAACACCCCGAAACACAAGAAAATAATACTTCTTACTTCTTTTTCTTCTCCCTTTGTGGATGTTTCTCCCCCTATGATGCACTTATTCATTGGTGTACTTCTATTATGTTGTACTCTTTCTTTTGTGTACTCCTCACCCTTTTTTTTTAGGTACCTCTCCACATTTGTGGAACTTCTCCCCCTTTAAGATCAATGGAAAAGAAACCGATGTGCTCCCCACTTTTTACTAATCATGTGGACCTGGAAGCTTTCATTTGATATGATGAGTGTTTGTTGGTTTCCTTTCTTCCTATTAAGGATGGTCAAATGAAGGAAGGTTAGAGGAAATACTCCAAATATTTTCCTTAAAAATTCAAATTAATATCATGGAAGAGGTTTGGTGAATATATCAACTACCTACTCTTTTGTAGGTACATAATCCAACTTGAAAATATAATTTTCAACTTTCTCTATAAGGAAATGGTACTTCGTTGGAAGATGACTTATCTTTGAATGGAAAGCAATATTCTTGGACATGTTGATTGTACTTGTATTATCACAAATTATGGGAATAGGATGATCATAAAATACTTGTAAATATTGTAAATACTACTTCATCCATAAGAGTTGAGTGAAACAAGAAGTTGCTACTATATGTTCTGCTTCAGTAGTAGAGAGAGAGATTGAAGATTGGTTATTTCTCAACCATGAAACAAGAAATTCACCAAGAAAGAAAGCACCTCCACTAGTACTCTTTCGATCATCGAGATCACCTTCCCAAAAAACATCAGTAAAAATAGTTGGTGAATTTTTTTTACCTCGGGGGTACCAAAGTCCATGGTCCATGGCAGCTCTTAAATATTTGAGAATCCTTTTGGCTGCTAGGAGATGGCTCTGTATAGGGGTTGCTTGAAATCTTCCAATAATACCAACTACCTGCATGATGTTTTTTCCTGAGGCTGTCAAAATAGGAGGTTGCTAATGATATATATGTACAAAGTTTGATCCACTTATAGTGATTCATTAGTCTTGCTAAGCTTGCAACCTATAACCATTGGAGTGCTTACCAAAGAACATTCCTCCATTCCAAATTTATTTAAACCTTCCTTGAGATACTTGCTTTGTGAGATAAATATTCCTTTGAGTGAATGTGCAATATGTAAACCAAGGAAATAAGAAAGTTCTCCAAGCATAGACATCTCTAATCCGGCCATCATAACAGCTCCAAACTAACAATTAGAGAATTTGAATCACTGGAAAATATAATATCATCAACATAAAAAACCACCACTAAAAATTTTCCATCATTAGATTTAGAATACAAATTACTATCAGTTGTGCCCCTTTTAAAACTAGGGCCTGAGCAAATAACTGTCTAACTTGGAATCCCAAGCTCATGGGGCTTTCTAATGACCATACAAGGCATATTTCATCTTGAAATTATAATTAGGATGATCTGATAGCTGAAAAAATATTTGGCTTCTCAATATAGACTTCTTCCTATAATTCTCCTTTTAGAAAGAAATATTTTACATCCATCTAATATATCTTGAATTTATTGAAACAAGCAAGTGCTAAAAGCATTCGAATTTCCTCTAATCGAGAAAAAGGAGCAAAGGTATCACAAAAATCTAAACCTTAAATTTGTGCATAACCTTTGCAAACTAACCTTTCATTTTTTCTTACCACTTCACCATGTTCATTCAATTTGTTCATGTAGACCCATTTCATGCTAATAACATTCATGTTTGTTGGTCTAGGAACAAGCTCCCATGTTTGATTTTTCTCGATCTTATTAAGTTATTCATTCATGTCTTTTACCAAATTATTATATATGTTGGCTTGATAAAAATACTTTGGCTCCATCATAGATAGCACAACTATATTCACTTGTGTAGGGGTATTCAACAACCTTCTTCTTGTATGCACACCTGAATTTAAATCACCAAAAATTTGGTCAGTTGGGTGGTGTCTTTGCACATACCTTGCAATATCTTTGGAGTGAGGAATAAGAGGTTCATCAATGTATTCATTTGAAAGTTGCACATCATCCTTCTCATCATTTTTTATTGGATTATTAGAGCTGATATTTACTAGTTGATTTTCTCCAAAATCGATATGCTCATAAACTTTAACATCAATGCAATCAACTATCCTCTTTTTATTCTTGTTGTAGCATTTATAGCCCCTGTTGTACTTAGTGTATCAAATAAAAATACCTTCATCATCCCTTGGATTGAAATTGCCAATATTTTCATCATTCCTGTTGATATAACATTTTCTTCCAAACACTTTGAAATGTTTGACAATTGCATTTTTTCCATACCAAATCTCATATGGGGTTTTATCATTGTTTTGTCTGAAGTGTGCTTGTTGAGAATCACCTCTATTTTTCTGAATAGTTTCAACCCAAAATATCTATTGAATATTTCTTTCATCCATCATGACTTTGGCAAACTAATTAACTAATCTATTGGCTCTCTCTGCTACACCATTCTAGTGTGGAGTCTCTGCTATTGTAAAATACCTTTTTATGCCATGTTTCTTGCAAAAATCATAAAATTATTTTTAAGTAATTCACATCCATTATTTGACCTTATGCATTTTATTTAATAGTGTGTCTCATTTTCCTCCATGGCCTTAAATTTCTTAAATTTTTCAAAGGCCTCTTATTTTTCTCGAACAAATGCAACCCATATCATTCAATTTAAATCATCAATGATAAGCATGAAATATAGTTTACCTAAAGGTGTATGTGATCTCGAAGGACTGCATAAATCCATATGTACTAATTGCAATGGCTTAGCTGATGAGTTCTCCTTTGATTTGAATGGTACTCTAACTTTTTTACCAATTTGAAAATATTTGCAAATAATATTGTTAATATTCCAAAGCTTTGGTAGATCGCTAACAACATTCTTCTTGCCCAATTTCAAAATCTGATCAAAGTTGAGATGTCCTAGTCGTTTATGCCACAACCATATCTCCTTAATCTTTGACAAACAACACTTCTCTATCTTATCTTTTAGGACTTATACATTATTGTTTGTTCTTACAACTTCATATACTATTTCTCTAGTGCTTGCCGACTTGATTTGACAATTTTTAGCTTTAAACAACACATCATAGCCTTGGTCACACATCTAAGACAAAATTAGTAAATTATGCTTTAGTCCATAAAAGAAAAACACATCCTTGGCTTTAACTCTACCATTATCTAAGATGAAAACTCATTTTCCCACAATATACCAGGTGAATTATTTCCAAAGGACACATTACCTTTCTCAACTAGTTTCCATGATAAGAACATACTTTTTCCTTCTGACATGTGCCTTGAAAAACCACTTTCCACATATCAATGGATTCCTTCATTATAATCATATAAAACAATATTACATTTCTTTGTGATTTCTTTTTCCTTCCAGACTTTATATTCTTGGATTGTTTTCTTGATAATTGGATCAAGCCTTTTATTTCTAAGTTTACAATCAGTTGTTTTAGGCCAAAAATTCTGATAGACATAACATTGAATCAAATTATTCAAAGGAGAAACTGGATTGTTGTACTTGGGTCTACTCGCCCTTTTCTTGACAAATTGATTATTTGGTTGATTATTTTTTCTTCGTGGCATAAGTTGTATAAATTACTAATTCACCCTGCAATTTGTTGCATTGTGCCCATAATTTGTACAAGTAAAACAATATCTTGGAAATAATCTTTCATACATGAAAGAAAATGGATTTCTAAAATCATGTTGGTTTGTCCTCTAATAAATTTGATTTTCTTCACCAACTTTATTTCACTTATGTTGAGTCAAATTAATCCTTTTTTTTTGCTTCTATTAATTAATATTTGCCTACATATTGGACTGTGTGATCCCTTTATCTTTTAGTTGTTGCATTAGATCTCCTTTTTTTGTTGTGTTGTCTCCAATTTTGGCTGCATGCACAAAACTAATCTATTTATTTCCTTTCAAATCAACTTCTTATTTTGAATCAGACTCAAATCCAAGACCTACTTTATTACTTAAGACTTTATGCTTCAAGAAACGCATTTAAAATTTCAGTCCCTTTTCCAAATTTCTTATGAAAGTTGAGTTGATTTTTATCTTTTTCAAGCTCTTTCCTTAGCAAACCAATTTCTCCTGCAAGCCTTTCACGTGCTTGATTTTTCTCACTAAGTTAGTGATTTAGAGTTTCTTGAATCTTCTTACCTTCTTATATTTGTAGGAGTAGAGGTTCTATTGATTCAACTTTGTCCTTAATCAACAATTATTTCCGAGTTTTATTTTTCTTCCTTAACCTCTCTATTTCATCAAGAGAACTAAACAAATCTCCTTCTAAATCAATTTCATCTTCTTCTTCATCAAAATTTATAACTTCTACTTCCATATTGTCTATGGTAGTAAGCATAAATCCTTTTGAAATTTCATAGTCCCTATCCTCATCTCATGATTGGAAGTTTTCACTTTCAAAATATTTATCATCTCATGTGTAAAGACTCTTCTTCTTAACCTTATTTCTATCCTTTTTGTATCTTTTACCAACAAATATGTTGTTTGGAAAACATATGTGGATTTAAGGCCACCTACTTGTCCCCTATTTAAACTATGTGTAATTTTCGAAATAAAATACTAAAATTAAAACTACCTAGTGGATAAGATCATTTGAGGTTACACATAGCACCTGGGTGTCCTAATAGTAGTGAAATACAGAGACAAAGTGAAGGAAATTCATTAGGGGTTTCCAGTCACCTTAAAAATGGGAAAAAGTAGCAGATTTTTACTTGTTACTTTGTCACGCAGGTTATCTTCCCACAAGCATGGAGCGCGCGTCTGTTGAAGCACAAAGCACGTTGTTGGGCATAATGAAGAAAATTGCTTCCTCTGTTGGGCAAGACTTTTCACTGAGTGTGATTGGAGATGCTGAGAGGATGTAAGGGTGGTTTGCAGCAAACTAAGCAGGAAGAAGGACCTACATCAACAACCATTAACTCAAAAAGAAAGAATCCAGTGGAGTCACCATTCCTGTGGTAGTGTATTTGGCACAAGGGCATACGAAATACACTTCTTTAGAAAGTTGGATGCTACCTGCAAAAGGTCACAAATAAAAATGATTGCCTATTATTACTGGAATAGATTTGACACAATGTAAACTAAGTTTGATGGAAAACAAAGCATACAACACTGAGAACAAATCAAAACACAAGATACAAAATAAAAAATATTGATGGAGAAAATAGCCTAATAACACAAGTGGAGAGTTCTCACTTTATTAGGTGCTAGTGGTAAAAAATATACAATGTTAAACACTTGAAGAGGGTCCTTTGAGCTATGGAGCTCAAATACCCAAAACAAGGAGGTCTCCTTCCCTCGAGTTCCTACAAGCATCTCTTCCCTCTCTCAAAGGATGGTAGATCAAGATCAAGTGGTGAACCTCTCTCTCTTGACTGAGATGTTGGTTGGTCAACATATGAGTCATTCCAATCCCTCTGTTGTTGGAATATGTAAGTTGGTTTTCTATGAAGAAATTTGGTGAACATAACAATGTGTCTCCAATTCTTCTTCCAAAGGTTGGTTTATATAGACATTTTTTGAATTCTCCCTCCTTCTCTTGGCCCAAGATAGATGGTGACACAAGAGTGGAGGGGTGATTTCTTTGTCTACTACATTTAAGCCTCAAGGTGGCTCAAATATGACTGTACTTGGTAGTACTGAGGAGTCTTCCTAACCAAGTGTGCCAAGTGGTCCCGGATGGTGACATTTTTCCATCTACATGACCATGTGGATATCAAAGGAATAGATGTGTTGTGCATAAAATTCATGTATTGCTTCTGCGATGTCCATAAATGTATGCTTGAACCTTAGGAAGAAATAATTTTTTTTCTTTTCCTAATGTATTCCTTCTCTGAAAATATTTATTTGTGCCTTTTGCTTGAAATTTTTAATGTATTTTTCTTGTATGATTTTCCAATGTTAATATTTTCCCCCTAATGTATGAGGACTAGGAAGAACTGTATAGCCGAAATAAATTATATTTATTTTTTGCCTTTTGAGAGAGAGGGTGTGTGACTTGCTTCAGAACTGAGTTGGGAGACCCCTTGTACTAAATAAAAAGACACTGTGCTTAATAGGAAACCTGCAAGAGATAGAATGAATAAAATATTTCTATGAGGTGGGCATGTCCCATGCTTATGATGTTTGACTAGTTAAGCTAATCTGACGTATAGTGGTTCGTTATGTCACTTTTTGGTAGTGACCTATTTTTGGTTGATGATGACAGTTGTTGACACCCTCATGGGTATTTTTATTTGAAAGAAGGTTGAATATGGTGCACGTTTAGAAAAAGTGCTCATTGTATGCATGGGTATTTGACTGTTGAGGACCTTCCCATGTAAGCATTAATGAAAGAGATTCTTATTGAGTCACGGGTCTTCAATGAATTCTGATAGAGTGCAATGGTTATGAATTACGATACCATCTTGGACATGAAAGATTATGTTGAAGTTGAATGTTAAGAGGATCAATGACATCAATGGGCAATGATGATTCCCATAGTGCCATCCGAGGATGCCCCTATTGAGGTGAGGAGTCATCCAAGGTACTACCTCCTTCTTGGAAAATGGTTGTTGAAGTCGACAAGAAGGAAGATTCAACCGATCGAAATGAGTATTGATGCAAGGGACTAGGTTTTCTAATGTAGCAGGGCATGATGTGATGGGTTAACTAGGCATGATGAAGAGAAATGGATATAACTAATGATGGTAATTAAGGGGCCCAAGGTCGGAGCTATAAATGCAAGTGGCGGAAGTCATAACAATTTATGATGAGGAAATCCCTAGAGTCAGTAGGACATCCAAGGTAGGTGTATGATTTCTATGATTGTCATGGTTGGGTGTGGTAAAGAATGTGCAACTCCAACCAAGGGTGTTTAGGGACTGCTGCCAGGTGAGAAATGTAAATGGATGGGTGGGATTTCTCTCCTAAAAAAAATATTTGTACACCTGCCAAAAGATTATGAAAGTGGTTTGGATGTACAAGCACGGAGACAGGTGCCCCATAAACATGGATAATCCTTCACTATGGTGTGAGGAGTGTGTTTTGTTGAGGGTGGGGGCCCCATTGGCTGGTCTCGGTGTGGGGTTGATGAGGCAGATGAAAATGTTGCAAATGGGTTATGTTGATGGGGGTTTGATAGGCCAAATGTGAAATGAGGTGGCGTGTTTTTGTTGATCCGCTTGTGGAGAATGGTGGCTCGGGAAAAGGGTTTTAACATGTAATGGGTAAGAATTGGCTTGATGTTTGATGATATATGGACAAACATGAAGTTGTTCCCGAGCCTGGGGTTTTATGGCCATGGCTCCAAAATTTTGGTGTATGTTCTACATGAGTTGTTGATGCCATGGAGGGTGAGGCTCTACTGACATGCAAGGGTGTTTATCATGTGCAAGGTGGGGTGATGACAAACATGGTCGAGTAAATGAAACCTATGGCTTTATCTTTCTGAAGAAATGATATCAGGATATACAAATATTTCTAGGGAAGCCTATCATGTTGAGGGTAGAATAATACCTTCACTTGTACCTTTATTGTTTGGGGTGTATAGTGGTTTGGCGTGCCTGCAATACCTACATCCAATAACCCAAGTAAAATAATTTTTTTCATACAAATATATTTGCAAAAAATTGAATTTAAAGAAATAAGAGAGGGCATAACTGAATTGTGTTGTGGAGGCTTTCACCTCATGGGTAGAATTTCTTTGGGTAGAACTCGTTGATGGGGTTGGCAAGGCATGTACCGTAGGGTTCTGACAAAATTTCCGCAATGTTTGTTTTTATTTTTTTATCCAGGGGAGAGTCGTGCTCTCTTAGCAGTGTAATAGGGGTACACACATCTTCTTTTAATTGAATATTGCATTGACTACAGAGGTGCTAAAATTCTTGCAGCATAGGCCATGTTCTTGTGTCATGGTTGTGGCTCGTGTAGATAGTGCATAGAGTAAATTTACTTAGTGAGTAGATGGTTTGAGATCAAATTCTACTCTCTTTGCAAGGTGTGGATGCTTGGAGATGGTTTTGCATTGGTGCATTTATGTGCTTCTTCCATCTCTGAGTTCTTGGTCTTGGATGGTATGGCTCCTTTGGGGACTCTTAACTCAACACTGCTTTGGCCGCTCGTAACATTGACAGGTATTGAAAATTAATGGTGTGGTGAAATTGTGAGCATGTGAAAAAGTAGCAGTACATGATATTCACTTGGTTAGAGAGATGAATATGTGGTATGGTTGTGACCATACGAATACTGTCGGTGAACTTATTGAGTTCCTAACATTGATTGACCATATGGTCATTCTTATCACATAGAGCACATGATATTTTTGGTTGGTTTTGTGTCTTGCTGGGGCGATTGGGTGCCTTTTCTCTTCTAGGGGTTGGATGACAATGGGGGGAAGGCCTCTTTGCTCCTGGATGCCTAGGTTTGAAACCAATTACATTTGGATTTTTGGTGAAAAATGAGTGCATGATGTCTAACATAGGTTGAAATCATGGGATGTAAGGACAATGTCGAGTGTGATGGTTGTCTTGGAAAATAAGAAAAGACTATTGCTCTTTGGTTTTCCAATTCCTTTGGGCCACCTGAGTGATTGCACTGAGTGATCATGTGAACACGTTCATCACACAGTACACAGGCTGGGATTTGGAGTTGAGGGTGGTTGGGGGTGGGAATATGCCCCCTTGGTGACCATTTCTCTTTAGATATGAAGAGGATGGACCTAGTTTCTGCATTATGTTGGGTTGTCGCACTTTCCACTAACTCTGAGTCTGATCCATCCTCTTCGACAAGATGGGTTATGGCTCGGCATAGACAATCTAATGCCAAATAAAAACGGGGGATGTAGGGACAACAACGAATCAGGTGGTTATCTAGACACACCCAACAAGAATATTGAACTACTCTTAGGGAATCACAGTACATCGGGTTGACTGGTTACCATCTTTGAAACAACTCTAGAGTTGCACAATTAGTGATGAAGTGATCATGTTCATCGTAGAGTGCACAGAGCTAGACTGGAGACTGAGGACGATTATGGGGGATAGGTGGTCATTCAAGTGACTGTCCCTCCTCTGAATATACAATATGGTCCTTGTTGCTTCCTCCCTTTGAGTTGTAGTGATTCTCGTGGAATCTTTGTCCGAGTCAGCTATGTCAGGATTTTCAGTGATTAAGTGTCGCATGAAATCCAACATAGACTAAAATCGAAAAATGTGGGGACAATGACGAACATAGTGGTTGCTCCGATAGATTTGACATGTATGCCATTCATCCTGAACTAAGTTTCTTTGGGAAACATGAGAGATTGGATACCAATGGTTGAACACCCTTAACTCAGGGCATTACATGATTAAGTGATCAGGCTCATCACATAGTGCGCAAACTGGGACATGTGGTGTGGCCTCTAATTGTTGTCTTTGGGCCGTTGGGGTGACTATGTACGAGCAAGATGTAGGCCCCTCTCATACATACCGTATGTTTCTAGGTTCAACCTCATCCATTTACATGGATGGTTCTGAGGGGTCCTCGTAGTAATATTTCTCTAGTGCTTGCAAGGCATCCCTATATCTTGGCATCTCTAAGCAGTTATGGGTATAACGCTCGTATTGGTCACATATGTCGGACACATGATTGGTACATAATTCTTTCCCTTGGTTGTTTGTGACATGTTCCTTTTTATGGGCATCTAAGGTCGCAACATTTCTTTCGGTGTGTAAAATGTGTTTTAAGTCTTCTAACTCCAGGAAAATATTAGTAGGATGGCCTACGATATCGCATAATGCACAAGGTTGCAACACCCTAGATAACTTGGGTGGTTCGACCTTTCTCCCTTTTTTGTTATTCTTCTTGGTCGTGCCAGCAGGCGCCACTACAGGTGTCTCTTTAACTGCTATGACCTCTTGGGAATCAATATGGGTTATTCCTGTAAAGGTAATACCTAGGCTCCCTTACATGTCTAGAGGGACCAAATACCATATTGGTACTGTGAAAGCCATTTTTGGCAATCTTATAGTTTCCATGAATTGTTTTGATATAAAACCAGGTGGGGGATACAAAACTAGGGTTTTCAAAATGGCATATGGTAGGACTATCGTACCAATGGCTTCAACATCCGTACTACAAGTTTCTGCATCTGGCCTAGTTTTGGTGTTTGATGAGAGCATCATGCACACCGGTGCCTCCGTGATTTCAGGGACTTCCCCTGGTATAATAGGGGGATCTCATAGGAATGATCCTAGGATGGATGATGGTTTGAATTGGCCAGGGCCAAATTCTTTATACTTTGTGAATGGTTATGTGGTTGTGTCTACATATGGTAGTATGACATCTAGAGAGGTCATGGGTTTCTTATCGTAGTATATGAGCTAGTCGATGGTGATAATCTAATCATCGTGGGGAAACATCATCACCCTAAAGACAGAGCATGCAATTGCAGTCATGGAGTATATATAACTCCGCCCAAGGAGTATATTGTAGTCTAGTTGTGCATCTAATACCTCAATGTCTATAAGAACTGTCTTGTCAGCTAGGTTTACTAGGAAATTTTGGTAAAGACTGAGGGGGGTTGATGGGCGCTCGTAGTATGCTCTAAGCATGATGTCAGATGGTTTTAATTCAGGTGATCCTAAATTTTTCCAAACTGATTTTGACATGATACATGTGGATGCACCTTCATCCACAATGCATCGGTGTATGGTGATAGTCTGAACTGAAACCTGTATCTGTAAAGCGACTAGAGAAGGAAGCATAAGGCCTGCCTTGTCTAGATCGAAAACCATTAGGCATGAATCATAAGGGTCAATTGCGCCTAATGCGGAAAGTAAGTATTTCTGTTGTCTTGGGCATGATTGCAAAACTTCCAAAGTTGACATAGAATCTAGTGATTGATATAAATCATCCACTATACTATAGCTATGAGTAGCTTTGGTGTGATATCTTGCATGCCTAATTGGTCCTTTGACTGTTCTTGGAAGGGCTCGATAGGTACTTTGGAGATAGTTAATGGTGTGGTAGGTGCGCTCATACTTGTACCTAATGGGTTGGTATCCAGAGGTGCATCATAGTTCCTATTCCTTGTTTGGAAGAATAATTCTTCGCAAACCATGTATATCTCATGGTTGCCTCCTCTAGTATCATTTTTGGGGTGTTTTTTGTTGCTAGGTGTTAACCAATCCTTGGTGGGGGAAAGGTTTCTGCATTACCACAAGCTGGTGGGTAGGTCCCCCTTGTCCTCGGTTACCCTATTTTTTTTTCAATTCATGGAGTTTGGGACAGTGGTGACTGTAATGGCCATATTCACCACATACGGCAGAAGAGTGATTTTTCCTTAAATTGGGTCTCTTTTTTTTCCCTTGGGAGTTACTATTTGGCTCTTGGTTTTTATTTTGGTTGTGGTTGCCCCCAGACTAGGATCACTGGGGGCGTTGTTTATTACTGTCCCCTTGTCTAGAATCTCCCTTTTTCTTGTTCTTAGGCTTCTTTTTTGCATCGTTTGGAGTATTATTGTTGTTATCTTGGTCATAATATTGTCGCTAGTGAGCCTGGGATGGTTGCACCAAGTTCACTAGTGCTTTGTTCAGCATTGGTGGTGTATTTTGTGTGAGAAAAGGGGGGTATAGGTTCCCCTATCCCTGATTGGTGTAAGATTGTTGGGGAAACTCTCTTGTATCATCATTCCTAGCTAAGTATTGCTTTCCCTGTGAGGGAGGGTATGAGCCTCCCTGCTATTGATGGTATAGTATTACCCTATTCTTCATATTCTGCAAAGTTGAAGACTAAATTTGATGGTAGCAGGGTTGTGATACGTTATGAGTAGAATTGTATGAGTATCCTGGGTATTTTTCACTATTGCTTAGGTGAATTTGGGCTAAGGACCTGATCAAACAATCTGCAGTATTTGAGGCGCCTAGTAATTCCCTATACATTTTAAGGCACAGGGCATTTGGAAGGACGTTGTAAATATATCTTGATTGGGTGTATATGAGTTCAAGTTGTTGGGACTTGCTAATGGCGCCCTCCTCAGAGGTGGGTTTTTGCGTCGCCATGTATTTTTAAATCTCAGTTGTGAGAGATTTCAAAAAAAAATCAAACATCGCTTTATCGTCGAGTTTTGATTTACACAAACTACAGCGTCGCTGCCATTCGTGGAGATGGTCTGATTTATGGACAACTGATGTTTGTCTAAAATGTTTCAGCAGTTCGATTCCAAAATCCTAATGGATGGGAAGCTGAAAATAGGTGAGGAATGTGGTAGCGAGGGCAGTAAATTTTCCATGAGAAATAGAAGGTTTTTCAACATACCATTTCGTCGCAGGCCTATTAGGGTGTGTTGAAAAATTCTTATTCTAATGGTATCATCAATGATACTATTGGATGAACACCACAAGTGGAAATTCATGATATGATTTCTTGGATCTTATGCTTACTTCCCTTCAAATTTTGGTATATCAGAATTGAGCTTCATGGGCATGGTAGTCCAATTAGGGCCATGAGCAATGGGGTCATTAGTTAACTTCGTTAGATATGGAAGATTAAGTGACACTAAGAAGGGAAACTGTGTATTGAATGCCACTGTATACTGTGGAAAAAAAGGTATCTAAGTGTGATGGGTTAGGGGAGGTGCCTAGGGAATATTACCCTGTGGCATTCCCTAATGAATTTTTACTGATTCCCCAAATAGGTAGCGCTCCTCTGCCCTATAGGGGTTGTAGGAGGGGTTGAGTGTGGTGACCCTGTTGGGGTTTCCACTACTGTGGTGTTGGGTGACCCTTGGGGGTTTCCAATCACAGATGAATCGATAAATTATGAACCGATAATTATGGCAACATGTCATCCTCGACGCCTAATTGGCAGGAGACTTAGCACTCCCTCTAATAGGGGGAGGTCCAAGAAATGGCTAGATCTACGGGGTTCCGTTGGGCCCATTATGGTGTCGACTAGCAAAATCTTGTTGATATTTTTGGTTTTTTGGAGGAAGGAATATTTCTATCATATCAAATATTATTACATGGATAAAACAAAGCGGAAAAATAAGAGGTAATTTTTCCTTTAATTTAAAGCTATGTGATCAATTAAGCAAAAAATGTGGTTTCGTTTGTTTTGCATATGATACTCAAAAGCCTATATATACCTACTCGTCCTTACACTCTCAACGTAATTGGGCCTTGTGAAGATATCTCCTAATGGGTACTGGGGATAATATCCCGAAAGAACTGGTGACACCTTCCAGTAGCCAAAGAATCAACCAAGGTAATGGTATGAGGATCAATTTTTGCATGCACTATCACCTATAGGGAAGGAAGCGCTAGTTTTGGCCACTAAAGTATTGTTGTCCCACGTGAGAATTCGAGTCTTGAGATTCTTGGTAATCAACTACTAGTACTGAGAACTAGATGGGTCAGGTAGCCCCAAAAAGAACCGCACACATTGGGCCTAAGCTTAACCCCCTCTGAAATGAGTCTCTGGTAATGCTCGAGTATTCGTTCCGTGGGCAGATAGGTGGATTTGAAGCTCCCTAAAAATTCAACATCTATGTTTAAAAATGTATTATGACCATGGTGGCTTATTGGATGCCTACCCCTGATGGTCCTAACCTGGACTATAATTTATTATGTGGCCCCTATGGGGAGAATTTAGTGAGATCGGTTAATGATTATTTTTATACAGTCTCATTTTTTCTTAGGGTGTGCTTTGGTGAAGTAACTGTAAGAAGAGGATAAAGGTCCCAACACATTGGGTGCCTTTTGGTCAAACGCTTATCGATGCTTCGTGTATTCTTTAGAGTGAAAAATCACAAGTTTTATGAGATGTGGATATGCATTGATCCTTTACAATCCTTTTCTAATTACCCTATGTGTGATTGTTCCTTGAAAAAATTTAAAATGATGTGTGGATCATGGGCCTCTTACACCTTTCATATTTAGACTATGTTTGCACTATAGGGAGATGGAAAATTATCCTAGGAAAGCATTCATATGCATACCCAGGCTCACCATGAGGTGCAAGGGTGGCATAGATTACTTGATTTCTTTTTGACATTTTGGTCCTAGTCCCGATTCCTAATGAAAAATTGAACTATCCTAATGCAAAAATTTGACAAACTTGAACTAGAAAAATATATGTGGATATATGGGCCACTTAATCTTTAATAATTAAGCTATGTTTTTTGTATCTTTTATCGGAAAATAATTTTTTCGGAAAACATACGTGGATTTAAGACCACATACTTGTCCCCTATTTAAACTATGTGTAATTTGCGAAATAAAATACTAAAATTAAAACTACCTAGTTTCTAAACTAATTCGAGGTTACACATAGCACCTGGGTGTCCTAATAGTAGTGAATATATGGAAAAAGTGATGGAAATTCATTAGGGGTTGCTAGTCACCTTAAAAATGAGAAAAAGTAGCAAATTTTTGCTTTCTGGTCTTTCGCATGGGTTATCTTCCCACAGGTGTGGAGTGCGTGTATGTCGGAACACAAAGCGCGTTGTTGGCTAGAATGAAGAAAAATTGCTTCCTATGATGTGCAAGACTTTTCATTGAGTGTGATTGGATATGTTTATAGGATGTAAGGGTGGTTTCCAAAAAACTGAGCAGGAAAAAGGACCTGCATCAACAACCATTAACTCAAAAAGAAAGAATCTAGTGGAGTCGTCATTCCTATGGTAGTGTGTTTCGCATAAGGGCATACAAAATACACTTATTTAGCAAGCTAGTTAATACTTACACAAGGTCACAGAGAAAAATGATTGCGTATAGTTAGTGGAACAGATTCGACACAATGTAAACTAAGTTTGAGAGAAAAATAAGCATATAACACTAAGAACAAATCAAAACACAAGATACAAAATACAAAATCTTGATGGAGCAAATAGCCTAATAACACAACTTGAGAGTTCTCCCTTTATTAGGTGTTGGTGGTAAAAAATATACAATGCTAAACACTTGAAGAGGGTCCTTTGAGCTATGGTGCTCAAATACCCAAAACAAGGAGGTCTCCTTCCCTCGAGTTCCTGCAAGCATCTCTTCCCTCTCTCAAAGGATGGTAGATCAAGATCAAGTGGTGAACCTATCTCTCTCTTGGACTGAGATGTTGGTTGGCCAACATAAGATTCCTTCCAATCCTTCTACTGCTGGACTATGCAAGATAGTTTTCTATGAAGCCATTTTTCCAACATAACAATGTGTCTCCAATTCTTCTTCCAAAGGCCGGTTTATATAGACATTTTTTGAATTCTCTCTCCTTCTCTTGGAGCAATATAGATGGTAACACAAGAGTGGAGGGGTGATTCCTTTGTGTACTACATTTAAGCCTCAAGGTTTCTTAAAGACGATTGTACTTGGTAGTACTGAGGAATCTTCCTAATCAAGTGTGCCAAGTGGTCCTGGATGGTGACATTTCACCATCTATAGGACCATGTGGCTATCAAAGGAATAGTTGTGTCGTGTGCAAAAGTCCATTGTTTCTTGTGCACTGTCCATAATTTCTGCTTGAACCTAAGGAAGAATTAAAATTTTGGATTTTCCTAATGTATTTCTTCTCTGTAAATCTTTATCTGTACCTTATGCTTGACATTTTTAATGTCTTTTGCTTGTACGATTTTCCAGTGTTAACATCCTACTTTTATCAAGTCTTTTGAATGTATTCTTCAAGTCTTATAACTCTTCTTTGTTGTTCCTTTGTTAAAAACTTAGATAAACTACTAAAAAATGAAAATCTAGAATTTTTCAGGTTTTAACTATGAATTTCTAAATTTGGCAGACTCCAAATTTAACAAAATGTATATATCTACTACCAAATTTATCCATTTCACAACAGAAACTCCTCCGACTATTGGTGTGGATCCAAAACCTAAAAATATGGTGTAGAGTGCAAAATTTCAAATATTTCATGCCGCAAGTCGGGGACTTGACCGAGATCATCATCAACTGATTCGAATTCCCAACTTACCCACACTCGGTTGGTTTTCTACTATAAAATTTAACATAAAAATTTGACAAAACGTGATTCCTTTGTGCAATATTCGATGCAGGTTGGGGGTCATAGGTTGGGCCATTTTCTCTGCTATATGTTTCCTTTTACCTCTAACTGTCCCAATACCCGACTAGCCTGGAGTCCCGACCTTGGGGTCTATTTATTTTAATTTCGCCAAAAATCAATTATACATGAAAATATCTCCAAACACATCCACTAGTTTTAACTCTGAGGGACTGCCACATCACCATGTTCATGTCATACGTGCCATGTGGTGGCTTTTGAGTTGTGCCATGTGTCACTCAGATTTGGCCCACTTGGGCACCCAAAAAGTGCAAATAAACATGCCATGTGTCACTTTGTTATTGGTTCCATGTCACTTTCATTGTCCAATCACAAATTTCTATGTGTCATTCAGTTCTCACTTCGTACGACTGCGTATGCTCCTAGTAAGTCTTTCATTAAATTTCTTTATTAAATAAAATTGAGTTGGAACTATAATTACACATTCAAGGGTCGGTGGTCAGGGATTTACCTTACTTATGTTGCTCTTGGCCTCTAACTAGGTTGAAGCCTATAAGACTTACCCCTACCTTGGCTCAAACATGTTGGTGGTTTTATAGAAAATGTGTGGGGGGGGGGGGGGGGGGTTCATGCTATTAACCAGTTTCGTTGATCTTATAGATTAGTGGTATGGAAAAAATTATCTATTGTGGACCCCCATTTGCTTTTAAACTTTGATCAGATATGGCCCTGCAAAATTTCTCTCGTAGGTCATGTTTGATGCGTGGCTGATCTGAAAATGGAACTATTTTTAATGCTATGCAAAGTATCCATTTCCATATAATTTAGTGTGAAAAGTGTTCTCCATGACTTGCAGGTTAAACAAAGTAGTTTTGGTAATGTTTCTGAGTTTTATGTGAGAGGATTTGTTAATTAAATTTATTGTTTAACATATCACAACAGAAATACACATCAAGTAAAATTCACCATAACATAACATAGCAAATTGTTGAGGAATTTCACCCCTCCTGGCTACATCTGTCGATCCAAGGCTCCCCAATGGCATGTCCTTGCTCTATTAATTTGCTCAAAATGGTTACACAGTGAAAAATATGCCTAAACAGGTGAAACCAACTATAAATTCAACTTTAGAAGATATAAAATAGCTAGAAATGGCTTTTGTTTCACCTTAAACAGTGAAATACAAACCAAAACAGTGCCTTCTCCATGATGGCCCTGATGGCTCCTTCCTCTTCCCTGAAGAAAAATATGTTGTAGATCATCTTTTTTTCACTCTGAAACCTATTCCAAACTCTCCAGAATGCTGAAAAAACCCAAAATTGACTAAAATTTCATCTTTTTTGGTCGAAAAATGAGAGAGTTATGACTTTTGCAAAAAAAATGCCCAATGTCCCCCAAAAACCCCACTAAAAGTGGGAGAACTCCAGTTAGCTTGAATAAGAAGGTGGATTCTCCATAACTGGCAGAACTGCATGCTAAATCTGGGGGTGACATTAAATTTTAATTGTTTGTGTTTGGCACGTTCACATGCGAAAAGGCGGTAACTATCAGTTTGCTGGCGAATAAGATTTAGCTCTCACCCATGGTCACAGGTTGTAGGTCATATGCTGAGGAGATAGCCCAAAGGGGCTTAACTCTTTTATTCTACTGGTGCAACATTTTTAGTCCTTAATTCCTGCCATTGATCATATGGTAATGGGGCTAGCCCTGAGGGGCTAGCCCAACAACCCTTTTCTGCTGTATAAACGTGTTAAGGCCACGGTTCCAGCTGCGCGGTTATATGCGGAAGGGGGATGGCTCTTGAATCCTCCGTGCAACCCAACACACCGATGACCCAAATTCTATTTAAACTCTACCTAAATCACCCAGTCTTCAAAACATTTGCCACAGTGTGCTGGTCGGGTCGCCCTGCCCGGGTAGTCAGGTCGCGGGTTCGACTCTCATGCCCACCAAAATTTTGTGTAGACTTTTCAACCAATGGCCTAGGGGCCACCTGGAAGCCTCCGGGCAGGCCACGTGGCACCCACTAATAGGCCTTCCAATGCATTAAAAAAATTTAACTTTTCCTATATATTTTTTTTTATAAAATGGCATAGTCAATTAAGTCAAAAAGTCATGTTTTGGAGTTCACTAGACAATTTCAAGCCTCAGTAACTTTCACATACGACCTCGGTTTTGAGAACTGTTCATGGCGTCAGAATTTCAGCGACGAAACCTTTCCAGTCATTCATATTGCAACCATTTCTGAGCACTTCCATTTTTGAGAATTTTTTTAACTTGGATATGATCTCCTGATCACACCTCCCCAATGGGAAGCTTTTAGACCCCAAAAGCTCTTTGGACTACAAAATTGAAGATGAGGAGACTGATTCTCCACTCTTCCAACCTTGAACTACTAAAATCTCCCTGATTTCATCAAATTGAGCTTCTCATAAAAAGACAAATTATTCCTTGAATCTGTTGATCGACTGTTGCTAATCTTGACTGTGTCACGCTACAAATTTTTGAAACTTGCAGAACAACAACTGAAATTTTCAGAAATCATATTGTTCCTACAATGGTCTTCCTTCAAAGGAAATTGAAAATAAGATTCACCTTGCTAACTGTCCTTATGGCGAATTTTTTCCGAATGAGCCATGTACTTGTGTCGATTCCTGACCAAGTTTTCTTGCCATAGTACCCTGCCATTCTGAAACCAGCAATGATCCTTGCTGAAATTTGTGCCCTCTTTGCTTGCATGCTTTTCCCTTTCTTGGATTTTTTCACCACCTTGCACTAACACTTTTTTCTCTACACCAATCGACACCAAAGACACCTTGTGCAACATCTTGTCATCTTCTTCCAAAGACGACTTGCTTTCAGACTGAAACATATCATCATTTATATCAGTAATAACATGAAAAGGATTATGTACAAAATATTTTTTCTTGATCATCAACAAAGTCAAATTTTGACTTGCATTGACAAGCCTTTTCAACTGCCCTGCATTCACTAAAGAAGATTCTAGCTTCTTCCGATGTGCTCTCACAATAAACTCCTTGCCATCCTTGAATAGATGATACTTGTTCTCAAGGCGATGGAAGATAACTTTCCTGTCATGTAAGTAAGGAATACCCAACACCAGACCTGTAATTTCAAGTGGTACCACATCTAATTCAACCATGTCAACATAATGAGCTGTTATGGCGAAGCGCAACATGCACTTCCTTGAAACTTGTAAATTAGCATCCTTGCAAATCCATCCAAGTGGATATGGCTTTGGATGTGGAATGGTCTCAAGTTTCAGCTTCTTGACTAAGTCTTCTGAGATAATGTTTTCTTGTGACCCACTATCAAATAGTGTGTCTATCTTTGTGTGTTTGGAAATTATCCTCACATGAAACAGCTCTATTCTCTTCTCTTCACTTGGAGCTTCTATGTGAAATTTTGTAATGTTAGAACTGGGATTTCTTTCATTTACAATATCTTTCCCCTTTATTTTTTTTAGTACTATGGCTATGCTTTTAGTTTCATCTCCTGATTCAGACCCTAAGTCTTGTTCAGCTATTGCAACCGTTTTTCCCTTTTCTTTGGCCTTATCTTTGGTTTTAAATTTTTTTGGTTTCAATTCCGGATGAAGTTTCTAGAAATGGTATTCATCATGGCTTGTTTTGGAACAGTTTTTACAAAATAATTTTCCTTTCTCTTCCCTAGAGTTTGAATTTCTCTTTCTCCCTTTGCCTTTAAATTCACTATCCTCATTCCCATCAAAATATTGTTTACCTCTAGCCTCTAAATGTGTGGCTTGGACACAAACCTCGTCTAGACTAGTAGGATTGAACATAAGGATAGTATGTATAAGATAGCTGTATAAACCACCTATATATTTCAACAAAGTTTTTTTGCTATGAAAATCAATTCCTAACAAAAGAGCTCTTCTCCTAAACTCTCAGGTGTAATCTTGTACATTTTGTCCCTTAAGTTGTCTGAAACTTTTCCAATTCATGGTAGCCTTTTGTAAATGAGCTAATGGTTAAAATTGATTTTTAATTGCAGAAATAAAATCAGCCCATGATAAAGTGATATTACCATGTTTTATAATCTCATCCTTGGTTTTGGCTTCCCACCATACCAATGCTGCACCTTCCATTCTCAAAGTGGCTAACTGAATATTGGTGTCGTCTTCATGAAGGTTTTGTATCCTCAAATAAACTTCCAACTGCCTTATCCAGTTGTCAATTTTCTCTGCATTGACCTCACCATTAAACATAGGCAACTCAAACTTAACATCAAGCTTTAAAAATGAACTTTTACCAGTGTTTTTTGACTTGTGAGATTGATTCACCGAAGTAGAGGATGACAATGTAGAGGAAGAGGATGAAGATGGGGATGGTGGATCACCATTTCTTCCATGTCCTTTCTTTGACTTTTCTTCACTTTTATTTCCTCTTGAAGATCCCTCTCCTTCAACCCTTTCATTCATTTCTTGGTAGAGTATCCTCACCATCTCAGTCATGTCTAAGAATGCCTTTCAGAACACCTGTTCTTCTTCTTTGGGATCGATGTCTTCAGGAACTTCTCCTTCTCTTGAAGAAATGCTTAAGACTTCTTCTGTGGCTCTTGGAGGTGAATTATAAGGTGGAGTTAATGGCACTCTGTCCCTCCTTGGTTGAATATTATTTTGAGCTCTAACCAATTTTCCTTCCCCTATCTTGAGCTTAAGCCTAGTAAGCATCAAAACTTGCAAACAATCAACTATATATTTGCACAAGAACAAAGGCAGAGTAAAAATCTAGCTCCTAATGCTCAAATCCTGAGCTCTGATACCAACTGATCTGAAAATGGAACTATTTGTGATGCTATGCAAAGTATCCATTTCCTCAATTACAATATAACAGCAAATTGTTGAGGCAGTTCACCCCTCCTGGGCTACATCTGTCGGTCCAAGGCTCCCCAATGGCATGTCCTTGCTCTATTAATTTTCTCAAAATGGTTACACGGTGAAAAATATGCCTAAACAGGAAAAACCAACTGTAAATTCGACTTTAGAAGATAGAAAATAGCTAGAAATGGCTTTTGTTTCACCTTAAACAGTGAAATACAACCCAAAATAGTGCCTTCTCCATGATGGCCCTAATGGCTCCTTCCTCTTCCCTGAAGAAAAATATATTGTAGATCACCTATGTTCACTTTGAAACCTATTCCAAACTCTCCTAAATACTGAAGAAACCCAAAATTGACTAAAATTTCATCTTGTTTGGTCAAAAATTGAGAGAGTTATGAATTCTGCAACAAAAATACCCAATGTCCCCCAAAAACCCCACTAAAAGTGGGAGAACTCCAGTTAGCTTGACTAAAAAGGCGGATTATCCATAACTAGTGGAACCATGCGCTAAATATGGGGGTGACATTAAATGTTAACTGTTTGTGGTTGGCACGTTCACATGCAAAAAAGGTGGTAACTGTCAGTTTGTTGGCGGATAAGGTTTATCTCTCGCCCATGGTCAAGGGTCAAAGGTCCTATGCTGAGGAGCTAGCCCAAAGGGGATTAACCATTTTATTCCATCGGTGCAACATTTTTAGGCCTCAATTCCCGCCATTGATCATATGGTAACGGGGCTAGCCCAACAACCCTTTTTTCGTCGTTTAAATGTGTTAAGGCCACGGTTCCAGCTGCGAGGTTATATGCAGAAGGGGGCTGGCTCTTGAATCCTCCACCCGACCCAACACGCCAACGACCTAACTGTTGTTTAAACTCTACCCGACTCACCCAGTCTTCAAAACATTTTCCACAATGTGCCGGTCGGGTTACCCTTCCCGGGTAGTCGGGTCGATGGTTCGACTCTCATGCCCACCAAAATTTTGTGTAGACTTTTAAACCAATGGCCTAGGGGCCACGTGGAAGCCTCCAAGTAGGCCACATGGCACCCACTGATAGGCCTTCCAATACATTAAAAAAAATTAACTTTTCCTATATATTTTTTTTATAAAATGGCATAGTCAATTAAGTCAAAAAGTCTTGTTTTGGAGTTCACTGGATGATTTCAAACCTTAGTAACTTTCACATACGACCTCAGTTTTGAGAACCGTTCATGTCACCAAAATCACAGTGATGAGACCTTTCCGGTCATTCAGATTGCAACCATTTATGAGCACTTCCATTTTTGAGCAATTTTTTAACTTGGACATGATCTCCTGATCAGTGGCGCACATTCAACTTCTAACTTGCATGAGACTTTTTAAAGACTCCTCCACTTCACTAACTATTCCCACAAAAAATGAAAAAAATGCCAAAATTTCACCAATTTGGCTTTAACACCATAGTTAGCTACTATCTTTGACTTTAAAGTCTTTTGATCTTTAACCTACAATAACTTCTAATTGAGGAGGTCATTTGCAGACTTCCATATACCACTAGGAAGGTATTTAAAATCTCTACCAATTTAAGTTCTTTCCAAAATAACTTGATATGATCTGTTTTACAAGAATTTTCTCCTAAGTATCTACATCTTTCTTGCACTCATCAGTGCCTTTTCCATCAATTTTCCATCTAAAATTATCCATTTCCATCAATGACAACATCTATGACAACTTACTTCTAACATTCTCCCCCTTTGGAATTTATGGCAACACCATAAGAAACAAACATAGGAAACATATGGAATATGGCAACAACGATTCAACAAACATCAAACATATGGAAACACCACAAAACACAATAAATTTGTACTTATTACTTCTTTTTCCTCTCTTTTTTTGGATGTTTCTCCCCCTATGATGCACTTCTCCTTTGGTGTACTTCTATTTTGTTGTACTCTTGATTTTGTGTACTCCTCACCCCCCATTTTTTTTTTAGGTTCCTCTCCACCTTTGTGGAACTTCTCCCCATTTAACATCAATGGAAAAGAAACTAATGTGCTCCCCATTTCTTGCTAATCATGTGGTCCTAACATATTTCATTTGATATGATGAGTGTTGTTTGGTTTCCTTTCTTCCTCTTACGGATGATCTAATGAAGGAAGGTTAGAGGAAATAGGGCCAAATATTTTCCTTAAATATTCAAATTAATATCATGGAAGAGGTTTGGTGAATATATCAACTACGTGCTCTTTTATAGGTACATAATCCAACTTGAAAATCTAATTTGCAACTTCTTCTATAAGGAAATGGTACTTGATTGTAATATGCCTTATATTTGAATGGAAAACGATATTCTTGGACACTTTTATTGTACTTGTATTATCACAAATGATAGGAATAGGATGATCATATAATACTTGTAAATATTGTAAATCCTACTTCATCCATAAGAGATGAGTGTAACAAGAAGTTTCTACTATATGTTTTGCTTAAGCAGTAGATAGAGAGATTGAAGATTGGTTATTTCTCACCCATGAAAAAAGACATTCACCAAGAAATAAAGCACCTCCACTAGTAATCTTTTGATCATTGACATCACTTTCCCAATAAACATCAGTAAAAATAGTTGGTGAAATTTTTTTACCTTGGGGGTACCAAAGTCCATATTCCATGGTGGCTCTATAAATATCTAAGAATCCTTTTTCCTGCTAGGAGATGGCTCTGTCTAGGGATTGCTTAAAATTTCATAGTCCCTATGAATTATTTTGATATTTCAAAGTCCCTTTTCTCATATGATGATTGAAACTTTCACTTTCAAAATATTTATCATATCAGGTGTAAAGACTCTTCTTCTTAACCTTCTTTCTATCCTTTTGTAATTTTCTAAACTTCTCTCGAGGGTCATGCTCTTTCTTCTTCTTTTTGGAAAACCTGGACACATAGTGACCAACTTTACTACAATTAAAGAACTTAAAAGGTATCTTACCTTTATACTTTCTTGAGCCTCTATTTAGCTTCCTCTTTATCTAATTTACAACATGAATCATCATGTTCTTCCTTGGGATTCTTATCTTCTTTGAAGTCAAACTCCTTTTTTGTAGCCTTCCCATTAGAAATTCTCATCTCATAAGTAGTAAGAGTGCTAAGTAGTTGGTCCAAAATTAGATTCATTATTTTTGTCATCTACTCAATGGTTGAAACGTTGGGATAAAATCTCTCAAGGAGATATCTCAACACCTTTTTAACTACAACTTACTCTTATAACTTTTCATCAAGACCTATTATAGTGTTCAGAACCTCATCAACTCTTAGGAAGTATTTAGTAATTTTTCATCATAATGCATCTTTTAAGACTTGAATATCATTCTAAAACCTTAAAGTTTGGCTTTATTTACCTTGATTTCACCTTCATAGTAGTTTCTCATCGTATCCCAAATAGATTTTGCAGTAGAGTATTCCATGAATTTGACTAGTTCTGATTTAGGTAGGCCAACAAAGAGGGAATTCATAAATTTATAATTACATGTAAAATCCATCTTATGATCTCTAATACTTAGGGATTGAGTATTTTTATATTCTTCTTCCATTGCATTCCATACATCAACACCAAGATATTTAATATAAGTTTTCATCCTTACCTTCCAAAACACATAGTTTGTTGCATTGAACGTCAATGCACTATTGATGTATCCTCCTCCCTTGTTTTCCATGATCCTTGATATTTCTTCCAGCTAATAGATTGATCCTGAAGTAACTTGGCTCTAATACCAATTTTTAGAAACTAGGACAATACTGAGAGGGGGGGTGAATTGGTATTGTAGGAATTTTAAAACTTTCTTTCACTAATGAAGAATACTAGGACACCAATAAATACTTCAGCAAGAACTCATATGAGCATCATAAGAAGTAACATAAAGAAGTGAAAATATCATACATATAATATTCAAAAAAATTCTTCAATTTACTTCACAAAGGAAATCTTATACTTGTTGTTACAAATTTCTCTCGCTACAACTAGAAGAAAGCAACTACTTCCTAATTTATCAACAACTACTAAAAGGAGCTACAACCCCTGATTTATCAATAACCACTAAAAGGAGCTCCAACTACTCACTATTTACCAACTACTATTGGAAGGAGCTACAACCCCTGATACACAAGATGCTACTTGCTTAACCTCAATGATTCATCTTTCATTCCATTTTCAAACTCAAATCATGAAGGCCATCTCCTTACAAACAAAATGAATTTCACAATTCAATCATTCACCCAAAACACCATCAAAATCACCCTCAACAATATTTTATCACTTATCAAAAGACAATACACACCTCATAACACGCACCATCACATATGTCAACACATTACTTATGTTGCTCCTAATTTTGCTTATATAAAAATTTGAGATGATATCTTTAGTTATTGAATTTTAGTTAAGTTCAAGTAAATATCATACATAAATATTTATTTTTTTCTTTATTCTATAAAGCCTTATAAATGTATGCTTTAAGTATTCTAATTCTTCTTCTTTTTTCCTCTGCGAGATGTTGAGCTAAACTGCTCAAAAATGAAAATATGGAATCTTCAGGTTTTAACTATGAATTTCTAAATTTGGTTGATTCCATATTAATAAAAATTGTTATATATGCCACCAAATATATCCATTATGCCACTAAAACTCCCCTGAATTTTTGTGTGGTTCCAAAACCTCCAAATATGGCGTAAAGTGCCAAATTTCAAACATTTCATGTCGCAGGTTGTAGAGCCCTCCTCCCACATTTACCCAAGTTAGCTACCCTACTGGCGTAAACATGTGACGAAGAGCTATTATGATTTGATTAAACCTACTAAATCACCTTAAGGAAGTGAAATCGACACAACCTAGACCTTGTTGATCTCCCTTAGGTGCTACAGGACTCCCAAGTGCTAAACCACCCCTCTAGGGGCCCAAAACCTGAGTTAAGCCTCCTTTTCAGTGCCATGATCTCCCAGATGATGGCCCAAAATTGCTTGATTTCGACTGTAACCCTCCAGTTGCATCCATGATTCATACAAGGGAGCCACTGCAGTATTTTCACCTAGTTCTATGCCTACAACCGTGGAATTTAAGCTACTTTTTCAGGGCTACTCTCTAAACCATTGCCCGGAACTTGGCACAACTTTCCAGAATGAAAAATGACACAGCGAAAAAGCATCTAACACAAAACTTAATCTATGAATTGATCTAGTAAGGCCTAACCATGAAATACATTTCGTTAAACACGTCATGAACATGAAATCTACAAGTCATAAATACACATCTGAACATAGGGGTCTCATACTTATCTGAGAATCACCAATAAGGTCTTATGTCCTCTCATAATAACTTAAATATCATCTATTAGATCATGCACTCATTAAAATTTAATTTATTAACCAAAACATGATGTGAGCCATAACTCAAGTCTATCATAAACCATGCTTATAACTAGCATATAACCAACAAAATAACATTGAGAGAACAAACATTAAAATCACATAATAACAAGCACATTTTCTCATAAAGTGTAAGAGGAAAAATAACTCTTATTAACATGCACAAAATCCAACCCAAGTCAGGGACTTCCACATACCACCCGACCATAGATTGGGTTGAACCAAATCTTTCTTTCAGCCAATCACCCATGTGCCATATTCCAAGCATGGATGTGGGACTCACAACAAAACAAACCAGGGCTTCCTCAGGATTCACCGTGTATTTTTCCATTACTGGTCAAGAGATTCCTAGGCACGAAACCCTCATATATACAACCAATATATACTGTGCATCCCACCAAATACATGTCAAGGGATCCCCAAGCCCAAACAATAAACATACACTACTAGTCTTACCGCAATCACTCCATATACCAGTCAAGGTTCATTAGGCCCTAAACAAGAATGGATTCCTTTGGATCTCTCCACATAAACCGTGAGGAATTTTTCTATCTCCACCCTCAGGCTTTACCATGTATCCCACTATTAGCGGTCAAGGGATTCCTAGGCCTTTCGAAATTTTCCTGAGACCACCCCACTCAGTTTTGAAACTATCTAAAAATATATCTCAACCAAGTAAATGAACCCCATCACACCATGACTATTTTAAAATCTCAAGGATGGGTTGAAACCACTGTCACACATGGAAAAACCCATGCCAATGAAAACAAGATAATCAAATACACACATGCATATACCATGCATGCCAAAACTAGCAAGGAAATCATACATGCAACTCGATACCTACAAGTAATCCCATTGTAGCCGCTTGAGTTGACGCTTCTTTACTTAATCCTTGCTTCCCTTATGCTTTTTGGTCCTTCCTTTTCCTTCATTTCTCTGATGCTAGAGTGCTCCAATAATGCTCCAAATGTGCAAGAGTATGGGATAATAGATAGAATAGAGAGAGGTCTCCACCATATAACTATCAAAAGCATATGAATTGATCCTCATAAGATTTTTTATCATTGAGGCCTCTATTTTCTTCAATTTCCTCCTCACATGCAACTTGTGACCTTTCACCTTCCTTTCGTCCTATTTTCCATCATTTTCATAAAAAATTCCAATAATGCCTGTTTTCCTTTTCAAAGCCTTTCTCTATGCTTTTTCCAATTTCCATAGCCATAATAAACCAAATGAACACCCACAAGGATGTTTTTCCCACCATTTAGTTTGGAATAAGTGTCCCATGACCTTGGTCTTAGTTGTCCTTTATTAAATTTATTACATATATTTTTAACCAGGGTTGTTATATAGCTCTCCCACTTTGGGGAACACTGTTCTCGGTGTTCAATGACACCTATAAACTAGCAAGCCATTGAAAACAAAACATACTTCCCATGGAGATTTATAACATAGCTTGTTGCAACATTACAATGAAATCCTACTCAAAACATGACAATCATACCATTTACTGGAGCTTTATAACACAAATCATGATGTCATTTACAATATAAACCACATTTTCTTTAGCCAACAAATAACCATATCATTCATGGAGATTTATAAAAATCGATACAATATTTACAATTATATACAGATATACACATATGCACATTTTCTCAACAAGCAAATAAAAGGATATGATACCAACATCGGCAACAAGGGAATCCCGAGTCTTGCACCTCCACCCTCAAAAGTAGTACTAGGATTCACCTCCTTCCCAGGAAGCCCAAAATCCACTACCAATGTCAAATCTACATCCAAGTCCAACACTACAATCCTACACCACTTTTCCTCTGAATGAAAAGTTACCGGCTCATTGTTCCAGTGGACACTCCCAATGTGCTTCTGATCCCACCTGGCAATGTGTTGTTACTATGAAAAACACCCTCAAAAATTTTGTGTACACTCGAATATTAGGGCCTACTATGGATCTTGTGATCAGTCGTTCCATAGTCACTTATTTTTTAGTTGATGATTGTTTAGCTCCCTTCTTGGATTGGAAATGTCGACGTCACTTGCTCACACATGCTTAGTCTGTAACAAGTGCACGAACGCATTATTTTATGAAATCTTGGAAAATCATAGCACATTCCATCAATACTATGCATGTGCGATGTCTAATACATGTTGACAATCAGTGTGCATTGAGAACGATAGTTTCTCACATTCTAGTTGTGTTTGTACTTCCATTTCAGTGATTTTTGCAAAATTTCGCTTCTTTTCACCTTTGTTTTCATGAGTTCATTTTAATGTTTTTAGTTTTAAATTTCACTTGATTTCACTCTAATTAAGTTCATTTTCATTTTATCTTTTCTCTATAATGTGTTACTTTCACTGTCGTTCACATATTGCAAGAGTCGTTTACACTTTAGCAATTGTCGTATTTTCGTGTGTTAGCTCTCGCACAATTTATATATGCTTTTTCTGGTGGTTTCAAGAGGTTATATTTGTGTGAATGAGTTGGTATAACCATGTAAACACTATTCGCACTCATTCCCAAAGTCTTAAGCATTGTTGTTCAAGTATCATCACGGTTGTCGCAAAGTGTACCTTTAGTGTCACACTTGTCATAAACTCGTCGCAACGTTGTCACATTGAGGGAAATATGTTGTTAATGTGTTCTGGATGATCCATTTTTTTATTTATTTAAATTGTTTCAAGTGTGTGATCATATTCAAGTCACTCATTGTTCATAATAGTCTCCTCGTTCCCACACTTGGCCAAAATTCAGAAAATTCCCAGTAACCTAACCTCATTCAGCCCTGCTGAACTGCACATTGTGCAATATTAACCCTTAAGCAGCGACATTTTCTCTTAGCACTATGCAATGCACAGTCTTTTCCTCCCATAACTATGCATTTTGAAACCTCGGTGCCTAAGCCAATCCCCTGAGTCCTAGAAGTGTGCAATTTTTCTCTCTAGTCAAGCCACCACTACACATTGCATAGTCTCAATCCTCAATCCTCATTCTTGACCTCCTAAACTGTAAAATCATCTAGCGTCTTGTCCTTCGATTACTGCACATTTCGCAATTTCAATGCTCAGGCTCGGGCCTTTCCAAAACTGGGAAATCATGTCCTCCAAACAAGCCTGAAATGTGGATTACGTAGTCTCATACCTCAAGCCCAACCCTTTATCTCTTGCATTGCACAACTGCACAATCACCAGATATTCTTTTCCTCTCAGAATTGCGTAGTTTACTGAAACAGTTCCCAACCCCTCAACCTAGCTCACTAAGCTCCCAAACTGCACAATCTTCTTCCTTAGTCCAACCTGAATTACACATTTAACAGTCTCAAGGCTCAAGCTTCACCCCTTACTGCCTAAGCTGCAAAATTGCACAATTACTGAGCCTCTTTCCCAATATATCACCTATTTTTGGCTCAGTCAGTGGATCAATATGAACTTGCTTAGACTAGGGGTTTATCGGATTTGTGTCATCTTGTCATCAGTGGATTTTAGATGCAGGTACTCTATCATGCTACGGAAAGATGATGAATAAGGATATGGAGAAGGAGGACATTATAGAAGACACATATGGAGCTGAAGAGATAAGATGATCATCAAGCGAGAAGATTAAGGAACACCAGACTATAATATAAGATGAATATCAATATCATATGGAAGACTCCTTATATTCAAGTCATAAGGAGGAGGAAGAGGAAGAAAATTTACCATCTTTTCAATAAGACACAAATAAAGAAGCAACTAGAAGGATAGTTTCACATTGTCACATCATCATGCACCCCATGTCATTAGTTTCATGTTATGTTTCAAAATGTATTGTAAAGTGGAAGTCCAAAGGAAAAATTCACTATATGTATATTCATGTAAATTCGAAAATTCATAGGAATTCAAACGGTCATGAGGGTATTCAAAGAGTCACAAAGAAGGTGAAGTATCACCTCTTGGTTATATATACACCCTCAGTGAATGAGCAAGATACTTTTCAGCTTGGATCCTCCTACAAGTAATTAGAGACACAAAATATTTCTTTTGAGGAGCAAGGAGTGGCTCCAACGCTCCACTATTGGAGCTATTGATGTTCATTATATACATGTTTCTTGGAACTTTTACTTAATAATAGAAGCCTTCATGGCCAACACATTCCTCATGCATGGATTATGAATACTTGTAAGACTAATATGTGGGTGTTTGTATTTCATGTTTTCTTTCATCTGTGCTAAAGTAGTTAAACTATTTTGGTTATTTTAGTACTCATCTTATTTAGAATGTGTTGTAATGGTTGTTATTACTATTCCATCCTTGTGGACTATTTTGCAGGATACTAGATAGATCTTTCTCATTGATTGGTTGTAACTACCATCGCATTTCTTGTGGAATATTACGCTAGATGTTATATGGATCCTTCTTGATTGTGTGTGTCTCTACTAGGGTGGTACTATTACATATCTCTTAGTAGCTCACTTTACTTGTTCCCCCTGCAGTAGAAGAAGTTTGACACATCTACAACCAAACACTCACTAGGCACACCTTCTTTCTTTTCGAAGGCATACATGTGTTCCTATCTCTTGATGACTATTAGAGCCAAGGAAAATATATAAGAATACATGGAAACCGAGCTGATATTTCGGATGGGGATCCTATTCCAAACAATGTGAGTTCTAATTGGGACTTCACAATGACACTACAAGGAAAAGACCCTCTAGCGGAGGTTATAAAGGAGGTTTTTAGTGTTATAAAATTGGCCAAAATTGTCAAAAAAACATATGCTACCACATCCATTTTTGGTAACGAAGGTTTTGGCGGAGCTTTTAACGGAAATTCAACACAACTAAAAAAAAATGGGCAGCTGGAGGTTATTACGAATGTTTTTTCATCGGTGCTCTTATTAGGTTTTAACGCACCGGTGCGTATCGGTAGATAGTGCACCGGGGCGGTCGAAGGAGAATGCACCGGGATATTAAGGAAAACAACAGCATCAGGCTTGGTGTTGGTGATACAACCGCACAGGGTCGTTCTAATTGGTATTGGAATTTGAGCGGTGCCCATAGGTCGTATAAGCGCACCGGTGCATGTATCTTTTTGAGGCACCGGTGCTCTATATCACAGAAAGAAACCAAGATTTATAATTGGTATTGGTATTCATGCGATGCACATGGCATCTACAAATGCACTGGTGCTTATAGATACATAAACGCCCCGATGTGCAGTATCACACAAACGCACCGATATTTATAACTAGAATCGGTATTAGTGAGGTGCCCATAGAATCACAAACGCATCGGTTTTCATTTTGTTTTTTTAGAAACATCCACCTCTGACAGTCCAATTATTGTGATTGTTTTAAATTCATTATTCATCAAAAGTCGACACATCTTATAACAATATTCATATTAATTACATTTTTATTAATGCATTTGAATGTGTTGTTTGGGTTAATTTGTTATATCATATCAGAATTATTGTGGTTTTTAAAAATTCATTATTCATCAAAATTCGACACATATATATAATCTTATAACAATATTCATATGAATTAAATTTTTATTAGTGCATTTGAGAACGACAATGGAGAACACAATAGAATAAATTAAACATATTTTATGATTATCTATATATATATATATATATATATATATATATATATGAATAAGACAGTCTTTATCATACAAAATGGGACAATTATTCGTATCACTTTGTCTTTCAAGTGGGACACTATGTCCATTACATTAAATAAAATTTCTGATTTCACAGAAATATTTCAAAAAATAAAATGCCTTGCTTTGATATCCAAATTACATAGTGATCATCATTCTTCGCTTGAACTGCTGTCACTGCTAGAGCTACTTCCATGACTTGGATTATTTTCAAGAATGTTGTGTTCACGACGTTGATTGTTTTCTTCTTCTTCACTTTCCATCTACAAACATAAAAATAAACTGAAATGAGTGTATATACATTGGTGAGAATAATGAAAATTCCAATATTAAATAATATACATCAATGTAAATCGAAAATAAAAATGATGTACCATAGCAACAATTGACTCATAAACTATACACATTCTTTCAAAACCATGTACCATGCCATCTTTCAAAATTTCATCTGTTGGCGCAATTCCATACTTTGTTTCCTGCAAGTTTTATACCCCATAACAAATCATATATTTAATATAAAAGATGTTTTTGTTCTATTAATTATAGACGGAGCTAATTAAAACAAGATCAATAGATGCTTACAAATTTCACAATTAAATTCTAATATGCCAACATATACTCGCAACCCATATTTAACCCAATTTCAATCAAATCGTTTGATGGCTCTTCCTTGTATGTTAGCACCTGTTTGAAGACATTCAATGATGATTTTTGTAAAACAACTTAAAAAATACAAAAATGAAATCTAGTTAAGTTGTTATAAGGAAGTAACAATTACTCACAAACTTAGAGATCAACCATTTTCTTCCTTGTCGTCCTATTTTATGTGTTGAATGGGTTCCATTTTCTTTTCAAATCTGCAAGAAAATTCTTGAAAATTAATATTTAATGCTAAATTGTTTATTTATTGTACCTAATGATTGAAAAATTTAATGAATACATATTACATTTGAAGCACGTTGTTGTATTCGTTCCACTAGATCCCTCAAACTTTTGTAAAAGTTTTTCCCCCTTTCGTTAACTTCTAGCACCACTCCAGATGAGCCAAGGAGCAATTCATTTTCATTTGCATGATCTATTTTTTTTCTTTTCTTAGAACAACATTCCTTTTCTGAGTTGTTGGTCCCTATAGAAAATTAAATAGATGTGAATTAGTAGACTGTTTGACACATGCTATCTAATAATTTTAAGTATATTATTAATGATAATTAAAAAAAGAAACTCATATTGGATCGATAGTTTTGTTTCATTCACCTGATTCATCTTTTTGTAATTTTTACATTAAACTTTTACGCTCTTCTCATAAAAAATAATCATATCGAGCTTCTTCATTTTGTGGCTCTGCATGATACACAGTAAACAATACATATTAGTTAAAGTTACATATAGTTCAAAAATAATATTTTTTATAAAGAATTTACAAAGAACTTGCCTTTTTTTCTTTTCTTGATGTGTTAACAATATTTTTGTTACTTGATATCTTGTCAGTCATTTCTTTATCAATCTGAAACCTGTAGCATATCATTCATTAATATATTTATAAATAAATTCTCAACTTTTCAGGTAGAAAATAAATCTCGAGACACTGATGCGCCTTTCATTACATCTGCACCTCCACCGTTGCATGGATATATTAACAACGCACCACAAAATAGTATAATACACCGTACGGTGCATTCGGTATTATAAATGCATCGCAAAAAAAATGTAATTGACCTAACGGTGCATGGGGTATTATAAACGCACCACAAAAAAGGTGTAATACACCATACGGTGCTTTCCTAGTTAAAGAGAGCACGGTGACCTATTTCAGATTTGGTGCATGGATTTAAAAAAATGTTTTCAATTTTTTACGATACAGAACTTGGGCAGTGCGTTGTAATAATACAGAGCACCGGTGCGGTGGTGAACGCAGGGCGCACCAATAAAGAAAAATCCATTTTTTCAAAAACTCACGCAATGGCTGAATGGATTGGGATTCGACTATGCAAGTCGTCTCGTGGTTTGGACGTCAATCTAAAATGAAAAAACCTAATTCTGAAATCACAAAAACAGGGAGAAGAAAGGGAAAAAACAAAAAAATGAAGGGTTCAGGGTAAAAATGGATAAAACTGCAGGAAAAAATAAAAAACTGCAGAAAAAAGTAAAAAATAAAAATTAAATTAATCACAAAATGCTTTGAAATTCTATGATAAAGGGCTTGAATCACTAGAGTTTTGGTTTCTGATTTTCTAAATACGTCTGTTCGAATGTATTTTTCCATCCACAGTACCCTCGTGCTCTCCTGCAAAAATATGACTAATTTTTTTAGCAAAAATAGTGAAATAATGAAAAATGTTTAGTATTTAAAAAATTATTTTATCAAATTAGATTTTCGAAAATATTTTGCTGCCCATTTTTCAAATTGCCGCTTTTTTTAAACTTAAACAAAATAGAGTTGTGTTTTTTTATTTGCGTTTATTCGTTTCCAGTGCGCGGAAATGTGACGCACCAGCGCGTTGTATTAATACAACGCACCGAGGCCTGTTAGGATGCTAAGCGCACCAGACTTTTTAAAGTTTTTTTTTTTTTTTTTTTTTAATATATGTAAGATCATAATAAAATAATGATAATTATAAAGTATATGAATTTATTTTCGTTATTTTCTAAACTTTATATATGTAAGATCATAATAAAATAATGATAATTATAAAGTACATGAATTTATTTTCATTGTTTTCTAAACTTTATGTTACAAAATTTCATATTATTCTAGATTTGTTATTTTACAATTATTTGCAAATTTACAAATTTAAATATTTTAATATAATCTTTTCACATTAATACAATTAAAATTTTCACATTAATAGAATTAAAATTTTACAAATTAATATTTTACATCAATTACATTAATTAAAATTACAATTACAACTATAATTAAAATTACAATTACAATTTTACATTAATTTCACATACATGAATTACGATTAGAATTACAATTACAATTTTACATACAATTACATTTACAATTTTATATATGATTACATTTACAATTACAATTACAATTTTACAAATATTTTACATACAATTCAATTAAAATTACAGTTACAAATACAATTACATTTACAATTTTACATACAATTACATTTACAATTACAATTACAATTTTACAAATATTTTACATACAATTCAATTAAAATTACAATTACAATTTGTGAAATTTACATACAATTAGAATTAGAATTACAATTTTACAATTTTTCATATATACAATTACAATCATTTCAGAATAAATTAAATATTACAATTACAATTAAAATTTTACATTAATAAATATTTTACATACAATTACACTTAAAATTACAATTAGTACAAATACAAATACAATTTTACAATCTTACATGGAATTAAAATTTAAATTACAATTACATTCACGACATAATATTTAATAAATATCATGGTCATTTAATAATATTAAATTAATTAATAAACATCATCACGATCATGATAACCATCGTTCAAACATCATATTCGACTAATAAACACATTCAATTAACATCAAATTAACATTATATATTAACATCATCACAACACAAACATCAAATATACATCCCAATATAATGTCAAATATCTCATGTGCCTATCACATATACACATCTATCTGCAAGCTAAACATTAAATGAACATATCTAACATGACTAACAATATGCACCACATCATGATGATCATCAACATGAAAATTAAGTACAACTGCAACATGAACATAAAATACATGGACCATATATATATATATATATATATATATATAACTGAATAATGTTAAAAATATACAACTGTAATATAAATCATGTCATGGATCAGGCATTGGTGGTAGTATAACAACATCAATAACACTAGTACAAGTGGATGCGGCCTGCTCAGTAAAGTTGGGTGCAGCCTCGACAGTCGAAGGTTGACTAGCCTGCTCATGATCATGATGATCACTAGTACTGATGGATGCATCCGTTGGTGGTAGTACAACATGATCAATATGAGGCACAGTAGTAGTGGAGACGGCCTACTCAGTGAATAGTATTGCAGCCTCGACGGTCGATGGTCCAGCCTGCTCATGATGATCGTGACTAGTACTCATGATGGATGCTGCACGCTACTGACTGGACGTGGCCGATGGTCCAGCCTCATCTCCATGATGACTAGTGTCAAATGCTAGCAGTGCAGCCTCATGTTGATCATCAGGCGTGCCGTGAGGTGAACGATCACGAGATGCATCTGAGTCGCTGCTGGCGGACTGTCCATCATGTGCCGCAGCTCGACTATGCCTATAGCTACGGACAATCCTCCTTAATCTCATAACAACTGTCGTAGCTCCTACAACATGCCGCATCAGGCTGTACATGTCACGCAGCATGCCTCTCCACATCCATAACAATCTATCATCGCCCTGTATCTCTCTGTAATGAGCGAGCCTGATGCCCGCATCTGAAATCAATCCACAGAGTTCGCTGCCCAACTCCATCCGGTATCTAGTCTCAGGTCAACCACGCCTAGCAAAAGGTGGTACCGGTGCACCATGAGGCACATGAGGATCAGCACGTCTCTCTGCTGCGCCACCGGCCTCATCCTTCGACAGTGCATCAACCATCTCCTGATCATAATCATCAGGATCAACACCTAGATCATGTGGTGGATTCGACATCTCATCGCCATCAAAAGAGCCAATGTCTGCAAAATATATACAAGTACACAACAATAATTAGATAATTTCATTACACAATTTAATAAAAATAAGTTAAATAACATGTTAGAATAAATATAAATAAAACAGTAATATTACCTCTATCATCTGGCGGCTCATCAGGAGTGAAGAGAATGTTGGGACACCCTTGCCAATCTAGTCCAGCGTAAGGGCATGGGACCATAATGAAGGGATGCAGCCCACCAACGCTGACTAGTAAGTCCAACGAATCATGTGATATCCTCGCTGGAAACATAGTGTCTCCCCTCTTGGGCATCATCTGCCCCCACATGCGCATCCGGGCCTCGAACATCGGCCTACGAGGCTGTCGAACAAAACTAGGTCTCATCTCTGGAAACCTCTCAAAAAATATACAAAACAGCTCTGAAGAAAAAGGGAAGTTGACCCTCCCTTGTGCATGAGCACGACATCTATCTAAGGCCGTACAAAACTGTCGCAAAAAAATGGCAAACCACCTAACAAGTCATGGCTATTGTACTAAAGAATCAACATAATATAAAAGCGAGAAACTAATGTGTTTCCCATCACTAGTGTTGTGTGAAATGATCGAAGCGATAATAGAGAGGCACTGCACGTCCTGTCTACCAAAAGCACCTATACATAACTGACCTCCAGGTACTTGAAACTCTGAAGGAGACAGTACATGTGCTCCAATGTATCTCTGGGAGTAAACTAACTGACTTCCTGCTACACAACCAGGTGGCACATCTGGGAATGAGGGAAAATCCACCCCTCTCCTCAATAGTCCTGTAATAAAATAAATGTCCTCCTTAGTGGGTGTGTACCACTAGTCAAGACCAACCTGAAAATCCTGTCGGTGGGCATTCCACCTACCGATAAGATGTCTCAAAAGCACACTATGGGCCTTTAGGCCGGAAATAGCCTCCTCATAGAACTTGAGGAGGCCTACCTGCTTAAGGATCTCCTGAGTATCTACAGTAATAGGGCGAGGGCATCCATCTCTCTCCCTCTCTTTCGCCTCCCATTGGCGAATCATTTCATATTGTTCTTCTTGTTGTTGCTGTTGTTCTCTCTGAATCATTGCCATATTAAATAATTTTTTTTATTAAAACATAAATGTATTTATAAATATACATATATAATTTTTTTTGAAAAAAAACAACCATACAAGTCGGTGCTCCATAAAAACAGTCACGCACTGGTGCTGGTGCGTCCTAATATTTTAGCGCACCATCCCCAGGGCCCCTAATGAAATAGAACGCACTGGATTCGGTGCCGATGTCTATTTTTCAAGCACCGTGGACTGTATATAATTCAAAATAGTGATGCGCTGACTGAAATATACACCCCGATGCATATAGTCGTGTCAGCGCACCGACTTCATGACAATGAAAAAGTTGACAGTGCGGTCTTTTACCCGGCTGCACCGTTGACCCTCTCAGAATGCAAAATGCAGTGCGCTGACATAAACCAGGGCAACAAATGCAGTCAACGCACCGCACTGTGATTGCCAAGGTCAATGGTGCGCCTAGATAAATGAGTGCACCGCCTTTTTTCTTTTTTATTTGTAATTTAAAATTATTCGAGGCACCTTTCGGCACCGCCCCGGAAACAGTGCAATTACCGTTAGCACCGGTAGCGGTGCTGCCTGTAAATTTTATAGGTAGCACTGCTATTCAGTGCGAGCCAAACAGCTTGAGCGCACCACGCGACAATTTTTTTCTTTTCTTTTTTAATGGTCATTTTTAAGTTTATTTCAATTTCTAATTCTCTAAAAGGCTTAATTATAGAAAAACTAGAAAAATACCTGTACATTTCACCATCAAAGAGGCATATTGGCTGTAAAATTTGGAAAATAAAATTTTCCCACTTTTTTTCAAAATGCAAGATGGAGATTGGTGGCCAATGCAGATCAGTAGTGCATGCAATGGGTGAAATGAGAGCACCGATGTCGAGGCGGTTCAGAAATAAGGAAATAGCACCGGGGCTTGAGAGCTCTGGAGCACTGAAGAAAGTGAATAATGAAGTTTTTTGGCCGTAATTTTTTTTTTAATTAACCCTGTTTTAGTGCGCAGGGTTTTCTAAGCGCACCAGTGCTGTTAAATAAAACTGCACTGGGATGTTTCAGTTTCAGCGCGAAAATTTGATGATGCACTGGGGCGGCGTAATGGTAAAGCACTGGTGCGTAATAGTTGCAAAGCATCGGTTTTTTGGCCTTAATTATTTTTTTTATATAACATTATTTCAGTGCATGCAGTTTCTGGCACACCAGTGCTATTAGAGAAGAACACACTGGCTCGTTCCTGTTTTGGCGTGGTGTTTTATGATCCACCAGTGCGGAAAAGTATTGACGCCCCGGTGCGTTACAGTAATTGGACACCCCGGTGGTGTGTGTACTTCGCACACGCTATCCGGTGTGCCAATGTTCAGTGTGCATCGGTGTGTTCTATGGTATCATGTGCACCAGTAATTAATAGCTCAGGAGCAGTGGAAAACTGAAAATTCCGATTTTTTTGTCGTAAATATTTTTTTAATTTAACCCTTTACCGGTGCGAATTGTTTATAGGCGCACCGGTACTGTTTGCTACAAATGCACCGGTTGGTTTGTGTTTTGGCACGTTTTTTATGATGCACCGGTGAAGTTTCTGTCTACCGCACTGGGTGGTTTCGGTGTTGGCGTTGTGTTTTATAATGCACCAGCACGGACGAGTTGTGACGCACCGGTGCTCTATTATATTATAACGCATCGGGCGTGTGTGTACGAAGTGCACGGTGTCTGGTGTGCCAATGATTTTGTCAGCACCGATACGTTCTTTTTTTTAGAGCACCGGGGCGAGTTTTAATGATAAGAGAACCAATAGGAAAACATCCGCAAAACTCTTCGCCCGCCAACCTCCTCTAGTAACCTTCACTAGAAATGGATGTATGGGGTAGTTTTCTTTGTGGTTCCTCAAAAACATCCGCTAGAGGGTCTTTTCCTTGTAGTGTGGGGAGATCCCTTGGTTGACGAACTTCCATCACCGTCAAGAATGGTGCTAGAAGGAGGGACAAATGACAAGTTTTTCCCATTGAGTCTCTTTTGAATCTCCTATCATAAATTTCTCTTTCCCAAATCATAATCCTGAAGTGTTTTTCTAACCTACTTGCTTGAAATATTTCAATCTTCGCGGAAATTTTTCATGCCTTGTCCCAATTCAATTTTAATTCCGAGGGTGGCATATTTTTATCCAGACACATAAATGAGTTTCTTGGGTTTTGTAAAACTTTCAAAATTGATGATGAATATGTTATGTTTATTTTATTCACCCTCACTCTTGAAGGTCGTGTTAACCATTGGTGTTATACCTCACCATTTTCTTCCATTCATTCTCTTCGTCATTTTACTAAGGAGCTTCATCAAGCTTTTGATTGGTATGATTACTGAGATGTTTATAACAGGATCAATAAACTTAGAATGAGCCTAATGAATAATTTGAGTGTTTTCCTAATAGATTCATTCATTTATGTTATGAGTTTCTTGAAGAAGATATGGATCAAAATTTCTATAAGAAAAATTTTGAATATTTGGTTTGAAATTCTTTGTATCAGTTTGAATCTAAACCTCCTAATTTTTTTCCTTCCCCAACTCTTGTAAACCACGAGACACCTCTAATTTTAGAGGAGGCACCTATTAATCATTTTTTTCCTTATCCTTCTCCTTTTCCAGTCCCGATGTGGGTTCTTCCTTCCAATGATAGTAAAGTTTGGAAATCCGCAAATCAAATTTTTGATCCATCTTCTCATTCTTCTTCAGCTTTTCATGATTTAGATTCAAGGGAGGAAATTATAGAATGGCTCATGAAGCCTACGATGAATACCAACTCCTCCATTATCCAAGATGATGTTACTATTCATATCTCTAGTTTAAAATATGATCTAGATTTATTTTATCCTCTATCATCAACATGTCATGACTTTGTACCGTGATCAACCCAATCAATTGGCTCCACCAAATATTTTTTCACACTCCCTTAATCTTTGAGTTGTTGGTTCAAATTGTGATCAGGCGGAGTGTAGTTATATTTCGTAGGTAGAGGAGAAGGAAGGTGAATATTATTTCAATATTTCTTCTTTTCAAAATCCCCCGTGTGAAGATGATTATTCCTCATGCTTCGCTGATGTTGAATCTGGTAATCCAGCTAGTGAATAAAATGCAATCAATTATTCCAATCCATTCATGGCCTTGGGCAACAATCCTTATGTTGGTGATAATTCTATTGATGTAAGAGATGACGAATGCCTAAGTGCACCAATTAATATTTTTGTTTCTGTTGAAGCCTCGAAAATCGCTGCTACAACATTGGGGGATAACCACCCGGTCCGGACCTTAATGCAGCTCCTTTTCCGTTTATGATAGTGGCTCCGACTGGTTTAACTAGGTCCAGTTACCTTTTCCCTATCACTATTGGTTTACGATATATCATTAACTACCAATAGACAGGGATATCAGATCAATTATTCTTGCTGATCAGGCAAGAGAATGACCCTTAAGCTGATTTGGGTTCAGCCAAACCACAACTAAGACTTTTCCTCTTTGAGAAGAGGACTTAAAAGAACGTAAATTTAATCTAATTGCAAACTTATTCTATAATGCAAGCAAAAAGAAACTAATCTAAATCCTATCTCAATTAGGTAGATGAAAATCTAACCCAACTAAGAGCAAGATAATTAAGTAACGAGGATTAAAATATGTCTGGCATTTAATTAATGTCAAACCAACGAAGAAATTCAATTTAGCTCACATTTGTGAGTACCAAAACATATTCTATTGAGACCATTTGACTGAAATAATAAATCAACAACACTCCGGAAGAAATTCACAAAAATGATATTGATTATCAAATCAATCAAGCCAATAATTAAACAATAATATGTGGAAGAAATTCACAACACATTACTATTTAATAAATCAGTGTTATAGGACAGATTTATGAGTAATGGTTACTCAGAAATCAGAGTTTAATTCATAAGAGCAGAGATACATAACAATTTGAAACAAATTATCCATATCAACAGAAATGCCAAAACATGAATAAAATGAAACAACAATTTTATTAACATAAAAATGAAACTGATATTTGCTACAGAAATGCCAAAAATACCAATTAATTGAATCTGCTTCTCTGATCCTGGTCTCTAACAGTACTTTACATTACTTGAATTTCTGCTTTCAAGACTAGAGCTGCAGAAATGCAAACTCTACCCATCATGCATAATTCAAGATATAAAGAATAAACCCTCATTAATGTTCAGATCTGAAATTTTCTCTCCTCCCCATCTACAATTCTAAATCCCTATTACAGAAATGCTTTTAGAAGTCTGGAATTGCAGAGGAGAGCAGCCCTTTTTACATTTTGCAATCTGCAATTTATAATCCTCCCAAAAGTATTTTTAGAAGAGAGTTTGTTGAAGAAAAATCTACCCAATCCAACTTTAATTGCTCAAAAATTCCAATCTTTAATTGTTGGAGTCTTCTCATTGATTGAAATCTTTTTCCTCAATATCCCTTCTATTGTTTTTTCCTGCAAAAAGAAATTAAAATGAATTAAGATGCAACAATAAAATCCAAATATTATTTCTAACATTAAAACAAATCCAATCAAATTCTATTTAGATAAATAAAAAGAAATTTGAGCTTCTTATTGATACTCATAACGATCTTAATTAACCAAGAATAATATTGATGCATGAATCTGCAATTAGAAGAGGCTGGGCAAATGAAAATGAAGAAAACAAAACTCAGAAAATTGATTTTATTTTTAGAAATTCGGAGCTTGATCTTCTGCCTGATTTTTGACCCAATAAATCATCAAATATGTTAGTGAAACCTCCTCAGAAATGTTCTCCTTGATTTTATCTTTCCAATGAGCCGTCCTGGGCCTCATTTGGTCAAGTATAACTCAATCTATGAGCTTCCAAATTTGATGAGTCAAATCTGGCATAAATCTGGAAATTCTGTTTGCTGGGCTAAAAATCAGAATTTTTAATTAGAAATTTAATCTTAAATTAGATTCTAATTATCTAATAATTAATTCTAAATTAATTATTAACTAACTAACAATTAATTCAGTTACAAAATTAAATTAATATACAAATGATTTAAAAACGTTAATTTAAATATGATTAATATTATAGTTCAAATTATATTAAAATTATAATAAATATTATAATTATAATATAATTATTATAATATAAAAAATATAAAAATTAATTTACGAACCATTGGAATCAATTCATACCCATAATTCATAAAACAAACCATTGAAATAAATCAAAACTCATTAATTCATCCATGTAAGTTTGTGGAAGGATATGGTGAGTGGAGTGTGAGGTGAGGCTGACGTGAGGTGAAACAAAAGCTTTATAAAAAAAAATTAACACATCGCATATCGCAAGAACCTTGGATCAGGGTTTTTTAAATGTGCATGTTCTAAAAATTGTGATGGATCCAAAATTAAGATATTGCGATATGTGATGGATCCGAAATTGCAAAATTGCGATCTTGCGATATTGCGATATTGCGATGGATCCAAAATTGCAAAATTGCGATCTTGCGATATTGCGATATTGCGATCTACGACGAATCTGAAATTTGCGATCTGCGATCTGCGACGGATTCTGAAATTTGCGATCTGCGATCTGCGACGAATCTGAAATTTGCGATTTGCGATCTGCGACGGATCCGAAATTTATTTATTTTTTTTTTTTTTTTTAATAATATATATTTTTTAATATTAAGTTTTTCTAAACTACAGCTACTCTGAAAATAAATAAAAAGAATAAAAATAGCATTTTTAACCCAGACTTAGATAAATGATGGGACTTCAAAGGAGTACCATTTTTAAACCAGTTGACTAAATGAGGTAAAACAAGTGTCAATGAGAAGCTTATGAAAAATCAATTTTAACAAAGCAATCGAAACAAGAATCCAAAGAAAATGAAAAATTAACAATCGTGTAGGATAATCAAATAAAATAAAAATCTGAAAAGGCGTTTAGTCAAAAATTTATAGAAAGGGTCCCCATTATTTGAAGTGAAAAAGTCAAAAATGGGGGGGTTGTGTTTTACCACAACAATGGTGACACACGGGAGAAGAACCAGTTATCTCTGTTTGATATGAATGAGATTTTCCTAAAATTCAAGTAAAAATAATTAAAGAAAAGAGAATTATACTTAAAATGCTTGACTAGGTTCATTAGTGTGAATAAAAGAAAGAATCATCTAACTGTAATTTTTCTTAGAATTCCTCATAAATTAAAATATTTCAAAACTCTATATCAGTCCTTAATTAGTTGTAGAGATAAAGCAGGGGTCACTTTACAGCTTAGCTTTTAAAATATACTCATTTGTCACAGGTAGAGCCATTGTTGCCAGCAAACATCTATAGTCTCGACAGGGTTACCTTTTAATCACCAATGATTCAGAATCCCATCTCTTTAAGAATTATTGACCTAGAGATAAATCCATTTATATTATTATTATTATTATTATTATTATTATTTATTTATTTATTTTTTATTTTTATTTTTTTAAATTATTATTATAAATCTTAAAAGTCATTGTCCTGGTTTGGTAGCCAGATAGTTGACAATGCCATTCACTGGTTATAATTAAACTGAACAAGTTGGCTAGTGATGAGACCCCTTGTCTTATAATTGTTTGCAATCATAAGCCATTACCCTGGTTTGTTTAGCAGTGTTGGTAATGTCAGCCTATTTTTCCCCTATGATCATGGTAAGCAGGCTCATGATGAGACCTCTTATCTTTTAAGTTTAAATATATCTCTGGATTATACTCTAGAAAATAAGACTCTTCGGGACAGGGAGAATCATTGACTCCTTAAGAGTTAAGAATGACAATTTCAGAGTTAAAAGGTGCTTTGCTGTAAAGTGTCTTTACTTGGTTAAAAATAACTTTTCTTGACTGATAATAGAACTTTGAAAGATCTTAATAAAATATTGAAATCTAAAAATGATTACAATTTTGATGAAAAAGAAATTTCTCCAGATTTTATGATACTTTGTCAACTTCTCTAAATTGGTAATCTCTTCCTTAAGTATGTCTACCTTTATAATAAGAAAATCAAACTTCACTAAGAGATTTAAGAAAAAGTTAATAGATGACTATTAACAATTTTTCTCCATGTATGCTGACCATAGTTAGGTAACAAGAAGGCCTTCCATATAAATCATGGCAAAGTCACCAAAATCAAAACTGAGAATCAAAGGAAAAGAATTCTTATTCTAAAATAAGAAAGAAACTAACGAACAAAAATAAAAATGAAGAAATCTAAAAGTGGAAAGGAAAATTCAAGTTTCGCAAGATAAACTCAAACAAGAATGTTTATAAAAATGTCTCAACAATATGAAGAAAGAAATAATCGTGTAATCAATCCTTCTTATGTAGAGATTTATAAAAATCATACCTTGCAGGGTTGTAGTGTTTTAGGCTTTTTAGATAGCAGTGACAATAAAATTCAGCCACAATGAAAACTTTCTGTCTGATTTCAATCTTTTTGTTTCCCAGCATCATCTTAATCATTTTCTAATAAAAAGGAATGCTTAAAGAAACAGATTAAAGGTTCAGAAACTTCCTGATGTAGCTATTTCAATGAGGATTATCGTTGCTTCTTGAAATTAAGCCAGGATAAGAGTATGGACTTCGAAAATATGATCTGGCGGAGGATTGGAAACTTCTTATGAAGAGCTGCAAAACAAATTTATATATCAGAAAAACAAAACTGAAACTAAAGTAATGAAATGGAAATATATGAAAGTGGGTACATGAATCTTACCATTGGATGATTGCTTCTGATCTTACCTGAAAGGTATCAGTTTCTCCAAACTAGCTAACTTCTTATTTTAATTAACATTAAAAACATGAAGAAGTCAAACTAACCAAAATCTTATAACCCAAAATCATTATTTATTTTATTTACACTAAAGTAAGCAGTAAAATGTAAAAATGGAATGCTTAGTGCTCAAGGGAATTGAAATTAAAAGAAATGCATCAAAAATGAAAATGTGAATTTGCAGTAACGAATGTTTCTCAAAATATTATAAGTTTCATATAAACTCCATGATTTTATAAATTGTCCAGAATCAAGACCAAATCCAAAATAATAAATTAAAATATGAAAATAGAGATGTCTTGAATTCCTTTTTAATTATGGAATTATATATTTAAAACTGAAATACATGAAAAATCAGAATGATTTGAATATACTGCAAATCGGTCATTATTTGCTTTCTTACCATAGTGGTTACCCAAGCTTGCTTTTAAAATAACACATCGTCATATTGGATGATTCGCATCACATGTTTCTTCACCATGCTTCGAGTTTAATTTGCAAAACTTCACCTTTGTTGCTATGCCATATATCGATTAAATGTTAATGGCTCAGAGGCATGCATTGGAAACTACCACATCAAAGATTGCAAATGGAAAATTACCGACATGAAAACATGTAATGAGAAGATGTGCGATAAGATAGAGCGATCGCATCGTTGAAGAAATATTATATCGGGGATCAGGGCATATTTATGATAATGGAAGTATATTCAACTGCGAACCTCCGATATGCGAAATGCGATATGGCATATGAGTGAGGTAATACATCGGAGATCTTTTATGACCAATTTTTTATCAAAACTACTAAGAGCTACTTCCGATGAAATCTTGTGATATTATTTTTAATTTCGATTGGGTTTCCCAAATGAATAAAAGCAAAGTTAAAGAATGATCAAATTCTAATGAATCTCAAATAAAATTTCCTTGATCTTGTTGCAAATTTTGAAATGGGTTTGCTGCTTACTTCAAGTTTTGAAAACAAATGAAAACCTGCAAACAAAACAGAAAAAGTATCAAAAATAAACTAAAGAAAAGATAAACTAATAATAGATGAAAATGAACTTGTAAATGCATACCTGGAAGGAAATTGTCTGTAGATTTTACCTCATGAATCTTCAAATTCTTCCTTCGATTTATCAGAATTCTAAATTTGTTCAAAATCATCTCATTATTTATTCTAAATCGGAGTGAGCAATCAGCCTAAATAAGATATGTTTATTCATGTTCAGGAAATCTGAAATCCATAAAATTCACCAGAAATAAATCTGAAACTATGCTTCCCTTTTGAATTGCAACCACAATTTATTACCTCTGCTCATTCCGAATTAACTTGAGAAAAATCTGTATTGGTTATAGTGACTGTTCAATAATGCCTTCAGTAAATAAATATGATGCGTATTACAACATCAGATAATAAACTAAATGTCCGAATGGGATAAAGCCACTAATTGTGGAAAAATGTCAAAACAGATTTGAATGTGTGCACACAGCAAAAATGGGCATCCTTAAGGTCAGCTTAGCAAATTTCGAGGAAGATAATATGAACTTCATATGAATACCACGAAAGGTTAGACTGACTAATAATGATTGATTCAGAATTAAGCTTATCATAGACAGTCATACATTTCATGGGATAATGAGATCATGAAGCTTTTATATCCTCAAAACCTTTATTATATAAATTTCAAAAGAAAATCTTAGAAGGACATTTCGAAATAGAGAAAAGTGGGTTTGAGGTGATTGGTGCCAAGTGCAACCTCAATTGAATTTAGTCAAGACATTATTCAAAATAGGCAGAGTAGAGATATTGCTGAAATAAATTTTGATTTAAAATATGGAGAGCAAGAATTAGAAATTTTCTGATAAGAGGCAAATATTTCCCTGAACATGTATATGAAATGAGAAGGGCTGGTTGCTCATTTTATTTTTTATCTGAAGAACTATTAAGAATAAATTAACTACATAAAACAAACAAACTAAATTAATTCTACTTCTATTCTAACCATATACATGAAATTGACTAGGTATAGTCATGTTTCCAATGTAACCATTTTCTCATTTTAATCCCTGTATGTATGTACAATTCAGATGTTAGTAATAAAAATACCAATCTAATTGAACTAAGAAAATTAAACCTGAAATCAGAATGTACAACTATTGTTAGAAGCTTATCTAAAATCTCCTTCTCATGAAATTTTCTTTCCAATTGAATACTAATTGGATCATAGAAATCTGGATGGATTTCTATTAAAAATTGGGAAATGTTCAAAAGAGGAGATGAAAGGCCAGATCGTGGATATGATCTTTTAGATTCAAAGGCCTGAAAAAAACTGTTAGTGTTATGTGTAAATGTTAAGCTATTGACAATCTTCCATGAAGGAAAAATTTCCAGATATTTTTCAAATGAATTAATGAAAAATGGATGGAAATCTTTTAAATGAAATGGAAAATTATTAATTAAATTGGATTGTTGGCAGATTTCTAAAAATACATTCTCTTGTTGATATTGTCTTTGAGAAGATAGAAGCTTTTGATAAAACATTAGCATTGATTGAAATTGAAATTGAAATAGCTTTTGATGCTTTTGATTATAATATAAAACTTCAATTTTCCAACAGGGCAATGTATCAATTAAATGTTTGATAATAAAGTGCTCAATATGCCAGCATAATGTATCAAAAATCTGAAAATAAATCTGATTTAATACAAAATAATTGAGGAAACAAAAATAAAATGAAATCACTATTAGTACAACTAATGTTACAGCACAATCGGGATTGTTTTGAAATAATTTCTTTTCCACAAGGATTGGCCAGAATTATGGAATTTGAGTAATTTCGAATTCCAACTTGTGAATTAGAAAGAGATTTATGATTATGAACAGGATTGAAAGCTTGATCATGATATGAATCATAAATTGGAATATTTTCTTGAATAGTGAAATCATGAAGATGATTATCTGCTTTAGAGTGAGGATTAGTTGGAATAATTTCTAAATTGAAATGTTCCTCATTCTCAGATGTTATTTGAATTTTATCATGAGGATTCTCTTGAGAAAAATAAAAATCAACATCTTCAATGTCAGAGTAATTATCATAAATGACTTCACAAGATTCTCTAGAATTCCCTTCAATCTTATCCATTATATCCAAACACGGAGGAACAAGAGTTTTATGTTCATTAATGGCAAAACAATGATCATTAATTTCTTCTCTATCTTGATAAAAACTTAATGGTAATTCATTTAGATCAGCCTCTGTATTTTCTGAAATATCATTAACACCAAGAGGGGGAAAATTACCATTACTAAAAATATCAGGATAAAGGGAAAAATGTGAATCTGAAATAATGCATTTAAAAATGTTTCTGTTTGAGAATTCTTGTACATTATGCTCATTGTAAATTTCAGATTCTAAATCATTCCTTTGCGTACTCACGCTTTTTTGAAGAAGATTTCTTTGCTGCTATGATTTCAGCATTTGTTCATCATGAAAAGATTCAAAAATTTGTACAGCAGTTTGCATGCTATTATTTACTTTGATTGTTGCTTGCACTTGCCGATTTACAATCTGATTTTCTGAATTTAATGCAGAGAAACTTTCTGATTCCAATGTAGGTCTTTCTCCAAAACTGCTGTTGTTGTTTTCTTGCATTTGATTAGAAATATTTTCCAAGCTTTGTGAAACCTCTTCATCACAATTTATTTGCGCATCCATATTGGAATTCTCATTTATATTGGAAGGGGATGGAAGAAAGCTTGAACTAATTTCATATGGATCTGTAATAGGAGGAAGAGAATAATTATGTTCAAACCAATCTAGTGATTCTTCTTTCATAGGTTGATCTTTGACATTAAATTTTAAACAATTTAGATGAAGTCGAATATTAAAATCTCTAACAGACTCATTTTCATTTCGAAGATATTCAATTTCATCACATACCTGATCATAATCATAGTGGTCAAATTTACAAACGAAAATTGTAACAAATTGATCTCAACTGTGAATTGAGGCAACCGGAAGAGTTCTACACCAGTTTCTAGCTTCTGCCCCAAATGTGAGAGTAAAAATTCTGCATAAGATGCCTTCATCAATTCCTTGAAAATCATAATTTGAAACATTTTGAATAAATTGAAGGACATGATTAAAAGCAGAAGAATTTCTCTCACCATTAAACTTTACCCGAGACAAGAGTCTTACCACTTCGGGTGGAGTATTGGAAGATGCACGTCCATGGATACAACTCCAAATTGGAAGTTTAAAAGGAGCCATCGTGATTAAATAAAATGTTAAAATTGAAAAGACTCCAACAGACAACAAGTTTCAGGCCCTCCTTCTAGCGCCAAAAATGTTGAAGCCTCGAAAATCGTTGCTACAACATTGGGGATAACACCACCCGGTCCGGACCTTAATGCAGCTCATTTTCCGTTTATGATAGTGGCTCCGACTGGTTTAACTAGGTCCAGTTACCTTTTCCCTATCGCTATTGGTTTACGATATATCATTAACTACCAATAGACAGGGATATCAGATCAATTCTTCTTGTTGATCAGGCAAGAGAATGACCCTTAAGTTGATTTGGGTTCAGCCAAACCACAACTAAGACTTTGCGTCTTTGAGAAGAGGACTTAAAAGAACGTAAATTTAATCTAATTTCAAACTTATTCTATAATGCAAGAAAAAAGAAACTAATCTAAATCCTATCTCAATTAGGTAGATGAAAATCTAACCCAACTAAGAGCAAGATAATTAAGTAACGAGGATTAAAATATGTCTGGCTTTTAATTAATGTCAAACCAACGAAGAAATTCAATTTAGCTCACATTTGTGAGTACCAAAACATATTCTATTGAGACCATTTGACTGAAATAATAAATCAACAACACTCCGGAAAAAATTCACAAAAATGATATTGATTATCAAATCAATCAAGCCAATAATTAAACAATAATATGTGGAAGAAATTCACAACATATTATTATTTAAAAAATCAGTTTTGTAAGACAGATTTCTGAGGAAATCGTTACTCAGAAATCAGAGTTAAATGCATAAGAACAGAGATACATAACAATTTGAGACAAATTATCCATATCAACAGAAATGCATAAACATGAATAAAATGAAACAACAATTTTATTAACATAAAAATGAAGCTGGTATTTGATACAGAAATGCCAAAAATACCATTTAATTGAATCCGCTTCTCTGATCCTGGTCTCTAACAGTACTTTACATTACTTGAATTTCTGCTTTCAAGACTAGAGCTGCAGAAATGCAAACTCTGCCCATCATGCATAATTCAAGATATAAAGAATAAACCCTCATTAATGTTCGGATCTGAAATTTTCTCTCCTCCCCATCTACAACTCTAAATTCCTATTACAGAAATGCTTTTAGAAGTCTGGAATTGCAGAGGAGAGCAGCCCCTTTTTACATTTTGCAATCTGCAATTTATAATCCTCCCAAAAGTATTTTTAGAAGAGAGTTTGTTGAAGAAAAATCTGCCCAATCCAACTTTAATTGCTCAAAAAATTCCAATCTTTAATTGTTGGAGTCTTCTCATTGATTGAAATCTTTTTCCTCAATATCCCTTCTATTGTTTTTTTCTGCAAAAAGAAATTAAAATGAATTAAGATGCAACAATAAAATCCAAATATTATTTCTAACATTTAAAACAAATCCAATCAAATTCTATTTAAATAAATAAAAAAGAAATTTGAGCTTCTTATTGATACTCATAACGATCTTAATTAACCAAGGATAATATTGATGCATGAATCTACAATTAGAAGAGGCTGGGCAAATGAAAATGAAGAAAACAAAACTCAGAAAATTGATTTTATTTTTAGAAATTCGGAGCTTGATCTTCTGCCTGATTTTTGACCCAATAAATCATCAAATCTGTTAGTGAAACCTCCTCACAAATGTTCTCGTTGATTTTATCTTTCCAATGAGCTGTCCTGGGCCTCATTTGGTCAAGTATAACTCAATCTATGAGCTTCCAAAGTTGATGAGTCAAATCTGGCATAAATCTGGAAATTCTGTTTGCTGGGCTAAAAATCAGAATTTTTAATTAGAAGTTTAATCCTAAATTAGATTCTAATTTTCTAATAATTAATTCTAAATTAATTATTAACTAACAATTAATTCAGTTACAAAATTAAATTAATATACAAATGATTTGAAAACGTTAATTTAAATATGATTAATATTATAGTTCAAATTATATTAAAATTATAATAAATATTATAATTATAATATAATTATTATAATATAAAAATATAAAAATTAATTTACGAACCATTGGAATCAATTCATACCCATAATTCATAAAACAAACCATTGAAATAAATCAAAACTCATTAATTCATCCATGTAAGTTTGTGGAAGGATATGGTGAGTGGAGTGTGAGGTGAGGCTGACGTGAGGTGAAACAAAAGATTTATAAAAAAAATTTAACACATCGCATATCGCAAGAACCTTGGATCAGGGATTTTTAAATGTGCATGTTCTAAAAATTGCGATGGATCCAAAATTGCGATATTGCGATATGCGATAGATCCGAAATTGCAAAATTGCGATCTTGCGATATTGCGATATTGCGATGGATCCAAAATTGCAAAATTGCGATCTTGCGATATTGCGATATTGCGATCTACGACGAATCTAAAATTTGTGATCTGCGATCTGCGACAGATTCTGAAATTTGCGATCTGCGATCTGCGACGAATCTGAAATTTGCGATTTGCGATCTGCGACGGATCCGAAATATTTTTTTTTTTTTTTTAATAATATATATTTTTTAATATTAAGTTTTTATAAACTACAGCTACTCTGAAAATAAATAAAAAGAATAAAAATAGCATTTTTAACCCAGACTTAGATAAATGATGGGACTTCAAAGGAGTACCATTTTTAAACCAGTTGACTAAATAAGGTAAAACAAGCGTCAATGAGAAGCTTATAAAAAATCAATTTTAACAAAGCAATCGAAACAAGAATCCAAAGAAAATGAAAAATTAACAATCGTGTAGGATAATCAAATAAAATAAAAATCTGAAAAGGCGTTTAGTCAAAAATTTATAGAAAGGGTCCCCATTATTTGAAGTGAAAAAGTAAAAAATGGGGGGGTTGTGTTTTACCACAACAGTTTCTCATGAATATTTTAATTTATATCTAGAATATGATTTATTCAAAGAATATGATTTTATCGAAACATCCTCTTCATCTCTATTATAGGTCAATTTGGGCATCGTCCCCCAAGACCTGGTCAAACTGGGCATCATCCCGAGGACCAATGAAATAGGGTCTATCATCCCCTTATATTTCAATTTCTATATGCCCTAAGAGAAGAACATTTCATTCATGATTTCTATTGTGATATTTCCAAGGTTTGAAGTATATTTTATATCACATAATGACTCACCAACGCTCACCTGCAAGGGACTAACTACGTTGTAGTGCCAAATCCTCCATGCAAAGGTGTACTGCAGTGCACTTCCCGACACTCAAGGGTGCGTTGGTCACCTGGGAGTGGAATTCTCATTGTTCCGAGAATCTCCACATGGATAGTGCCTTCTAGAAGAGTCCATATGTGTCAAAATTTGAATCCAAGTGTCCATCTAACACCTATAAACTTGGAAACATGTATTTCCTATTATTAGAAAGTCATTCATTGAGAAAATACCATCAGTTTCCCTATAAATTGAGCACTCATCCTAGTGCTAGAGAAGGAAGAATTTTGGTAAATTTATGCTGTTGGATTCTCATTTGATAAGAGAGTGAAACTATTGATATTCTACTAGGATAATGTTGGATATGATGAGGCTGGAATGAAGCTGGAGCAGGTTGACAACAAATCGATCCATTGGTTGTAATCTTCCAATTCTACTCTTTAATAAATATTGTTGTTCATTTTATCATACATATGTCTCTATTTCTTGTGCAATGTATTCTTGAATTATGTATGTATTTAAGATATAATCGATTTTATTTGAGTAAAATAAGTAGATATTTGTATATTACATGTTGTTTTTTTTTCTATGTTTGTGTTTGTAGGAATTTATCTAGTGACTTGGGTTGGATTGAGAGTGCCGACAACAATGAAAGAAGGAGAAGGAGAAGCGATTCAATCACAAGTAGGCTCCTTTACCATTATGTATATCTGCTTGTTTTAGAGAAAGTGATAGTTATTCTTTCCTCTGTTGTTCTAAGTGACAAACACCACACTTAGGGAATTTTTTTTATCCGTAGATCACAATTCCGCATAACAATCTCACTATCCCTTGTGCTCTACCATTTTAAATGCAACTGCTTGTGACAAAGATACTCCATGCTATTCAAGTTCTTCATCTTATTTGTGACCAGAAGAATATTTCAACTTGAATGATCTAGTTGTTGAAGTTGAAATATCCGATCAAATTAGTGACAAAGATATCTCCCATCCAATGAGAAATGGTATTATTGAAACCAGTGGTAGCAGTTATCCTCACACCATGCATGATCTGGTTCAATCTTCAAGATGTGATTTTACAATCCATGAAAGTTCTAGGACTTTATAGGGAGTCAAGGCACTTCAAATTTTGTTGATGGTTATGTCAGGATCACACCCCTCTGGTAATCCCCCCGAACTAAGTCAGATATGGTTTCTCTCGCACAATCCTTATCTTTATGTGGTTTCACTTGATGAACATTTATTGTTGAAAGATGTTTGGTATTTTGGATTTAATCTTTCAAACTTTCAAGATTTTACTTCTGATCGAATTAAAGAATATTCTTCAGTTCATTAATCTTCATGCAAATAGCTTGCATCAAATTCAGGTTTGGAATGTGTATCTATCATAAAGTCATGGAACTGTGAAATTGATCACCTCAAATATCATCTTTGGCTGAAGGAATCATATCTATAATATGTATTTCATAATGAGCATCTCTTTCTTTTCCTTGTGAATATCATATCCTGAATATTATTCTTCATCGCACCTGAAATCCTCTTGAGTGCAAATGAATAATGACTTATTGTGCGAATCAAATTATTTTTCGTTCACTATATCTTGATTGGTTTCATGTGTTTGTTGTGCTCAAATTCCTTTTAAAAAATTTCAATGATTACGATGCTTGTACAGTTTGTCACTAGTTACAATAAAATGGTTTGTTACATTTGACATGCGAGGCAGTTAATTATATTGTTCAGAAAAATTGCATAATTGTTCAAATTGATTCATCTTTGGAAACTACAAACTAAGAATCTGATGCTTTACTTAGCCCATCTAATTGTGATTCTAATTTTTATGAATTTCATTCAACTTACGGTTTTCCCATCAACACATCGAATTACAGTCATTTTACATCCTTTGATTTATATGGTTTAACATCTCACTATATGAGTACTTGTCAAGTGGTTGAGGTACTTCCGCACTCGCAGAAAGTTATGTCAAGTCCTCACTTTTTTGACATTCTTGCTAAATATGATCAAATCTATTTCTCCTCACGGAACTCTCATCGTAATCCCATGCCTCTAATTGAAAATTCGTCTTTTCAAATATTTCAAGGTTTTCAAGAGGATTATCATGAATTTTATGATCCAATCGCTAAATGATTGGAACAATATTACCTTGCAAGTTCTATCACAAATAACAAGTTTCGATCTGTCATAATGCTTGCTAAGGAGTTCGGTGTAGATGGAAACACATTCATGGGGAGCTTCCGAAGTTTTTTGAGTGATGGTTCTCATCATAAAGGTAAGAATAAAAACTAGTTAGAAGTGGTGGCTATGGCCTATCTTTCTACAGACAGGAAAGACCTTCAAATTTTTGTGCAAGTTATTCAAGTTATTATCTTTTCTGTTGCACCTTGTTTCATATTTTCTTTAATCGGTTGCATATTTTTGGTTGCAGGTTGGGAAAAATTACGATGGATACATTGGAAATTCCATTCTACTTGACCCCGACCTTCTAGTTGGTTAGGTTATGAGTATTTCTAGTTTCATTTTAGTTTACCTGCACATTCATCCTACACTCGTTTCTTGTCGTTTTTCTATTTTTTATGGTGTTGGTTTCACATCATGTTTGGTTTAGTGACTTTGTGTCTTGTCTTCTAGTTTTTTTTTTCTTGTTTTGGTTGTCTTTTCTTTAGTTTTTTTAGACCTTTCATGAAGATACTTTTTTGGCTCAAAAGGGAATGTGGCAAAATAGAAAAGGACTTTGTGACACTGCAACATTTGGCTAACTCTCTGTCCTTCTTCCTTCTCTTGGTTACATATTTGGTCGATGATGTTTCGACGAAAAAATGATCCTTGCATTAATAAAGCCTTGTGTCAAACCACGATCTCCATGTCTATTATGGAAGCCTTATGCCCACATTCAATCTTTATTTTTTAGTGTTTTCAAGTTGATGCAATCAAGTAGAGAAGGACAACGGGGAAATATAAATGAGAAAACCAATATCAGAGATCTTATATATACTTATCTGAAAGGAAAACCTCTCCTGTTCTCAATAATTCGGGATCCCTCTTCCGCCCATGAAACAAATAAGTGTCGGTGCACAGTTCTAAATAAATAAATAAAGGCTAAGTAAGAGAAATAATTCCTGCGCAAAGAGGTGAATCAAATAACTTCGTCGCGGTACTCTCTAGGCTCACTAGTAGTGGAGCAATGTTTATGTTCCTGAAGTGACTCTGCTAGGGTATTTTCCAAGCCTATTGACAGCGAAGCAACACTAGAGATATAAAAAAAAATATATACTCTAAAAATCTAAAGCTCCTAAACTTCATTACCCTATCCCAATTTTAAACATTGTTTGATTGATGGTCTTATGTTTTTTTTAACCGAGTAAAGGGATGAAGGGGACTATGTTTATGCACGGGGTAACTGGGAAGTCATGGTAATCTGAACTATGAATAAATACTTCGTAAAGAACTAGACCCTGCCTGAAAGAACTGGCCAAGGCATAGAAGCTAGAGTTCTACCAGTGTGTCGCCAAGTGTTTTTCCTGTGACTCACACCATCCAAAAATTTTATTACACTCGAATTTTGGAGCCTACTGTGGATCTTGTAATCATTTGTTCCATAGTTACTTATTGGTCAACAGATTATTTTTGAGATCCCTTCTTTGATTGGAAGTGTCGAAGTTACTTTCTCACACATGCTCAGTACATAAGAAGTGCATGAGCGCATTATTTTACGCAAGCTTATATAAACATAGCACATTCCATCAACATTGTGCTTGTGTGATGTACAATTCATGTTGAAAGTTAGTGCGCAATGACAACGACAATTTCTCACATTCTAGTTGTGTTTTTACTTCCATTTCAATGAGTTTTGCAAACTATCGCTTCTGCGCACCTTTGTTTTCACGAGTTTCGTTTTCATGTTTTAGGTTGTTTATTTTGCTTTATTTCACTCTAATTAGTTTCATTTTCATGTTATATTTTCTCTAGCGTGTGTTACTTTCCCTGTCATTCACATATCGCAAGATTCGTTTTCACTTTAGCAATTGTCGTATTTTCACATGTTAGCTCTCGCACAATGTATATATGCTTTTTTTGGTGGTTTCAAGGGATTATATTTGTGTGAATGAGTTGGTATAACAATGTAAACATAAATCACATTCATTCCCAAATTTTTAAGCACTCATTTTATGTATCCTTCACTTGTCGAGTTTTCATCAGATTGAGAAAATGTTGTTATTAACGTGTTCTGATGATCTATTTAGTCACTATATTCAAGTCGTATCATTGTTCACAAAAGTCTCTTCAGTCCCACACTTAGCCAAATTTCATAAATTCCCAACAATGTAGCTTCATTCAACAATCATGAACTGCACATTGTGTAGTCTCATCCCTCAAGAAACAACCTTCTCTCTTGGAATTGCGCAATGTGCAATATTTGCCTCCCAGAACTATGAATTTCGCAACCTCAGTTCTCAACCCAACCTAGGAGTCCAAAAATTGCACAATATTTCTCTCCATCCAGCCACCACTACGCATTGCATAGTTTCAGTCCTCAAGCCTCAGTCTTGAGCTCCTAAAATGTGCAACTACACAATCATCTGGCCTCTTTTCCTTCTATTACTATGCATTTTTCATTTTTAGTGCTCAAGCCCAAGCCTTGACCTCTAAAACTATGCAATCTTAGATCTAAAGCCCAACTCCTGAGCTCTTGAGCTGCACAAGCTCGCAATCACAAGATATTATTTGCCTCCCAAAACTGCACATTTTACTGAAAGAGTACCCAACACCTCAACATGGCTCATTGAGCTCCCAAACTATGTAATATTCTTCCTCATTCTAGCTTGAGCTGCACATTGTGCAGTCTCAAGGCTAAAGCTTCACCCCTGACTACCTAAGCTACGAATTTGCGTAGTAACTAAGCCTCTTTCCCAGCCTATCACCCGGTTCCAGCTTAGTCATTAGATCAATATACACCATCTTAGATTAGGGGTTTATGGGACTGATGTCATCTTCTCATGTGTGGATTGAAAATGTATGTACTCTATCATGATATGTAAAGATGATGGAGAAGTAGATGGAGAAGGAGGACATGCTAGAAGACACATATGGAGTTGAAGATATAACATGATCATCAGGCAAGAAGACGAAGGAACACCAAAATATAACATAAAATCAAGATCAAGATCACATGGAAGAATATCCATCTTCAAGTCATAATGAGGAGGAATAAGAAGAACATGTACCATCTTTTGAAGAAGACATAAAGAAATAAGCAGCAAGAAGGAAATATTGTCATTGTCACATCATCATGCATCCCATGTCATCAGTTTCATGTCATGTCCTGTCACAATTTATCATATGCCACATAATTATTGTGGATTATGTAATTACCTATTCAAAATGTATTGTAAAGTGGAAGTCCAAAGGACACATTCAGAATAATAAGAGTCACGTAAAGATGAAAAATCATAGGAGGTCAAGCAGTTGTGAGGGTATTCAAAGAGTCACAAGGAAGTTAAAGCATCAGCTCTTGGTTATATATACACCTTCATTGTATGAGCAAGAGACTTTTCACCTTGGCTCCTCATACAAGGCATTAGAGAGACAAACTAGTTCTTTTGAGGAGCAAGGAGTCGCTCCAACTCTCCATTATTGGATCTAGTGATGTCATTGTATACATGTGTCCTGGAAATTTTACTTAATAACAAAAGCCTTCATGGCCAACACGTTCTTCATGCATGGATTATCAATATTTGTAAGATTTTTTTGCAGATGTTTGTATTTCATGTTTTCTTTCATTTGTGCTAAAGTAGTTGAACTATTTTGGTAATTTTAGTACTCATCTTATTGATAATGTGTTGTAATGGTTGTTATTACTATCCCATCCTTGTGGACTATTCCACAAGATACTAGACATACATTTCTCATTGATTGGTTGTAATGACCATCGCATCTATTTTGAACTATTCTGCTGGATGTTAGACGGATCCTTATTAATCGTGTGTCTCTACTAGGGTTGAACTATTACCTCTCTCTTAGAGGATCACTTTATGCTTCCCCCTGAAGTAGAATAACTTTGAAACACCTAAAACTGAACACTCACTAGGCACACCTTCTTTCTTTTCGAAGGAAAATATGTGTTCCTCTCTCTTGATGACAATTAGAGCCAAGGAAAATATATAATAATACATGGAAACTGGGCCGATATTCTGAATGGGGATCCTATTCCAAATAGTGTGATGTCTAGTTGGGACTTCACATTCGTGAGACCCCTTGGTTGACAAACTTCGAGAACCTTCAAAACAATACTAATGACCAAAATCAAAGTATTCCCCATCCTTCCCTTCTCTCCTACATAGTCCCTTAGGAATTTTGGTCACCCCTTTCTGTTCAAAAACACACCTTCCAAGTTCTGCGAGCATCCCCTTCTCTCTTACACATTCCCTCAAGATAACCCTACCTTGGAAAGGTTTCCTCACATCAAAAGGTCCAAAAACCAAGGCATATCCTTGCCTCAAAACCATCATACTAGTCATATCATGCTCATGGAAATCAATAGACACTATTGGGTACCAGTGTCCCATAATGGCCCTACTCCTAAAGTGCTTTACCAACATATTGTTGCTTATTCCAATTCCTTTCACTCTTGTGGCTAGCATTCTTGCAGTTAGTTCCAACCACCCAAGAAAATATTTTCCATTAGATTCAAAATGGATTGAAATAAACTCAAAACATACCTCATTATCAGCTCATTGATAATGTATACTTGAAATCATGTTTACTTCCTGTCAAAAAAACTCAAGTAACTCTTTGATCAAATCATGATGTATAAATATATGACATCTGGTTAGCACAAAACTCAACCATCATAGATCAAAAACATGAATCGCATACAATCATCATAAACTGGAATCATAGATCACATGTAACCATCATAAATCAGAATCATAGATCACTTGCATAATAAAGCTAAAATAAAAGACTGATACTTATCCTTTAATTGGTCCTTTCTTCTACCTTTGTTATTTCTATACACACACCAGATCAATTTTCACACCCAGAAAGCACCCAGTTCCTTCGCTTCTCCAATCACGTACATATACACATAGTGTACACAACATATGCAATATCACACCACACAATACATGCACCTACACCTAGCATACAACACAATACATACACCTACACCTGACGTACAACTCAATATATATACATACACAGAGTACAACACAACGAATACACACGTCACGATACAACGACTACACAATACCCATAAAACAATATCACATATACACATGTACGACATGTACACAATAAAACATGTATAATAGTACCACATGTACACCGTACCATATGTACATAGCACCACTTGCACAACGTGTACACAACACCACATGTGCATGGCACCACCTGCGCAACATGTACATAACACCAGATGCACATAGCACCACCTACGTAGTGTGTACACAACACCAAATGTACACATCACCACCTGCACAATGTGTACACAACACCACATGCACGACATGTGTTAGGTCCCTATGATACTAGTTTAGTCTCTTATATTTATTAGTGTAGCCCCCTTATTGTTATTATTGTACCCCTGTAACCCCAATATTGTTATTATTGTGCCCTTACATTATTATTGTTAGGTCGGCTAGGATTATATTGTGGCCCCATGGACTCCTATATATAGAAGGAGGTTTTGGTCATTTGTATCATCCAATAATTGTTCATTTATGTAATGTATTGGAGGTTTTCCCCTTGAAGTGGCTAATTTCTAAGGCGTTGATCTCTCTTTTCTTCTATTTTTGGAGTTGGTTTCATAACATTTGGTATCGAAGCTTTGGATTCTAGGGTTTTGTTGCTCCAAATAGGTCATCGTGGAATTTCCACAATAAATTTTTTTCTACAAAGGTTCAAAAGCTGAAATTTCGATAGAGCGAAGAAGAAATACTGAGGAACCTCCTGTAAACATTTCAGATCTTGGTTCACAATATTTTCAGATATATGATCTGGGGAGGTTAGGGTTTTTTCAAGCTCCTGAACTTCAACTAAAATAGGGCATCATGGAATTTTCGCCATAAAGTTTCGTATATGAAGTTTCATAAGCTGAAATTTTAACAGTGCAAAGCCGAAATCCTAAGGAACCTCCTATAAAAATTTCAGATCTTGGTTCGCAATAATTTTGGAGATATGATGTGTGGAAGTTAGGATTTTTTTAGGCTCCTGAATTTCATCTCAAAGACGTGACCGTGGGAAAAACATCATAACTCTCTCTCTGAGCGTTGGATTTGGATTATGTAAAATGTGGCCGCAAGTAAACGGACTTTAGTTTTTGATATATTAATTTCAGAACCAAAGGATGAAACAATGACACGTGGAAATTCGTATAATTTCACTCTACTGAAATAATCCATAATTAGGTCATCGTGGGAGATTGGGCATAGCTTTGTCTTGAAGAATCCAAATTAGGTCAGACCTGTGGCATTCGAAAGACAATTCAGAGGGATACTTCAGGCCCAAATTTCAGATATTGAATATCTGAAGTCACATAAATAATTCAGTTTCAATATCGAGCTCCTCAAAAGCAAGAAAAAGGTGTGTATTTTCTTCAAATTACATAAGTCTCGTTTGAAAAAAAATAGTTTGAATTTATTCCAAGAGAATATTGAAGAATAGATATCCGTATTGAGTTCTAAAATGCCCCCTAAAAATAATTCAACACCCATTAAGCCTTCAGAAGGCTCTACTATGACTCATGAAGACGAAGAAATGCAACATGAGATATCAAAATTACAAGAGAAAGTGCACCTATCGCAAAGAGAAACAAAAAATGAAATGGAAGTTTTGAAGAAAGGCATGGAAACTAATATGGATGGTTTGAAGAAAGGAGTGGAAAATAAGATGAATGGTTTGGAAGCTAAGATGGATGGCATGAAAGTTGGCATAAAAGCTAAGATGGATGACATGGAAGCTAAGATCGATGAAAAAATGGAAAACATGAAGAATGATCTAAAAGTAGACATCGAAGGTTTGGAAAAGTTGATACAAGAAGTGTTTCCTAATGGCGAAAAGATAGTAGAGGAAACTCATGATGAGAACAAAATAAATGTTAATCATTATTTCATAAACTCTAATGTTGGATGGAAGAACCACCATATTCCAAAGATGGATATGAGGAAGTTTGATGGCAAGGATCCCATAACATGGATACTACAGATGGAGCAATATTTTGATCTCAATAATGTGCAATACACACAAAATGTACGCATTGCAAATTTATATTTAGAAAAAAATACATTTTTATGGTATCGATGGATTTTCTCCTGTAAAAAAATTGTCACGGTCATTTTTTACAAAGGAAATGATAGCACATTATGAGGATACAAAGAGCAATGAATTCTTTAGCCAATTGATAAATCTGAAGCAAAAGGGTTCAGTGCTAGAGCACATTGAGGACTTCAAAAAATTGAATATAAGGGTAACTAATATTCCAGAGGAACATAGGATTTATGTCTTCATAGGGACTTAAAGGATAACATAAAACATGAGGTTCGCGTTTGGGAACCTGATTCATTGGAGAAGGCATTCATGTTGGCAAGAAAAATTGAATGTAAAATTATGGTGACAAGTAAATCTACTACTCACATCTATAAAGATGGAAGTGTTGCTACTCCTAGACTTCCATAACCTACAAGGTTGACACCACAAAAAATGGAAGAAAAAAGAGAAAAAGGGCTTTGCTACAGTTGTGATAGAAAATACACTAAAGGCCATAAGTGTGCTGAGAATAAATTATTTTACATAGATTGTGAAGAGGAAGAAGAAAATGAACAAGAATCTGCAAAAGAAGAGGACATACACTAGGAACCAACCCTAGAAGAGGAAGAAATGAGTCCGACCATATCATGTAATGCATTGGTAGGAATTACCACTCCTCAAACTCTCAAGATAGAAGGACATATCAAGAAGAAAAAGGTAATAGTGTTGATTGATTGGGGTAGTACCCATAATTTTATTCATTGTAAGGTAGCCAAGGAATTGAATTGTTTCCTATACCCAGCACCAGAATGTCAAGTGATGGTTGCAAATGGAGGAACTATAAATTGCTCTGGAAAATGCCATAATATCAAGCTAACCATGGGGGAATATGTATTGAATAGTCCAATTCTTTCCATTACAATGGGAGGTGCTGATGTTGTACTAGGAGTATAATCGTTACAAACTTTGGGGACGGCTGCTTTTAATTTTCAAGAGATTTTCTTGAAAAAAAATTAAGAAGAAAAGGAAGTTGAATTATGAGGTATCGCAAGGAAGCTGGGAAAGATAATAAGCTATAATGTCATGACAAAGCTTCTGAAGAAAGAACAACGAGGCGTAATTGCACAATTATTCTCACTAGAAGTTCCAACATCAAAACTATCTATTTCTACAGACCTCCAAAAAGTCTTAGACAATCATTCCAAGGTGTTTGAAACTCCCAAAGGACTCCCACCTATTCGTGATCATGATCATGCTATTCATTTGATTCCAGGAAGTGTTCCTCCAAACATCAGGTCTTATAGATATCCTTATGTCCAAAAGAGCGAAATTGAACGTATGATTGCAGAAATGTTAGAGGCAGGTATAATTCAACCTAGTCAAAGTTCTTTCTCTGCTCCTGTAGTATTGGTACACAAGAAGGATGGATCATGGCGCATGTGTCTAGATTATAGGGAGCTCAATAAGCTCACCATTAAAGATAAATTTCCCATTCCTGTGATTGATGAATTATTGGATGAATTACATGGAGCAATTTATTTTACAAAGTTGGATCTTCGTTCAGGATATCATCAAATTAGAATGAAGACTGAAGATATTCCAAAAACAGCATTTCGAACTCATGAGGGTCATTATGAATTTTTGGTCATGCCATTTGGCCTTACCAATGCACCTTCTACATTTCAAGGGTTGATGAATTCCATTTTCAAACCCTTCCTTAGAAAATTTGTGCTAGTATTTTTGATGATATACTAATCTACAGCAGGTCTTGGAAGGATCATGTTGAACATGTTGACAGGGTGCTCAAACTATTGCAGGAGAAACAATTATATGCAAAAACATCCAAATGTTTCTTTGGAGTACAAGAGGTGGAATATCTGGGTCATATTGTATCTTACGAGGGTGTTAAGGTAGACCCTAACAAAATTAAAGCCATTAAGGAATGGAAAGTCCCTACAACCATAAAGCAGTTGCGACGATTTCTCGGGTTAACAGGGTATTATCGCAAGTTTATTAAGAATTATGGGAGAATAGCAGCACCTCTAACAACATTATTGAAGAAAGATACATATTCATGGACTCCTGAAGCCACTGAGGCCTTTGAACATCTTAAACAGGCAATCTGCCTAGCACTGATCTTAGCTATGCCAGACTTCACAAAAACCTTTATTGTGGAATGTGATGCCTCAGGAAATGGAATTGGTGTTGTCTTAAGGCAAGAAGGAAGACCCATTTCTTTTAAAAGTGGTCTAATCAAAGGAAATTATTTACAAAAAGCTATTTATGAGAAGGAAATGTTAGCAAGACTACATGCACTAAAGAAATGGAAACCTTACCTAATGGCAAGACACTTCAAGGTAAAAACTAATCATGATAGTCTTAAACACTTTTTGGAACAAAGACTATCTTCAGAAGAGAAACAAAAATTGGTCACAAAGATGTTGGGTTATGACTTTTAAATAATCTAAAAAAAAGGGAAGCTAAATGTTGTTGCAGATGCACTCTAAAGAAAGAATGAAGAGGTGGAAGCATTTCTCTGTGCCATTTCTATTATCCAACCAGATTGCATAACCGAAGCAAGGGATGAATGGAAGAAGGATGAAGAAGTGTGGGCACTCATTCAAAAGTTGCAACAAGGTCCTAGTACATCTGATACACTTAGTTGGAAAAATGATTCCTTATGGTATAAATATCGCTTATATCTTTGTAAGGATTCCCAACTAAAACAAAAGATTCTTTTGGAATTGCACACTTCTCGTTTAGGAGGACACTCAAGATTTTTAAAAACTTACCACAGGGTGAAGAAAGAATTTTTTGGGATGGCCTTAAATCTGATATTCAAAAGTTTGTGGCAGAATGTTTGGTTTGCCAGCAAAATAAAGTTGAGACAATTAGGACCTCAGGTCTTCTACAACCTTTATCCATTCCAATTCAACGTTGGGAGGAGATTTCAATGGATTTTATCACAGGTTTACCTAAGTCCGAAGGAAAGAGTTTCATCATGGTGGTAGTTGATAGACTTACCAAGTATGCACACTTTTCTGCATTATCTCTTCCATTTAAAGCAAGTACATTTTCTACTACATTTATGGACACAATTCAAAAGCTACATGGAAACCCAAAGGTTATTATGAGCAACAGAGATTCCATTTTTACTGGAAATTTTTGGACGGAGTTATTTTCTTGTTTGGGTACTCAATTAGCTCATAGCTCACCTTATCATCCTCAATATGATGGTCAAACTGAGATAGTGAATAAATATTTGGAAGGATATCTTCGTTGTTTTGTATCTGATAAAAAAACACAATGGGTCAAGTGGTTACCTCTCGCTGAATGGTGGTATAACACTTCCTTCCATACTGCAGCAAAAATGACCCCATTTATGGCACTTTATGGATATCATCCACTATCCATCACATCATCTTTAAGAGAAAATTCGAAGGTTCAAGCAGTGGAAGATCACATCGAGCATCAGCAAGAAGTTCTCCAACTCTTAAAGGATAACCTGAATTTGGCACAAAATCGAATGAAACAACAGGCAGATCAACATCGCAGCGAGAGAAGTTTTGATGTAGGAGATTGGGTATTTTTACAACTACAACCATACAAACAAATGTCCCTCAAGCAAGCTAAGAAGGATAATAAATTATCACCAAAGTACTATGGTCCTTACAAGGTGTTGCAAAATATTGGTACTATGGCATAAAAATTGGAGCTTCCTACTTCTTCGCGAGTGCATCCAGTTTTCCATGTTTCATGCTTAAAGAAGGTTATAGGTAAAAATATTCCAGTTCAAACAATATTGCCAGAACTTGATGAGGAAGGAAAAATCATATTGGAACCTGAAGTGGCCACTGAAACAAGAACTCGACAGCTACGAAATCAATCAATTTCAGAGTATCTCATCAAGTGGAAGAACTTACCCACTGAAGGTTCTACATGGGAGGATGAGAATTTTATATAGAAGCACCTAGAGCTACTCAAGCGTTGAGGACAACATTTTTTTGAATGAGAGGGGCATGTTAGGTCCCTATATTACTAGTTTAGTCCCTTATTGTTATTAGTGTAGCCCCCTTATTGTTATTGTTGTACCCCTGTAACCCCAATATTTTTATTATTGTGCCCTTACATTATTATTGATAGGTCAGCTCGGATTATATTATGACCCCATGGAATCCTATATATAGAAGGAGGTTTTGGTCATTTGTATCATCCAATAATTGTTCATTTATGTAATGTAAAGGAGGTTTCCCCCTCGAAGTGGCTAATTTCTAAGGCATTGATCTCTCTTTTCTTCTATTTTTGGAGTTGGTTTCATAACAACGTGTACACAACACCACATGTACATAGCACTGCTTGCACACAACACCACATGTACATAACACCATATGTACAACATGCACACAACAACATATGTACACAACACCACATCTACAACATGTACATAGCACCGCATATCCAACATGCGCATAACACCATATGTACATAGTACTGCATATGAAACATGCACACAATGCTATATGTATACAACACTTCATATCCAACATGTACATAACACCACATATACAACATGTACACAACATCACATATACAACACGCACACAACACTATATGTACACAACATTCCATATCCAACATGCACATAACACTATATGCACACAGTACTACATATGCAACATGCACACAAAATTGTAGGTACAACATGTACAACATATACACAACAGTAGTACTGCACATCCAAATATAAAACATTAACTCTACCAATAAACCTTTCTTCTAGTGCCTTTCAACTATTCATTCTTGTCCCAACATGTCGTGAATGACATTTCTTCCATTCTACTGATGTATCCCTCACCTTAACCTATCCATAACATAAACATAGGCATAGTGTAAACACATAACATCAATTCATATCCACATGATACTGACCTCATATATTTTTCAAGGTTACTCTTCCACTTAATTCCTCATAAGACCAAGAACCTCTTCATGCCATTCACCTACCTAAGCAATCATTTCTTCACAAGAATGATCCTTGATGACCCTGTTAGACAATGACATACATACATAATTATATACATATAAACACGAGGATAAAAAAAATCATGACCCCTAACATCCCTATCAGACAATGGAATTCATACATACATGTATACATATATAAACATCAACATAGTCATGATCACAACATAATTACCAGATATCATAAGGCCATGGTTAAGAGAACTCCATTTATCCATGCATAACATTGATAAAAAATAGTTCCCAACTTATCCAAGGCATCTAATGCCACAATTCCATTCACTTTACCTTACTCGGTTACCTCTCTCATGATTGTCCTGCCATTATCCATTTACACCAATGGACCCAACCAATCCAACCGAATGTCATATTCTTGCCTTTAGTTGCCCTTTATTCATGCATTGGGCTTCATTTGAGCCTTGTATTACTTGTTGGGTTTCATTCAGCTCTCCCTGAGCCCCATTAACTTTCATTCTTCCCCAACCAATTCCGAAGGCCCTCAAAACATAAAAGGTAAGAACAAGAAACAAACAAGAAGAAAACCATGAAAACCAATAACAATATGACACCACAAATAAATAGGCATGGCCATACACCAGACATAAAATAATCTGCAATCAAGTGCAACAAATCACAAAATACTGAAAGCACAAGACTAGAAACAAACACCATGAATCAATCCCCATGGTTCCCAAGGAAATATCAACCCGAACCTTCTTCAAGATTTCATGGTATTCTCTTTTGACATGAAATCCCCTACATCATATTTCCATAAACACATAAATTTCAATGCATAAATAAACATAACAATGTACCATTTACCTTATCTTGATGTTCCAATCATGTTACCTTGTAACTGAACACGTATATATATCATCTCTTAAGGGACCCCAATTCCTTGATGAATCCAGCCATAACTAGAAATCAACTATTATACCTATCAAAAACATGTTCATGAATATAGCACATATCCACATAATGTTAGACAAAATAAGGGTTACTTATTGTGTTCAGGCAAAGCACTCATACGTTTGGAATTGCGGTTTCCAAACATACCAAAGGAATTTCCAACCAATTCATTTTTTTTAGTTTGTTCTTTGCTGCAACTGAGTCTTATTATATACTGTCACATCACCCAATTGTTAGTTGATATAAAAAAATCAACTGTTACCTTGTCATGCTAATGCCAAGCATGTTACCCTACAAATTCTTACAGATGTTAGTCACATGTTCCAAATATCAAGACATCATGTCTATTAATTTGAAATCAACCTTTACCAAGATTATTAGCCGTGTCATAATCAATAGTCATCTCGCAGTCATAAGTCATAATACTACAACTAGCACCCACTTACTCTCAAGTACATATCAGTTATCTCAACACATAATTTGTTAGTACAACCATATTAAAAAAGATCATTTCTTCATGCAATATTATAGACACACATACTCATATCATGCAATTAATCAAATATCCAAACAACATATAAACATACCATGTTAGTAAACCAAATAGTTTAAATAATCAAAATCATACCTCAATGTATTTTAGGGGAGGATACCACATCTGCACAAGTCAGTCTATATTAGTATGACACCATATCACAAATATATCAACTCATTCCTAAATATCATAACCATAACCATCTTCATAGGTCAATCTATACTAGCACGATACATATAACATCAATATTTTAGCTCAATGACCATAATCATCATGTGTCTGACCACAATTCAGATAAGAAAAAGTTAAAACCATTCATGACTATCTAATGCATGTGTATATGACCACACTAGTTAGCTAACATCTATCATGTATGTAACCATAACAATAATAGAATGACAAACATGCACATAACCCTAATACATATAACAACCATTAACCAACATACTTGCATGCAAAACATACAAACTTTTATGACGATATGTTTTTACTCTAAGGTCTAGTGCTGCAGCCTCCCTTTGATAATCTAATTCTACTGCTCTATCTTAGCTAACACATTAGCATCATGATGATACAACTACAATATTTACTATCACAATGCATGCATAAAAAACACATAGACAACTAGCATGCATGCATGACAAACACATTCCTCCCATACAGTCAAAGGGTTAAACCTAGGAGCTCTGATACCACTTTGTGGTATCATATATTACCCAAACAGAATGAAACCACTCTCTGATACCACTCGGTAATGCCCTCCTCCCACATTTACCCAAGTTAACCGGCCTACCGGGGTAAACATGTAACAAAGAGTTTTTATTATGTGATTCAACCTCCTAGATCACCTTAAGGAAGTGGAATCATCACAACCTAAACCTTACTAACCTCCCTTAGGTGATACAGGACTCCCAAGGGCTAAACCACCCTTACAGGTGCCCAAACCCTTATTTAAGCCTCATTTCCAGTGCCCTCATCTCCCATACGTTGGCACAACATTGTCTTATTTCTACTGTAACCCTCCAGTTGCATGCATGATGCCTACAAGGGAGATACTCCAGTATTTTTCACCCAATTCAGTGCCTCTGACCACAGAATTTAAGCCACTTTTTCAGGGCTAGTCTCCATATTAATGCCCATAACTTGATAAAACTTTCCAAAATGATAAATGACACAAGGATAAACCCTATAACACAAAACTTAATCAAATAATTGACCTAGCAAGGCCTAACCATTACATACATTCTGTCAAAAAAATCACCAACATGTAATATACAAGTCATAAATACACATCTGAACATAGGGGTCTAATAATTATCTGAGAATCGTCAAGAAGGTCTCAAGCCCTCTCATAATAGCTGCAATATCATATATTAGTTCATGCATTCATTAACATTTCATTTATTAACCAAAACATGATGTGAGCCATAACTCAAGTCTGCCGTAAACCATGCTTATAACCAACATATAACTAGCAGAATAACAATGAGAGAGCAACCATTAAAATCACAAAATAACAAGCAAATTTACTCATAAAATGCAAAAGGAAAAAGAGCTCTTATTAACATATGAAAAATAAAACCAAGTCAGGGACTTCCACATACCACCCGACCATAGACTGGATTGAACCAAATATTTATTTTAGACAATCACTCCTGTGCCATATTCCAAGCATGAATGTGGGACTCACAACAAAACCAACCAAGGATTCCTCAGGATTTACCGTGTATCCCACCATTACCGGTCAAGGGATTCCTAGGCCCAAAACCCTCATCTATACAAATAGGATTTACCATGCATCCCACCGTATACCATTTAAGGGATCCCTATGCCCAAACAATAAACATACACTACTCGGATTTACTAGAATCATGCCATATACCAATCAAATGATCACTAGGCCATAAAAAATCATGGATGCCTCTAGATCTCTCCACCTAAACTATGAGGATTTTTCTCATATCCACCCTCATTCTTTACTGTGTATCCTGCCATTACTGGTCAAGGGATTCCTAGGCCTTTGGGAATTTTCCAGAGACCACCCCACTCAGTTTCAAAACCATCTGGAAATCTAGCTCAACCAATTAAAAGAACCCCATCACACCATGGTTGTCCAGAAATGGAAAGGTAAGGTTGAAACCATTGTCACACCTCGCAAAACTCATGCCAATGACAGTAAGATAACCAAATACACACATGCATATACCATGCATGCTAAAAATAGCAAGGAAATCATACATGCAACTCAATAACTTTAATTTATCCAAATATAGTCGCTTGATCTGACTCTTATTTTCTTAATCCTTGATTTTTGTATGCTTTCTTGTCTCGCCTTTGCCTTCATTTCTCCAATGCTAGACTGCTCCAAGAATGCTCTAAGTGTTCAAGAGTATGAGAGAATAAAGAGAATAGAGAGAGAGACCCAGCATAGAACTATCAAAAGCCTATGAACTTATCCTTATAAGCATTTTTATTATTTAGACCTTTGTTTTCTTCAATTTCCTCTATTTTTCCTTTAATTTCCTCCTCACATGCAACCTATGACCTTTCACATTCCTTTTCTCCTAATTTCCATTATTTTCATAAATAAAATCTTAATAATGCCTTTTTTCCTTTTCAAATCCTTTTCCAATGCTTTTGAAAATTTCCTTAGCCATAATAAACCAAATGAACACCTACTAAGATGTTTTTCCCACCATTCAACTTGGAATACGTATGCCATGACCTTGGTCTTATTTTTCCTTTATTAAATTTATTACATGGATTTTTGAGAAAGGATGTTACACAGGTCGAAGGCTTGACTGAGGTCACTGCCAACTATTCTGGAGTCCCTACTTACATGTGATTATTGGTTTTATGTCGTAAACTATAAAACAAAACTTTGACAAAACACAATTTTTTGGTGTAAGCTTCAATGCAAGTCAGGGGTCAGAGGTCAAGGCATTTTCCCTGGTACATCTTTCCTTTTACCTCTGAATTTCTTGAGTCCTAACTAACCCAAAGTCTCTACCTTCAGGTCTATTTCTTTGAATTTCTCCAAAAATCAATTATAAAGGAAAATCTCTCCAAACCAGTCCCCTATCCCAAACTCTGAGGAACTACCACATCACCTTGTTGATGTCATTTGTGCCACATGGAATTTTTTAGTGGTGCCACATGTCACTCATATTTGGCCCACTTGGCCACCTGAAAAGTCCAAATCAACATACCATGTGTCATTCTATTATTGGTGCCATGTCACTTCTAATACCATTTTAATTTCATCATCCACGTGTGTTTCAACTTGTGCATCCATGTCACTATTTTCGAACAATAAAAAATTGTGATGTGTCATCCACCTGTCACTTCTTATGGCTGAGAAAGGTCCTCATAACTTGGTTTTTCATAAAATTTATTAATTAAAGAAAATTGAGTTGACACTACAATTACCCAGTCAGGGGTCAAGGGTTAGGGAGTCAACTTACTTATGTTTCTCCCAACCTCTGATTAGATAATTATGACCTCCACCTTGGCTCAAACCCGTTGGTGGTTTTATCGTACCCTTAGTGGTTTTATGGAAAATATGTGGGGTCATACTATTAATAAAAGTCGTTGATATTCCAAATTCGTGGTATGGACAAAACTTCCCATTACGAACCCCCCTTATCTTTTAACCCTTGTGGTGGGAATGGTCCTGCACAATTTATCTAATGGGTCATGGTTGACATGTGGTGCTCATCCAACTTCTAACTTGCACAATTTTTAAACACTACTCCACTCCACCAACTATTCCACTAAAAATGACAAAAAACAAAAATTTCACCGATTTGGCTTTACCACCGTAGTTAGCTCTTATATTTTACTTTAAGAGATTTTGATATTTGACCTACAACAAATTTTGATCTAGGAGGCCATTTTCAGACTTCCATATACCACTAGAAATCTCTTTCAGAGCTCTATCCATTTGAGTTATTTTCAAAAGCACTTAATATGATTTTCCATACAACAAATGGATCTAAATTATTTGGACATTTCTTGCACCTATCAGTGCCTTTTCCATCAATTTTCCATCAAAAATTCTCCCTTTGCATAAATGACAACTTATTTCTAACATAAACCTCTAGCTAATATATGAAATTCTGAATTAAATAATATCACCATGTTGTCTTCTACAACCTTCTCTACTTTTTCAACTCTCCCCTGCTTGCAAGTAATCTCACACACACTTATCTACAACGCAACACTCTTTTGCATCAATTGAGTTCTCTTGATATTAGGCACAAAAAAAATTACTCTCTCTTTCTCATAGCACATGCTACACTACACTCTACTTGTTAAGGCCATATATTACTAATGTAGTCCCTTATTGTTGTTATTGTAGCCCCCTTATTGTTATTTTTGTAACCCTATAGTCCCCATATTGTTATTATTGTGCCCTTACATTATTATTGTTAGGTCGACTAGGATTATATTGTGACCCCATGGATTCCTATATATAAAAAGAAGGTTTTGTCATTTGTGTCATCCAAGAATTGTTCATTTATGTAATGTAAAGGAGTTTTCCCCCTCGAAGTGTCTAATTTCTAAGGCGTTGATCTCTATTTTCTTCTATTTTGGGAGCTAGTTTCATAACATTTGGTATCAGAGCTTTGGATTCTATGGTTTCGTTGCTTCAAACAGGTCATCATCCAATTTTCGCTATAAATTTTTTTCTACGAAAGTTCAGAATCTAAAAAAAAAAACCCCATTTGCGACGAAATCTCGAGGAACTTCGTGTAAAAATTTCAGATCTTGGTTCGCAATATTTTTGGAGATATGATCTATGGAAGTTAGAGTTTTTGCAGGCTCCTGAATTTCATCACAAAGAGGTGACCTTGGGAAAATCGTCATAACTCTCTCTCTGAGCATCGGATTGGAATTATGTAAAAAGCGGTTGAATTTAAACAGACTCTAATTTCTCGTGTATCAATTTAAAATCTGAAGGAGTAAACAGTGACATGTGGCATGCCATACAAGTTCTCTCTACTGAACCAGTCCACAATTTAGGTCATTATGGGAAATTGGGCATAAATTTTCCTTGAAGAATCCAAATAAGGTCTGACCTGTGGCATTGGAAAGAAGATTCAGAGGGCTACTAAAGGACCGAAGTTAAAATCTTGGGTATCCAAAATTACAGAGATACATTAGTTTCAATATCGAGCTCCTCAAAAGCAAGAAAAACTTTTGTATTTTTTTTAAATTGCCTAAGTCTTGTTTGAAAAATCAGTTTGAAGTGATTCCAAGGGAATATTGAAGCATAGATATCAGTATTGGGTTCTAAAATGCCCCATAAAAAGAATTCAACACTCACTAAGCCCTCATAAGGCTCTACTATGAATCATGAAGAGGAAGAAGTGCAACATGATATATCAAAATTATAAGAAAAAGTGCAACAAATTTCACTCTCGCAAAGAGTAACAAAAAATGAAATGGAAGCTAAGATGGATGGTTTGAAGAAAGGCATGGAAGCTAGGATGGATGGTTTGAAGAAAGGCATGGAAGCTAGGATGGACGGTTTGAAGAAATGCATGGAAGCCAATATGAATGGTTTGAAGAATGGCATGGAAGCTAAGATGGATGGCGTGGAAGCTAAGATGGATGGTATAGAAGGCAACATGGATGGTTTGAAGAAATGCGTGGAAGCTAAGATGGATGGTTTGAAGAAAGGCGTGGAATCTAAGATGGATGGTTTGAATAATGGCATGGAAGCTAATATGGATGTTGTGGAAGCTAAGATGGATGGTATAGAAGGAAACATGGAATATTTGAAGAAAGGCATGGAAGGTTTGCCAAATTTGCTACAATAAAATCTTCCTAATGGAGAAAAGGTAGTAGAGGAAACTCATGATGAGAAAAAAAGAAATGTAAATCATGATTTCATAGACTCTAATTTTGGAATTAAGACCCACTATCTTCCAAAGATAGATATGAGGAAGTTTGATGGCAATGATTCGATAACTTGGATACTAAAAATGGAGAAATAATTACTTTGAGCTCCATAATACGCAAAACACACAAAAGGTATGCATTGCAACTTTATATTTGGAACAAAATCAGCTTGTGTGGTACCGATGGCTTTGTTCTCATAAATCACTGGTCACTCAGTCAATTTTTACGGAGGAAATGATAGCACATTATGAGGATACAAAGAGCAACACCTTCTTTATCCAATTGATAAATCTCAAACAAAAGGGTTCAATGATGGAGCACATTGAGGACTTCCAAAAATTTAATATAAGGGTAAATAATATTCCAGAGGAACATGGGATTAGTGTCTTCATAGGGACACTAAAGGATAAAATCCAACATGAGGTTCACATTCGAGAACCTGATACATTGGAAAAGGCATTTAGGTTGGAGGGAAAAATTGAAAGAAAATTAATGGCGACAAGGAATCCTACCACTCACAAATATAAAGATGGAATTTTTGCTACTCCTAGACTTCCACAACCTACAAGGTTGACAACACAACAATTGGAAGAAAAAAGAGCAAAAGGGATTTGTTATAGTTCTGATAGCAAATACACTAAAGGTCATAAGTGTGCCGAGAAGAATTTTTTTACATATATTGTGAATAGGAGGAAGAAAAGGAACAAGAAACTTCAAAAGAAGAGGATATACACCAAGAACCATCCCTAGAGGAAGAATAAATGAATCCTACCATATCCTGTAATGGATTGGTAGGAATTACCACTCCTCAAACTCTCAAGATAGAAGGACATATCAAGAAGAAAAATTTAATAGTGCTTATTGATTCAGGAAGTACCCATAATTTTATTCATTGTAAGGTAGCCAAGGAAATGAATTGATTCCTATACCCAGCGTCAGTGTGTCAAGTGATGGTGGAAAATGGAGGAACTATAAATTGCTCTAGAAAGTGCCATAATATTAAGCTAACCATGGGGGAATATGTATTGAATAGTTCAATTCTTTCCATTCCAATGGGTGGTGTTGATGTTGTACTAGGAGTATAATGGTTAAAATCTTTGGGGATGGTAGCTTTTAATTTTCAAGAAATTTCTTGAAAAAAAATTCGAAAGGAAAGGAAGTTGAATTATGGGGTATCGCAGGAAATTCAGGAAAGATAATAAGCTCTAATTTCATGACAAAGGTTCTGAAGAAAGAACAACATGGCGTCATTGCACAATTGTGATCACTAGAATTTCCAACATCAAAATCATCTATTTCTCCATATCTCCAAAAATCCTTGGAAAATCATTCCAAGGTGTTTGAAACTCCCAAAGGACTCTCGCCTATTCATGATCATGATCGTGCTATTCATTTGATTCCAGGAAGTGTTCCTCCAAACATCAAGCCTTACAGATATCCTTATGTCCAAAAGAGCGAAATTGAACGTATGATTGTAGAAATGCTAGAGGTTGGTATAATTCAACCTAGTCAAAGTTATTTCTCTACTCCAGTAGTATTGGTGCACAAGAAGGATGAATCATGGGGCATGTGTCTCGATTATAGGGAGCTCAATAAGTTCACTATTAAAGATAAATTTCCCATTCCTATGATTGATGCATTATTGGATGAATTACGTGGAGAAAATTATTTCACCAATTTGGATCTTCATTTATGATATATCAAATTAGAGCTAAGACTGGAGACATTCTGAAAAAAAACATTTCAAACTCATGAGGGCCATTATGAATTTGTGGTCATTACTTTTGGCTTTACCAATGCACCTTCTACATTTGAAGGGTTGATGAATTCCATTTTCAAACCCTTCCTTAGAAAATTTGTGTTAGTATTTTTTGATGATATAATAATCTACAATAGGTCTTGGAAGGATCATGTTCAACATGTTGTCAGGGTGCTCAAACTATTGGAGGAGCAACAATTATATGAAAAAACCTCCAAATTTTTCTTTGGAGTACAAGAGGTGGAATATATGGGTCATATTGTATCTTAGGAGGGTGTTAAGGTAGACCCTAACAAAATTAAAGCTGTTAAGGAATGGAAAGTGCCCACAACCATAAAGCAGTTGCGAGAATTTCTGGGGTTAACAGGATATTATCACAAGTTTGTTGAGAATTATGGGAAAATAGCAGCACCTCTAACAACATTATTGAAGAAAGATGGATTTTCATGGACTCCTAAAGAAACTAAGTCCTTTGAACATCTTAAAGAGGCATTGTGCCAAGCACCGGTCTTAGCTACGCCAGACTTCAAAAAAACCTTTATTGTGTAATGTGATGCCTCAGGAAATGGAATTGGTGTTGTTTTAATGCAAGAAGGAAGACCCGTTGCTTTTGAAAGTCGTCCAATCAAAGAAGAATATTTACAGAAAGCTATTTATGAGAAGGAAATGTGGGCAATAATACATGCACTAAGGAAATGGCAACCTTACCTAATGGGAAGACACTTCAAGGTAAAAACTGATCATGATAGTCTTAAATACTTTTTGGAACAAAGACTGTCTTTAGAAGAGAAGCAAAAATGGGTCACAAAGATGTTGGATTATGACTTTGAAATCATATACAAAAAAGGGAAGCTAAATGTTGTTGTAGATGCACTCTCAAGGATGAGGATGTGGAAGCATTTCATTGTGTTATTTCTATTATCCAACCAGATTGGATAACTGAAGAAAGGGAGGATTGGAAGAATGACGAAGAAGTATGGACACTCATTCAAAATTTGCAGCAAGATCCCAGTACATATGATACATTTAGTTGGAAAAATGATTCCTTATGGTACAAATATCGCTTATATCTTTGTAAGAATTCCCAACTAAAAAAAAATATTATTTTGGAATTGCACACCTCTCCCTTAGGAGGACACTCCGGATTTTTTTAAACTTACCACAGGGTGAAGAAATATTTTTTTTGGCATGGCCTTAAATTTGATATTCAAAAGTTTGTGGTGGAATGTTTGGTTTTCTAGCAAAATAAAGTTGAGACAGTTAAGACCCTGGGTCTGCTACAGCCTTTATCCATTCCAAATCAACATTGGGAGGAGGTTTCAATGGATTTTATCACAGGTTTACCTAAGTCTGAAGGAAAGAGCGATGCAGGAGCATTATTCAAAACTTATAATAACTGTGAGTCTTATTTCACATTTACTAAAGGGAATGGGTTCCCTTAATCATTTATTTATTTTCCTAAGCTTAGTTGAGTTTGAAGAAATTTAATTATAATTTGATTAATGGAGAATATCTCGTGAGTTGTAGGGATGAGTGAGAAATCCTAGGAATAGTGAGGATTTGAGGGATTTAAAAGTCTAATCTAGGATTTTGTTGAGTAAAGAATGGAGTTGAAGAGATATTTTAGGAGAGAGTGAGAGATTGTTGGATCTGAACTAAAATGCTTCATGAATCCTTCTTTTTATAAATTGTAAGCTTTTTGAAGCATGAAGAAGAATGAGAGATTAGAGGTTAGAGAGAGGCATAGATGCTAGCCCAGAGTTAGTAATTGGTTCCTATGGAGGAGAATTGATAACAGTGGAGTATGACTATTTCCTTTTTGTAAATATTTATTAAAATTACCAAAAATACAGTGTGCGGAGAAGTGATGAGTCAAGCTTGGTTATCTATGTAAAATTGTGAATTCATTCCTGGTGAAGTTGTATTAACAGACCATAGAATGTTCTGTATATTTGAATTTGAGTGATCATTTAGTTATTTTGTGTTAACAATTTTGATAAACCATTGAATTTCTCTGTTTGGAGTTAGTATTTAAATGACTGTTTAAAATCGTGCATTGATACGAATTGAGTGAGTTTTACCTTTTGAACTGATGAATCGATCAGTCGAAAGCAAGAGTAGAGGGTTTATAAGTGGATGGAGGAATACTTAGAGTTTTTTTTCAAAACAGAGAACGTGGTTTTTCCCCAAAATTTCCAAATAATTCAGAAGAGATCAACAAAGATGAATGGACAGTGGAGTTAGGTCTCATTGTTGAAAATGGAGGATGGATGATTTATATTAAATCACAGATCACATGTTAAATCGTTTAACACTTCGTAATTTCGAGTCGTGCAATGGTGTGCTCTGGTGGAATTGTGAGTCGGGTGATAGCAGGCAGAACCGGGAAGCTGTATTCAAAACAACAAATGGTATATCGCACAACCAGAAGATGTAAGCAGTTTTTTTTTTAAACTGTTCGATAAAATGTGGTGATGACACGTAGCCTCAGAAAACCCACATATATCGCGTGATTTCAAAAGATTAACTGTCAGGCTAGTTGACACGTGATAGTGCGATAGCCGTTGGGTTGGTTACTGAACCAACGGTGGAGAGACCTTATAACTATTTCGCTTTTAGAAATGAATAAGTCAGAATTACGATTGCATTTGGAATTGTGATTACGATGGTGTGATAAGGATTAGCCCCGGAAAGTGTGTTGGTCACACGTCGATGAAGGTTTAAAGGTGAGCAGGAGTTAAGTGTTAAAGAGGAAGCATTAAAGTGGAAGGGCACTAACTTTATAACATAAATATTTGTTTGGGATTCAAACCGAGAACCCATAAACCACGTCGAAAGGTGTTTTTGGAATAAATATTTTAATATATGGTTCCGGTAATAAAATCTCCGCTTATAAAGTTTAAATGATTTGCATTGTCCTGGGAAATTAGCAGGGTTGGTAGTTGGTCTTACATTAAAAGTTGGGTTAACTATTAACCCTACATAAAAGAGTGTCATCATGGTGGTAGTTGATATGCTTACCAAGTATGCACACTTTTTTTCATTATATCATCCATTTAAAGTGAGTACAGTTGCTACTGCATTTATGGAAACAATTCAAAAGCTACATGGAAACCCAAAGATTATTGTAAGGGATATAGATCCCATTTTCAGAGGAAATTTTTGGACATAATTATTTTCTTGTGTGGGTACTCAACTAGCTCATAGCTCATCTTATCATTCTCAATCTGATGGGAAAATTGAGATAGTGAACAAATGTTTGGAAGGATATCTTCGTTGCTTTGTATCTAATAAAAAAACACAATGGGCCAATTGGTTACCTTTGGCTGAATGGTGGTATAACACTTCATTCCACACTACAGCACAAATTACCACATTTATGGCACTTTGTGGATATCATCGGTCATCCATCACATCATCTTTAAGAGAAAATTCTAAGGTTAAAGCAGTGGAAGATCACATCGAGCATCAAAAACAAGTTCTCCAACTCTTAAAGGATAACCTAAATTTGGCACATAATTGAATGAAATAATGGGCAGATCAACATCGAAGTGAGAGAATTTTTGATGTAGGTGACTGGGTATTTTTACGGCTACAACCATACAAAAAAATTTCCCTCAAGCAAGCTAATAATGATAATTAATCATCGCCAAAGTACTAAGGTACTTAAAAGGTGTTGCAAAAGATTGGTATTATGGCATACAAATTGGAGCTTCTTTTTATCTTCCTGAGTGCACCCAGATTTCCATGTTTCATGATTAAAGAAGGTTATATGTGACAAACTTCTAGTTCAAGCAATATTGCCAGAACTTGATGAGGAAGGAAAAATCATATTATTACCTGAAGCAGTCACGGAAACAAGAACTCGACAGCTATGAAATCGATCAATTTCAGAGTATCTCATCAAGTGGAATAACTTACCCACTGAACATTCCACATGGGAGGATGAGAATTTTATTTAGAAGCATCGAGAACTACTCAAGCGTTGAGGACAACACTTTTTTGAAGGAGAGGGGCATTTTAGGGCCCTATATTACTAGTGTAGTCCCTTATTGTTGTTAGTGTAGCCCCATTATTGTTATTTTTGTACCCCTGTAGTCCCCATATTTTTATTATTGTTCCCTTACATTATTATTGTTAGGTCAGCTAGGATTATATTGTGACCCCATGGACTCCTATATATAGAAAGGAGGTTTTTTCATTTGTGTCATCCAAGAACTTTTCATTTATGTATTTAAAGGAGGTTTCCCCCTCAAAGTGGTTGATTTATAAGGTGTTAATCTCTCTTTTATTATATTTTGGGAGTTGGTTTCATAACACTACTCCACCAAGCATAATATACACAAAAATGTTGTTACTCCTCTATTAGTTTCATAAGGCTTGAAATAAGAACTGTATTCAATTCAGATAGTGCTTGAAAAATAAATTTCATTGAATCACATACTACTCAAGGAAGAAGTTCAGTAAACATAAAGAGCTCAAAAATCAACTTCATTTACTCCTTGCACAACTTGAGATGAAGCTTCTCTTCATGAACACAATCAACTCTACAACTCTACAATATGGTCTTTGATTTGTCTACATTAAATTTGAAGTATTTTTTTAGTTGGACATGGTCATCTGAGAAAAACTCACTATTTTTCCTCCAACTATCACTAATTGTATTTTGGTGTATACGACACCAAATTTCAAACAATTCCATGCCCTTAATATTTTGTCTCTTAACACATATGACTTGGGAGTTGGATTAAATTCTTAAGTACAGAATGTTCTTAGCCTCACCAATATTTAAAAATACCAGGGCATTTAAGTTTTAAATTCTTAAGTATATAGTGTGCTTAGCCTCACCAATATTTAAAAATCCCTATGCATTTAAGTTTTCCACCAATGTGCTTGTATATAAATCATGAAATTCCCTTAATACGTTTATGTCCCAAAAGTGCCAAAAAACATTAACACATAAAATGGATTACAAACACGCCCCCTAGCACAAATCGTAAGGATATTCCATGTCACCAACTAAAATCATCGTTGCCACAAGGTAGTCTCTAAGTGGTGCCACGTGTCATGCAAAAGTAGGCCACTTGACCACCTGAAAATGAAAAAAATACATGCCATATGTCACATGTACAGAGCGTGACATGTCATCACTTGGCCACATCACTTCCATGTGATTTATTATCATTGGTTTTAACATTCCCAATTTTTCACAAAATAATTGGAATATTACAGTTCTTAATTTTCTTAATTAATTAAGTAAATAAAAGGGTGGAGGGACCCATAATCATAAAATATGAACAAGATCCACTTTTTATATGTGAATGTGGATTATTTAATCATATATCTACATAATGGAGTAGTGGAGGAGCTACTAATGTGTAAGGAGTGGTGGTCATGTCTCATTAATGAGATAGATCATGGAGGTTGAAGAAATCAACTGAGATCATGGAGGGAATCTAATGTAAGATCATAGAGCATTCATGATGAAGTGATGGAGAAAGTGGTGCATTTAATGCACACATGATGGATAGGGTGCACATTGCATGTAGACATGATGGAGGACTTGGAGAGACAACGCATTCAAACATGCAGCCTTATTTCCACATGCACAGCGCAATTTAGAGGTGGGCCAAGGCTTGGGAAGGCTCACTTTGTATATAAAGAAGATGAAGGCAACATTGGGGGCAGGTTTTAGTTTATGATTTGATGATATGTTTAGTACTGGAGTTGTCTTTTTACATTCCATGCACTCTTATGTTGTTTAGCTAAGTCTGTAGTGACGTTTAGCACAGGGTGTTCCTGAGTAGGAATCCCACCCTTACCCACGGGGGACTTGTGTGCCTACTCTAGGAAGGTTATTCTAAGCTGCCATCCATCATCAGGCATTGGTGCCACACTATTTCCACTCTCTAGAGAACACATACCTTCAAGAATTACGTAATTTATGAAGATCAATTTGGGAGGAGGAGGTTGTCTTCAGTATTTCGGCTGGAGAACCGGTGAAGGATTATTCCTATCACATTGGACTTCAAGATCGGAAATCCCAGGGCCTCATTTTAGATCTGGCATTAGGAAAAAATTTATTGACCTCCTATCAGTAGCAGTCCCATCAAGGATTTCACAGTCCATTATTGCAGATCCATAGGAGGAAGGAAGTTTCTAGCATTTCAGCTAGGAATCCTATGAGGGATCATCCCCTCACCTTGCCATCAACATTTCCATCTGCCTGGATCTTATTGCAACATATTTTGTAGAAATTTTAATACAAATTATGTATTTCCTAGATTCTCCTGATCTAACAATTATATGCCACTGTTAAATATAGAATCGCTTCTACAAAAACCTTTGCGGAAATTTAAAACACGATCACCAATTTCAAACACATGAAGAAATATCAATCACACATAACACAGATGTTTTTACTGGGAAAGCATAAAGTTAAAAAACCCACTATCATATATTATGTATATATCATGGATCATGAAACGATCTCATACAAAAATCTAATCCAAGCGCTCTCAGTACAATATAAAATCGTCTCGCACTGTCATACAAAAATTGGCAAATACATGCACCAATTTACTGCCTCCTGACAGCTTGCCTCCACTGCACAATCCCTGAATGAATGAGATCATGCTTTCATTGATTTTTCAATCCTCATTGGCATCTCCATTTTGTGTGTGTTTGCATGAGTGCACCCACTAATGTCACAACTGATATTCAAACTATCCCTTTCACCTATCTCTCAACTGGGTCTCCACTGGATCTGACATGCATGTAGTTAACAGTAGTAAATCTTCAATTGCATGTGAGACCACTGCTTGTGAATTAATTAAATAATTAATTCATTGTTCTCTCACTTGTGTATGTTCAGTTACAACTAGCAAAACTGAGTTTAACTCACTTAACTGAGTTAAACTACTTTACAACTCACATAACTACACATCCAACTATGCTACAACTTCGAATCACTCAGTTACAACTAATTCCACTTGCATGTCCCACCAACCAACCACTCAACTTGAAATCCACTTAGCTAACTGGTTTTCCTCTTCAGTTAACTATTTTCAAGTGCTCATTGAGAATAGATTAATGTTTATTGTCCAATTGTTATTAAGAGATAATAATAATTGACATGAATTCTATATTTAGACATGCGATCTATAAATATACTTCACACATGCATCTAAAAATAGAACATCATGTATGAATAGAATTTTCTCACCATTCTAAAAATAGACATACACCTAAAAATAGTTTGCGGGCCCCACCTAGTGTAGGTGCTTAATTTTCACTAGGATCATCATCTTGTTGAATCTCAACACTCCCTCTCAACAAGAAATGGATTATCCTTCACCCCAATCCTATCTCTATGGTATTCGAATTTTCGCATGGTGAGTGCCTTCGTCAGAATATCTGCATCTTGATCTTCCGTAGGAATGTACTGAAGCAACATGATCTTCTGCTACACACAATCTATGATATGATGATACCAAATATCTATATGCTTAGATTTATCATGAAACAAAGGATTAATTGAGACTTTAATGAAAATTTGATTATCACAATGAATCACTTTAGGATCTAAATGAGAAACAAACAAACCAACCAGGATCTTTCTCATCCAGATATCCTCACATGTAGCTTGACTTGCTTCCATGTATTTTGCTTCCACTAAACTGAGTGCCACGAATATCTGTTTTCTACTGTACCAAGAAACAGCTATAAATCTGATACGAAATTACCCTCCTTATGTGCTCTTTCTGTCGGTTTGGATGCCCGCCCAATCTGCATCCATGAAGCCATGCAACTTCACCTCATCCATCTATCTATACCATAAGCCATACTCAGATATTCCCCTGAGATATCTCAGGACATGCTTTCCTGCCTTCCAAAAGAGCTTGGTAGGCTTAACCAACGCTTGACTGAGTTGGTTCACCAAATAGCATATGTCTGGTCTTGTATTTACTAAATACATTAGTGAACCCACTAACTGTCGATAGACAGTAGCATCCACTACCTATCCAGATGTAGCGTCCTCTTTCCTCCAGTTTCCTGGAAGAGGAGTATCCATGGGTTTGCAACCCTCCATGTTAAACTTACCCAGTATCTCCCTTGCATACTTTCCTTGAGACACAAAAATTTCACCTTCTCGTTGTCATATTTCCAATCCAAGGAAATAATGAAGGAGGCCCATGTCCTTCATCTTGAACTCCTTTGCAAGATCCTCCTTGCATGAGTGTATCAGCTGCTCATCACCAGTCAGTATTAAATCATCAACATAAAGAAAAATGATTAAAAGCTTACCCTCCACCTCAATTTTGTATAGGTTTGCATCCACCTCACTCTTGGTGAAGCCAAGTCTGATGAAATAGCTTTCGATCCGAGTGTACCAAGCAGAGGGTGCTTGCTTCAGCCCATACAAAGCCCTTTTGAGTCTGTACACATGTGACTCGCTGTTGAAGATCTCAATTACTTCATGTTGATCAATGTACACTTCTTCCTCAATGATCCCATTAAGTAACGTAGTCTTCACATCCATTTGATGAATGTGCCAACCCATATGTGCTGAGAGAGCAAGGATGGTCCTTATGGAAGAATATTGTGTGACAGATGCAAAGGTTTCTTCATATTCAATCCCCTCGATCTGTGAGAAGCCCCGGACCACAAATCTGGCCTTGTATTTCTCAGCACTCCCATCAGCAGCTTGCTTTACCTTGTAGATCCATCTTGAACCTACCACTGATTTATCAATCGGCCTTGGAACAATTTCCCAAGCATTATTTCTGACAATGGAGTCATACTCCTCCACCATTGCATCTACCCATGAGGGCTCCTACAATGCTTCCTGAAAGGAAGATGGCTCAGTCACAATACATTTTCTCATTAGAGCCATGTAAAATCTTGTTGTCTACCCTAGAGACAGTCTAGAGCTGCCATAGACCAGTGCCTAGGACATCTTAGCATAGAAGAAGGCATATAATATAACTGGGTTGTCAATCCAAAGGATCTCCTACTATCTCTTGTTAAGCAAGGAAATTGATTTGAAATGGGACCAGCAATCACAGAAACTGTCACAGGGAAAGTAATGTTGCAGAGACACAATGCAAAGCTCAAATATTAAAGCATCAGACAGCTAAGAGACAATTTACTGCAAAGAGGGCCGGTTCAAATAATATGTCACAGAACTCGAATATCAAAAATGTATGGAGGGAAAGAAACACAAGAGGATACTGGTTAGCTTTGGTCTGATACCCAGATACACAACAGAACCACATATGGGCTTATCATTCTAAGAATCCATACATGACAATGGCGTTTTAAAAGCACCCTCCCAAAGCAACCAATATAGCAGAAAAGTGGATGAAATGAATATGAAACAGTATATCATGCCTGAGCCTATTTAAAGTGCTTGACTGATCAAAATATGGGCATCAACTAGGATGAATCCTTATCTAAAATTAGTGAGCCACTCGCATTCCAGTAACATGATACAAGAAGATGTATGAAATGGAATATTTTATTAAACATATAAGGAAAAGTACATACTGTGAAATACCAAAGACCAGAATCCTCATTACAGATAGAACTCCTCCTCACTGAGACCCTACGGGCTCTGAGCCTCAATACGAAAGCTTTACAAAATGTATACCAAAATGCCTTTCACAGCACAATTTTCTGATAAAAGTCTGGAACCCTTACAATGTTTTTCTTCTCCCCTTTTATAGAGGAAGGAGGTGAGAAAACTCATAAAAGAAGTAGGTGAAACAATTAACTATTTCATTGAAACAAAATGGTGATAAAATGCCTGCCCAAAGTGTTTGACAGTGCAAGAACGCTATAAGTACTCTGTGGTTGCTCCATAACATAAATGCAGTAGGTGCAAGTCTCTTCAGGGGTAAGGTATGAAGAATAAAATATATATAACATTTTGCACTCCTCTGAAGAGAAAACTCTGTTGAAGTAAAACCTAGAGGATATGATTTTTATGTACTGGTACTTTCCACATTCTGCAGGCCAGATTGAAATTTAAATTCTCCAATGCTAGGTACTGCATTTCTTGGACCGTTCATTGACGTTGTTTGCCACGATAATTAATATCTCCATCTGTAACATCTGCATCTTGAATTTCTCTGGAGGCTTCAACAGATTTTAACCCTTGCTTCATTTAATGTTGGTCATGTCATAGCGGCTCCTGGATCTCTCTTCGCAAATCTTGCTCCTGAAACAAGGTCCTGTCATGTGGTCTCGGCTTCTGTGATGGTGGTCGCAAGTTATGGTAGTTCTCCGGCACGAGACACCTTCAAAACCCAAAAACACATTAAATAAAACCAGATGGGGATGATGAGGGCGGTGATGACTGCGGAGATGGTGATATGGACCGAGCGAAACGATGAGGAGAAGCAGGGTGACGGAGGAATGAAGGGTGACAACGAAAACACAGTAAGACAACGATGTGTGAACGAGGCGGAAAAAGACAACATAGATGTGTAAGCGATGAATGGAAAAGGTGGGGATGAACGCGAATGAGACGTGGGCGTACAAGAGATCATACAGAAGAGGTGACGTGGAGGCGAACTCGATCAACCGGCGGGGAATTTCAGTACCAACCATTCGATTTCAAAGTAATATCTACGGCTATAAATGCTTCAAGGGAAATGGAACATGGGCCATGGGCGAGATACACTAGGCTTAACTCATGCACAACTTTCAAGCAAGACGACCGTCGGATGATGCTTTGTAAATCGGACGGCTCTCGTAGATTCCGTTGCACGTCCATTGACCGAACAATAACGCGCGAAATCGAAGCGGTTTTGGGACGTATAGAGGGACACTTTTCGCGCAGCATATGGAATCGTTGGCCGAAGGGGGAATACCACTTGCCTCTGATGAGCGGTGTGGAATAATCAGCTGGTTTTGAAGGCGTGGGGACCACCAAAGCAAATAGAACTATGGGCCTTCGATTTATGTTTAATCGGACGGCACGGAACGCGCCCGATGAACATGTGCGTTAGGCGCTTTTCAGACTTAGCACTCAGTCATGGGCTCTGGTCATGTGGACAGTAAAATACAGGGGGTTGCGGCTAATGGGGCTAGACCCTTTATGATTTCGGATACGCGCCCGTAATGTTTTCTGATGTGCTTTCGGGGTGAGGGATAGGCAACAGTCAGCAAAATGAACGCATTAAGCCAGGCTAGGGAGCCTGAAGGTTGAGGGGGAAGGAATTGAAGATTGAAAATTTAAATGAGGGGCTATCATGGACAACATCGGCTCCAACTAGGGACGGTGCGTTCATACTTGGACGTGTCGAGAACTTGCAAACCTCCAGATCACAATCTTATGTAAACCCTGTGGATTCTTCCCTCAAAAGCCTTTTCCTTTCATGATTTATTATAACATCCACATCATCCAGTCAGTAACAAAAAAAAATTTAATATACAATATGGTACAGGCAGGTCACCATGACCCGAATCAGAATTGAAAGTAGGGTTTCAGAAATTGGCCGTTTACAGGGGCGTCCAACAAATCTTCCTGTAGATTTTCCAATATAAATGTGTTATTGCCTACCTGTTCTACAATTTTAAATGGGCCGAACCAGAGTGGGTCAAACTTCCCATGCTTACCTTTTTCAGCCCTCCGGACATCCCATCTAAGCACCAAATCTCCAACCTACAATTTTCTGTCTTTTGCATGCTGGTCAAATATATGTTTCATTCTCTCTTGATATTCTGTTAATCTCTGGTTCACCTGGTTCCGTGTTTCCTCCAATTCCGCCAATTGATTGATTCTTCTGACCATATCATCTGGTTCTTCCTGGATTTCCTGCATGAAATGTGCCACTGGTAAGGCTAGCTACATAGAAAACATTGTTGCTCGTCCATACACCAGCTCATATGGAGATTTTCCAGTTGCTCTCTTGCTGGTTATTCTATTTTCCCATAGAGAAAACTTCAATTGGGAATCCCAATTCCTCTAATTATCGTTGATTATTTTCTTCAAGGCCCTCACCAGAGTTTTGTTGGAAGATTCTGCCAGACCATTCCCCTGTGGATAGTAAGCTGTAGAATGATTCAATGTAATGTTATACTGCTAACAGAAATTTACAAATTTTGCAGACTTGAAGGCTTGTGCATTATCAGTCACTATTCTAGCAGGACAGCCAAACCTGGATATGATGTTTTCTTCCATGAATTTGATGATTACATTGTATGTAGCATTCCTTGTAGGTATGGCTTCTACCCATTTTGTAAAGTAATTTGTGGCTGTCAATATCCATTTATGTTGTCCACTTGATGGGGGATGTATTTCTCCAATAAAATCTATTCCCCATTGTTGAAATGGTTCATTCACATGAACAGGAATCAGGGGCAGAGCTGCTAATTTTTGTTTCTCAGCAAACTTCTGACATTTATCACATGCTCTGACCCAAACAAAAACATCTCCAAATAATTCTGGCCAGTAGAAACTAGCCTTCAATATTTTATGAGCTGTGGCCCTCCAGCTATAATGGCCTCCACAAATTCCCTCATGGAATTCCATCATTATACTTTCCACTTCATCCTCTGTGAGGCACAGGAGTAGAATGCCTGAAGGATCTCTCCAATATAATTGGCCATTAGCAACTATGTACTTTTGTGATTTTAATCTCACAACCCTGTCTTTTGCTTTATCACAACTGGGGGGGCAGCTGAGTGTCAAAAGATATTCAACTATTTCTTTGTACCAAGGACTAGTGAGATATTTTATATGAACCTTCAGAGTAGCCATCTCCAGCCCTTGCTGTTATTTTTCTTTCTCAGACTCTTCGTTTGCTACCATGGACAAATTTATGCCTAAAGCCTGATAATTTGATTCAGATAAGATCTTGGCTAGTCCCTGCCCTTTAATTAGCTTAGTAGGTCTTATGTCCAGATCATATTCCTGTATTATTGAAATCCATCTCCCTCTTTTCCCTTCATTGTCTCCCTAAATCAGAATGTCTTTAACAGCGACTGTGGGGACATATGCAGTAATATGAGACTGCAAAACATACATTCTGAAGGCTTTGAGGGATTTTACTAGGGCATATGCCTGCTTCTCCAATATGTTATATTTCAATTCCGCATCATGAAGTACCTGGCTGAAAAAGGCAATAGGCTGTTCATATCCTTCTTCATTTTTCTACAATAACACTCCAGCTACTGTGTGAGGTGATGCAAAATAAAATATCATAAATGGTTTAGTATAATCAGGTCCAGCCAGCACAGGGGATTCAGCGAATGCAGCTTTGATTCTAGCAAAGGCCTCCCGTGATTCTTGTGACCATTTTACCTCATTGTTCTTTTTCATCATATCAGTTATATGCCTAACTATTTCAGCATAGTTAGGAATGAATCTTCTCAGAAAATTGATACGGCCTAAAAATACTTGCACTTCTTTCTTGTTCCTGGGGAAAAGGATACTATTTATAACCTCTACTCTTTTGGGGTCTATCTTTACCCCGTCCTTAGTTACAATGTGCCCCAACAGTTTGCCTTCCTCTAATGCATATAAAGACTTTTGTGGATTAAGAGAAAGGACATACCTTCTGCATTTTTCAAAAGTTCTGCGTAAATTCTCAATGTGCTCAGCATCATCTTTTGAAAACACCGTAATATCATCAAGATATACCACCAAAAATCGGTCCTGATCCCCAACGAAAGCTATGTCCATTGCCCTCTGAAAGGTAGCTCCAGCATTAATTAACCCAAAGGCATCCTAGCATACATGAATGTTCCCCATGGCGTGGTGAAAGAAGTCTTTTTTTGGTCTTCCAGGAACACAGCCACCTGATTATGACCAGAAAAACCATCCATCATTGACATTCTAGAGGCTCCCACCACTTTCTGCAGTATGTGGTCCATCTTAGGCAGTGGATAATTATCCTTTAAAGATGCTCTATTTAAATTCCTGAAATCCACACATAGCCTTATTTCTCCATTCTTCTTTCGAACAGGAACCAAGTTAGCAACCCATTCAGAGTACCTTAATGGCACAATTATTTTAGCCTTTAGCAGCTTCTTGATTTCTTTTTCAATGGAGGGAAGCAGCAGTGGATTTATCTGTCTAAGCTTCTGCTTATAAGGTTTCGCACCTTCCCTCAAAGGAATTTTGTGCTACATTATACTAACATCAAAATTTTTTAGGTCTTGATAGGACCACGCAAATACATCTTTATAAGATTGAAATAATTTCAGCTATATTTCTTTATACTCCTCTGGGACCTTCTTAGAAAATTTTACAATTTTAGGCTCAACATTGGTACCCAGATTCAGATCTTCCATTTGATTTTTTTCTACTACTTTATTGTGCTGCAAAGGGACATCGTTTTTGTCAAACAATCTTTCTAGAGGCACCAGCCCTCTAGGTATAACATTCCCTTTCAACTGCAGCACTTTACTTCCTGCCATCTTCTCTTCCCACTTATTTCCTGAGACATTCTCAGCCTCATCTCCTTCACAATCATCAATCACCATATGGGAGAATTCCCCCACTGTTTCCAGGAATTTCTTCATCTGTTCATCATCTTCAAATACCTGCCAGTGCTTAATATTATCTGGGATTGATGGTCTATAACGTACCTCAATTTCATACCTCAAGAGAGGGTTTTGAGGAGGACGAAATGTACTAGCAGCCATAGCAAGTGAGTCTGCCATCCTATTCTGATCCCGAGGCATGAACTGGATATTGAATGTTGAGAATAAATTCTCCACCATGTCCCACACTTCATTCCTATATGCCTTCAGCCGGGGGTGTTTGGCTTGACACTGATTTTTAATCTGTCTGACCACCAGCTCAGAATCTCCTAGAACCTTCAAACATTATATGCCCATGCTCCTGGCTGTCTACAGTCCTAACAGCAGTGCCTCATATTCAGCTACATTATTAGTAGCTTCATATTCCAATTTAAAAGACAGTGGCACTCATTTTCCTGTGGGGGAAATTAATAACACTCTTGCTCCATTACCTTCTCTTGAATTTGCTCCATCGAAATGTAGAGTCCATACTCCTGCTTCACAGTCTTCTAAAGGCTACTCAATTTTGATTTGGCAGAAGGAAGGTTCATGAGCAAAATTTCGATCTTCTTCAAACATAAAACATGAAAAATCTCCTTCTTTGCTATAGACTAGTGAGTTTTCTAAGCTATTAGCCTTTGTAACCATCTTGAAAAATCTGGTTTTTCTGTATAACTTCCTCTCTTGGCCACCGAAAATATGGATAGTGGCATATGTTAAATCCATTTTGAGTGACCCACCAATTTTTGTTCCTCAGGACCTTGACAATAGCATGCCAAAGCGGGCTGGGATGTCAGCCACCACAATGTCCATTACTACACTTTTTGCTGGAATTTGGGCCAAATTGACCACTAAATCTTTAATCATCCCCAAGCATTTAACTCTTTTGGAATCAAATGAATAAAGGTCTTTATATGGACGTGTGATTTGTAGTCCTAGTTGTTCCATGACTGACAAAGGCATAAGATTATGGGAAGCCCCAGAATCTAACATACAATTGTGTAACAGCAGGTCATGAATAACTAGAGACACATAGAAAGGAGGAGTAGAGGGGTCTATCTCCTCGACATGCGGGCCAAAAACTACCATGGGTCTTTCTTCTTGAAGATTAAGACTGTCTGGAATTATTGGTGCTTCAAGAGGGAGCAATAAAGAAGTGACTTGAGATTGATATGCAGGTTGTTTCAATAGTTCAGTCAAAGGGACTGGGATTTTGACTTTCTCAAGTTCTTTTTGCAAATTAAAAGCAGGAGGGGAGTTTTCTATTACGACTTCTTTTGACTCTTTATTTACAGCTAAAGGTTTAACTTCTTTTGATACAGACTCAACATTAGGAGGAGTGACTACTTTTGAAGAAGAAGGGACTTGATCATTAGACTGCAGAGATTTGTTTAGAGGACTCTTACCTTTGTCTGTGAATTTCTTCATTGTTGACTCCTTTTGAGCGGATTCTTCCTTTTGAAGTGGCTCCTCTTCTTCATCTTGAGTCCAGGTTATTTTCCTGGATGATCTGAGATCATATCTTCTGTTAAAATTTTCTTGCATGAAATAATTAAACTGTTTGCAGTAATGATCGATTTCTGCATCTTCTGTGTCTCTGATCTCTTCTTCTTCTTCTTGCAATGGGCATTCTATTTCATCATTGTTTGAAAAGGCAAGATTTTCATCTTGCAGTTCATAGATAGCCTCATCAGTGGAGTCATCTACCGGGCCTTCCAGGTACAATGGGTGTGGTACTTGATCCTGTTGCTCCTTTGCTTCCCTTGGCAATATTTGCAGGGGTGGATTTCTATACTGAGGGTTGTAACCTCTGTTTGGAGCATTATAAAAATTCTTGGGGGCTGTATTCTTGGCCTCCAGTTCTAGCTTGACCATCTTTTTTATCATCTTGCTTATTTCTTCCATTTTATCTGAATCTCTGTCCTGATTGGAAGTAGATACTTCTTCTTTGCCTCTTCTTCTGATATCTTGTTCAGTTTTTCCTTTTAATTTTCCCGTAGAAGCAAAGTTTGCTTCCAATTCAAGTGCATCTGACTGAGCATCATCTAGGGTGGTAGGCTTTCTTTCCCTGAGGGAGAAACCAAAATCTGAGTCAAAAGCTGCTATGAAAACAACTTTGGCAGCATTCTGATGAGGCTTCATATCTGCAGGGAGGCTTAGATATAACTTATTGAATCTCTTAGTAAATTCTGACACCCCTTCATTATGTTTCTTCTTGAGTGTATTGAACTCAGTAAGACACTGTCCATGATCTTTCTTTTCTCCCCATTTTCTGAGAAAAGTGTTTTCCATATCATCCCAAGTGGTTACTGAAATATTTCCCAATGTCTTGAACCATTTTCTGGCTTCACCATCTAGAGACTGTACGAATAATCTTAAGACCACATCTAAATGTTCAACATTAAAGTTCTCTGCAAAAGAGCAGAAAGTCTCAAGATGTTTTTGAGCATCAATTTCATTTTCTCCAGTGAATCTAGGCAATATCTTCAAATAATCCTGTGGCATATCATTCAGCACTTGAGGTAATGCCAGGGGAGCATATTTATTGAGCAAAAAGGCAAGAACATTTTCCATTGGAGGAGGTGGGGGTTGTGCAACAATCTGATGTACAAATGAAGGAAGAGGAGTGGGAGGAAGTGGAGTATGAATGACAATCGGGATATACTGTACAACAGCCTGAGGCGTAGATGGGAATAATTCACGGTTAATAGGGGCTACTTCTGTAACTTCTTTAACTTCTTCAGCCTCGGGGGTAGGACAAAAGTTCCCTTTGGTTCTAGCACTTCCCCTGGGTGGGCTATCTGAGTAGTATTCGGGATTTTCCTCAGTGGAGTCGAGATTTCCTACCGGATGTTCTTGAAAAGAAGAAGAAGGACAATCTTCTTCGAAAAACTCAGGGATTTCAGCACGAGCTGATTTCCTCTCTTTCCAACTTCTTCTATGTATAATCTTCTCTGGGTCAGATACAGAGGGTATCTTTGATTTGGACATATCTGACCTCAAATGTGGCTTTCGAGGAGCCAGGACTACCAATAGATTTATCAAATGAATAACAGTGTGGAGTCACCGTTAGGACCTCACTATGTATCATTTTTACTATATATTTTGACACCACCTTACCTTTATAACCATGTTTAAAAAAGGATTCCATCATCATTTTCATTTACTTTAGTCCGGGTATATAAATCTCTTTATTAAGGTTTTTAATTCAACAAGTACATAATTCCATAATACTTTGCATTTTATCATTAATTGTGCTAGATTGTTGCTTAACAGCAGCTCAAAAGATCGCATAAGTTATATGTCAGGCTGGAACAATCGGTCGTTGTTGAAACAAAATAAACTTCGTTGTCGAAACAACACTTCGTTGCTGAAACAGTCGACTACCAGCAGGCACGCAAATTCCGCCACTATTCGTAATTTGCGATTCTGGAAGAGCATTTTGTGGAACAATGGCAACAACATGAAGACGTGGTTACACGGATTATTCTGAAGATAGTATTCTTTTGGTATCTGTTGTAACAATATCTTTTTATGGAAGAACAGAATAGCCTGTTTTAAGAAAGAAGAACAGATTCGGGATAAATGTAGATTTTCTCTCATGTAATTGTAAGAGATGTCTCCTCTTTAAAAAGAGGAGACATCATCATTAGAGGGGGATTAGAGTTCGAGTTTGAAAGCTACAGGAGAACATTGTGTTTGAGAGACTGGAGCTAGACTCCATTTGTAATGTATCATTTCTTTTGACAGATGAATAAAATTTCCTTTTGAGCGCTCCAATTTAATTCTTTCCCTGGGGAATCTTGTGAGAGGGAAAGGGCCCGCCTTCCTCACAAGATTCACCCGATTGTCCCTGTAGTTTGTTTAATTTCTTTATGTTGTTTGCACTTTACTTTAATTCTGTTGCTGAGACACCAGTTACACAGTTCTGTAGTTTATTGAGTATTCTGTTTCCTTAACACTGCATGAGTTCAGTACATTCATTCTTAAGAAGTCGAGAGATCTGTTTCTGTTATTTGTTTGAATGTATAATGCTGGGAAGCAGGTGCTGAAGGTTCCTGTATAAAGGAATAGGGTCTTGTTTCCATTGATTACCTTTCTTTTCCTGCAGTGTGATTAGAAACAGGAGACAGGTGCTGAAGGTTCCTGTTCATGGGAATAGGGTCCTGCTCTCTTGAGTTATCTTTTCTACAGAGTGATTAGTGTCAGGCAGCAGGTGCTGAAGTTCCTATTTAAAGGAATAGGGTCTTGTTCCTGTTATGGTTGATTGGTTTCCTTTCCTGCAGATTGATTTCCCTTTATTTGGATTCTAAACTGCAACATAGGAATTACTTCTGCTATAACATAAGTAACTTCAGCTTTGATTAAACAGAGTGTGAATAATTAGATTTGTATGATTGATAATTGTGTGGCTTTTTACTACAACATTGTTTTTGCTTTTGAAATTGAGCATATCCAGTGCGTGATTGTCTTTGGAATAAACAGACTTCCTCGGGTTGACAATTTATGTGGATCTTGAATTGTGAAAACAATTAAAGCGACCAACATTTTGGCGTCGTTGCCGGGGAAGGCAATTATAGATTTCGAAAGCATTAATATTTTATTTTCAGATGTGCAGATTGTATGAGAGGACGCGAAAAGCAGAAGAAAACTAACCCCACAGGTGGCAAAGGCAAAGGAAGGGGAGGAAGAAAGACTTTCATTGACGAGATTGTATCAAAGGATGAATCATCATAGAGATTAAGTTCTCGAAGACCAAAACTTCAGCACTCCCCTCAATCAGATTACAAAACAGAGGAAGTTGTGGGTCCTGAAAATATAGAGGAGCCAGTGATTAAAGAACCAGCAGTCAGTGCTGGAGAGTCAGAAGAAAGTGCTAGCAAATCAGCAGAGCACATTGAGGAAATAATAGAGAGTGTTGGACGACCAGTGGAAAACATTGAAGAGCCAGTAGAAGATCTTGACGATCGAGCAAGTGCAGTAGGAGAAAAGACAATGGAAGGAAACAATGAAGACTTCTTTGGTGGAGGACGTGTAGATCCTGAAGGAGAAGGAAAGGATGAAAATTCTCTCTCTACCTTGGGATTTCCTATCAGTGATCTTCCTATAGGAACAACTCCTATGAAAAACATTCCATTGTCTGCTTTACCTAACTTTCATGGTTTATCCTCTGAAGATCCGGATGAATTTCTTTTTGAATTTGATATATTATGAAGAAGTTATGATTATGTTACTAATGCTCAAAAGTTGAAACTATTTCCAGCCACCTTGAAAGGAAATGCTTTAAGATGGTTCATGAGCCTTGGAATTCAGGTAATCACAACATGGGAGCAGATGAAACAGAAATTTCTGCTTAAATATCAAGATTACTGCCGGACGAGAGAAAAGAAGGATGAACTATTCAATATGGCACAAAAGCCGGACGAGAATCTGGAGGACTATATAGAAAGGCTGCAGTACAATATACAGAGATTTGATCATCCGAATATAAGTAAGGAAATTCGCAAAACAATATTACTTAGAGGTTTAAGGGATGATTGTTTAGATATGTTAAACATGCTTGGCAAGGGAGATATATCTAAGGAATCATATGATGAGATTGTTGAACTTTCTAAGAGATGTTCAAGGGGAGCTGCAAGAAATAGAGCAAGAGATTCCACCTATTCAAGAGTGCAGAAATCAGCCAGTGGAGGAGCAACAAGAGTTGAAATAGGTAATTTACTTGAAGAATTTAAAACTGAGATGTTAAGTTCTTTTGCTTCACAAATTGACACTTTGCAGGTTAAGAAGAAGCAGGCTGAAGCAGAAGCAACTCTGGCTGTCTTTTGCCCGAAGTGCAAAGACAAACATCCACTAAGGGAGTGCCCATTGGACAAAATACCAATCTGCACCCTTTGTGAGAAATATCATGAAACAAAACAATGTCCATCTCTACCAGGAATAAAGGCAGCATTGCAGCCAACGGAAGAAGAAGCTGAAGTAGTTTACTTGCTAACTCAAAGAAGACAATGGCAACCAAAAGGGCAAGGTATGAACTCTAGTATGCCATTTAATCGTTGGAATAATTATTCTGCTTTCGGTCAAACAAATTACCCTCCCTTTAATCAAATGCAATACCCACCCTTTAATCAAATTAATTTCCCACCCATGCAACAATCAAACCCTCCCTTTGTTGATCCTACAATGTGGACTCCTTGGCCCCCACAGCAGCCATCTTCTTTTAACCCTTGGAATTCAAATTGGAGAAGCCAACAACTCCCATATCCAAATCAATTGCCTCAATTCCAACAACCACTTCCTCTGCCATCAAATGCTCCGCCAAATAACCAGATGAGACCCCAGCTACCTGTGCAACCAAATCCTAACCCCAATAATAAAGTTGTGCAAGTCATTGATATTCAAAATCAGTCTATATTTCCTACTATGCAATGTAATGATATTCATTTAAGATCTGGGAAAATAGCAGAGCCTATTATTGATGACATAACTTCTTCTGATTCTGATAAAGAGGAAACTGAGAAACATAAGAAAGCACAACCACCTTCTAACAAGAATGTTGAAATAACAGAACCACCATTCCCCGAGCGTTTGGTTTTAACTAGAACGCCTGAAACACCTACTTTTAATCTTTTAGGGGAATTGCAAAATTTGTATGTTAAAATTCCACTTTTACAAGCATTAAGAGATGTACCAATTTATGCCAGAACAATAAGGGATATTTGTGTTAAGAAACCTGGTAGGAAAACTAAAGATCCTTTTACAGTACATGTGATGGGTGACTTATCTGCATTAATGTCCGGAAAAACCCCTCCTGTGAAATATGGTGATCCCGGCCATCCTACCGTGACAGTTCAAATTGGTAAAACAATGATTCCTCAAGTTCTGGTAGATTTAGGTGCTGCAATAAACATAATGACTCTTGAAACTTCACAATTGTTACAGCTGAATAACACAATCAGTGATACACCTACCATTCTAGAGTTGGCTGACCGTTCTACAATTAAACCTAAAGGAGTTGTTGAAGATCTACTTATCTCAGTTGAATCCTGGAATTACCCAGCTGATTTTGTTGTATTGCAGACTAAAACAAAGCTGGGGGGACATCCCTTAATTCTAGGAAGGCCATGGCTGGCCACAGCTGATGCCTTTATCAGTTGCAGATCTGGTTCAATGACAATTTCTAATGGTTATGAAACCAAACATCTTACTCTTTATCCTCATGCTACACCCATAATTAATAATGAAGATTCTATGTGGATGGATTATGATGATAATGTTGTTCAGCCTATTCTAACTATTGGGCAAGCTTTAACTCTTAAAGACAATACAGAGGATGAAATAATTAATAATTTTATTTGTGAACCTTCTTTTGTAATTGCTGAAACACACAATCAATTGACTGCAATTTTTGAAACAGATACCCAAGAAAAGATTGAATCTGAATACTCATCTCATACATTAACCACCATCTCATCTAAGAGCATAACAGTTGAAATTGAACCTGGCAAGACATTAAACATAAATCCTGATCTAACAGTTGCTGAAATACAGCAGTTAATGAAGTTATTGCATGAATATAAGGAAGCATTTGCATGGGATTACACAGATATGAAAGGGATCTCTTCTGAACTATGTACTCACCGAATTTACATTAAAGAGGGATGTCGACCAGTCTGTCAACCCCAAAGACGAATGAACCCTAATTTACGAGAAATTGTTAAAGAAGAACTTCAGAAATTGCTTAATGCGGGATTTATATACCCTATATCTGACAGTGAATGGGTTTCCCCATTGGTAATTGTCCCTAAGAAAAACGGGAAATGGAGAGTATGTGTTGACTACAGAGCCTTGAATAAAGCTACTCAAAAGGATCACTTTCCTTTACCCTTCATTGATCAGGTGTTGGATAGTCTGGCAGGGAAGAAATTCTTTTCTTTTCTAGATGGATTCAGTGGGTATAATCAGATTAGAATTGCACCCCAAGACCAAGACAAGACCACTTTCACTAGCCCTTGGGGAACCTTTGCTTATAGAGTTCTTCCATTTGGGCTATGTAATGCACCAGCAACTTTTCAGAGGGCTGTTATAGGAATTTTTTTGATATGCTGAATGACTCTATGGAAATATTTATGGATGATTTTACTCCTTATGGTGTGTCTTTTGAAGATGCATTACAAAATATTGAGAAGGTACTTAAACGATGTATACAAGCTCACCTCTCCCTAAGTACTGAAAAATGTCATATGATGATGAGTGAAGGAGTAGTGCTTGGACATTTTATTTCATCTCAAGGTATTCAAGTAGATCCATCTAAAATATTGGTCATTCAGAATCTTTCTATTCCTAAAACACAAACTGATGTGAGAAGTTTTCTAGGACATGCTGGATACTACAGAAGATTTATTAAAGATTTTTCTAAGATAGCTTCTCCATTATTTGTGTTGCTTATGAAAAATGCTGAATTTAAGTGGACTAATTCTTGTCAGAAAGCTTTTGAAGAACTCAAGCATCAGTTATCTACTACTCCTATTTTGAGGGGACCTGATTGGGCCCTCCCTTTTCATATATCTTCTGATGCTTCAGACACTGCAATTGGAGTTGTCTTGGGACAAGAGGAAAATCATCTTCCTTATGCTATCTACTTTATCAGTAAGAATATGACCCCTGCTGAGCTTAATTATACAGTTACCGAAAAGGAGTTTCTTGCAGTAATTTATGCCATTAATAAATTTCGACACTATATCACTCGTTATTCTACTTTTGTGCACACTGACCACTTAGCTATTAAGTATTTAATGAACAAATCTGTTACAAATGCTAGAGTTACCAGATGGCTATTATTACTGCAGGAATTTGATATCACAATTGTAGATCGGCCTGGTAAAGAAAATGTGGTGGCTGATTTCCTTTCACGGTTAAAAACTGACAATGATATTCCAGTAGATGATTCTTTTCCTAATGAGTATTTGTTTGCAGTTTCTGCTCACTCTCCATGGTATGCAGATATTGCTAATTATTTGGTTGCAGGAAAATTACCATCACACCTGTCATACAGAGAAAAGAGAAGAATTGTTCAACAAAGTGCCAGGTACAACTGGATAAGTGGGTGTCTTTTCTACACAGGGCTTGATCAGGAAATCCGAAGATGCATTAGGGAGGATGAAGTGTATGACATACTGAAAGCTTGCCATGATGGCCCTTGTGGGGGGCATTTTGCTGATAAGAGAACAACACACAAAATTCTGAGGATGGGTTACTATTGGCCCTCATTATTTAAGGATGCAAAGAAATATGTGAGGGCTTGTGACAGCTGCCAGAGAATGGGTCAACCCAATCATAGAGATCAAATGCCATTAAACCCTCAGGTAGTTTCTGAACCATTTGAAAGATGGGCCTTGGATTTCATAGGACCCATTAATCCTCCATCCAATAAAAGAACTTATATATTAGTCTCTACAGACTATATGACTAAATGGGTGGAGGCCAAAGCACTTATTAGAGCCAATGAAGAGGTTGTCCTAGCTTTCTTATTTGAAGAAATCTTCACTAGATTTGGAATTCCTAGAGAGCTAGTTACAGATGGAGGACCTCCATTCAATTCTCATGGTTTTAAGTCTACCCTTCAAAAATATCATATTCATCATAGAATGACTACACCATACCACCCCCAGGCCAATGGGCAGGTGGAAAGCACAAATAAAGTATTAGAAGCCATTCTAACTAAAACAGTGAAGGACAACCGGAAGGATTGGTCTCAAAGGCTCCCCGAAGCATTATGGGCTTACAGAACTACTTGGAGAAACACTACAGGTTTTTCTCCCTATGAATTGGTTTATGGTAAAAATGTTGTTTTTCCTGTGGAATTTGAAATCAAAACTCTAAGAACTGCTTTAGCTGTTAATCTTGATTTGACTGATGTGCAGACAGCTAGGTTGCAGCAGCTTTTTGAATTGGATGAAAAGAGATTAGATGCCATTCACCAAACAACCATGATTCAACAAAAGAGAATGAAGTGGCATGATAAAATTATCAAACACAAGCAGTTCCAAAAAGGTAATTGGGCCTTGTTGTATGACTCTCGGTTTGAAAATTTTCAGGGTAAGCTATGTACACGTTGGCTTGGACCATATGAAGTAGATGCTATTTTTTCTAATGGAACAGTACGACTTCTCACAATTGATGATTCTAAAACACCTCTACTAGTCAATGGTCATAGGTTTCGTTTATACCAGTGCCCTATTTCTAAAGAGGATTTCAAGACTGCTTGCATGACTGATATACATTATCTTTTTCTAGGGGAGTCTTCTGCTCCTCACAGCATTTAATTTTCTGCACTGTTTTTTTTAGTATTAGATTAGATTAGATTTAAAACTAATAATCCCTGTCAAGGGTTGGCATATTACAATTGAATTTTGCAGATTCTGGAAAAGCTCATTAAGGAGGACAGATTCATCATAAGAAGATCTGAAGCTTCAATCACAGAAGCTTGTTCCCTTCATTTTACCCCATTTCCTAGCAATATCCCTTCATCCCATTTCTACATTATTTCCCTTTTTCCATTTTTCCCACTTCTACCATTCCTGAAATATCATCCTTCAGCTAGTATTTCCCATCCCTTACTGTTGAAATTATCCCTTATCAAATATGTCCCCCACTTGTTCTAAACCCAAGTCATTATATCCCATTTTTCTGATTTTTCCCGTTGCTGAAACACCAGTTTCAGCAACCTGTCATCATTAAAACATCATTTCTTTCCTCTGCTATACAAGCTTTTCAGTTCTCCACTTTTACTCTTCAGATCCTTTGGGTGAAAATTATTCAGTACTGAGCAAATCCTGTTACGCTCCTGTTCTAAATTTCAGAGAAATCTACAGATTCTTCCATTAAATATCAAGCCATTATGAAGCACTCTACACTTCGAATTATTAAACCAAAGGTAAAAATGTAAGGTATGTGGTTTTAATGTAATGCAGTTAAATAATATTCTAAAGAGAGCATCTCGCTCATAATGATTGCAATCTCCACACGCTCAATCATCATTGCACCATACGTAGGGGGGGGGGGATTTCGAAAACTGAATAATCATTTCACATCAACCAATCCTCCATCATTCTTCATTCCATTTCCGCCGTCATTGAGACTCCGCATCCTCTGTTGCAACAATTAGCTTGACCAAAGCCTGTGTTTCTGTCTTTTGTGCCTCTGCATGTGACTCAAGCTAGTAGCCATGGGAGGTTCGGCTATCAGACACGAGCCTGGTTCGATAACTCTTCTTCAAATGTTCCCAGAGGCCTATCAAATTTTTCAACAAGCAGGATGGACAGCATACTTCGAAAGGTTAGGAGAATTTGATCAGCAGCAAGTTTTAGAGTTCGCACAGAACCTTCAGGGGAATTTCTCAGTGGTTCAAGGGGTCCGCATTTCAGTTACAGAGGAGGACATAGTTCAAGTTTCAGGTTTGCCGGCTATTGGGACTCGCTGGTTCAGTAGGAAGCAAGTGATTTTAAATGCACAGCAAGATTTTCTTCATCCAGATGAACCAGTTGAACTTAAAGGCCGCGGTGTAAGTCTGCATTCACTTCCTCGACCATGGCCAACAGTAGCAGAATTCATCAAACACTACTTGACATGCGAAGGGCGTTACCAGGTAGTCTACCAACACGACTTCATTTTGATGAATCATTTAAGGAATGGTCGATTAGTTAATATTCCCTATTATCTGCTTGGTTGTATCAAAAACATGTCATATTATTGTAGACGGGTTAAATTCCCATTGTCATCCCTTACCCATCACTGTTTATGCCAATTATTAATTCAGAGGGGTTTTGCTCAGCAAAACCCCCCTCTGAATAATCCACTCCTCATTCCCCAGCAGGCCGAAATTCCCCAGCAGGCCGAAATCCCCCAACAAGCCGAAAGTTCCCAAGAAACTCCTGAGAGTCCTTATGAAGGGCAACTGGACGATATCCCAGACTCCCCAGTAATTCCGTCCTCAGAACCAATTGACCTACCCCCAAGTTCGTCCCACTTAGTAGAGTCACCCCTTCCCACTATTTCTATCCCTAGCGATGACTCTCCAACACCCCCACCTACTCATAAAAGAAAGAGACGAACCCCAACGGTCTCTGTCTCAAAACGACGAACAAGGGCCACATTCCAAATTTTCACTTCTTCCGAAAGCCCTTCCCCCAGAAAAGAATCTTCCCCTACAAAGAAAAGGAAAGACAGTGACTTCTCTGCTTTCCTACCAAAAAGGAAAATGAAGATGACTGTTGAAACAGGAGTTACTCCCATTTCCCCTGACCCCGCCACTATTCTGTTAAAACTGCAATCCTCATCCCCATTTCAAATTCCCCAACCCGTCTCGTCCAGTTGCACTGCCACACAAGAACCAGTGCCCCGGGATAATACGACATCGTTTATGGCTCAAACAGTGACTGTCACACAAGAACCAGTCACTTACCCAGAGGCTGAAACACAAGAACCAGCCACTGTGGTACAAAAATCATACACCAAGCATGATAATACAGGGAAACCAGTTGTAGCTGCTCCACAAGAACCAGCTACAGCTGTGGATGAGCAGACAACCCCAGCAGAATCAACCAGCACACAGGGTTCACATACTATGGCATCTTTATTGGAGGAAAATGAGTTTTTGAAGTCTGAGCTAGAAGCCTATAAGAATGAATTAATCATGGCATGAGAAGCCTTTGATAGAGAATTGAATCTCTATATGCTAGCACACACAGCATCAGCACAAAATAGGGAGCCATGCAGGGAATACATGTGCCATGAGTGTGGTAATATTTACCAGCAGGCAGGCTACAAAGTAGTCAAAATTCAGGTATCTGAGGCATCTACATCAGCTGCAATTAAAGAAGAATGCCCTACTGCTCCACAAGAACCAGTAGGGCTCTCAAAAAGTCTAGAAAAAGAAACTAAACCACAGATATCTCGCCCTGTGCTAGTCAGCTCAGCCACTCAGACAGTGCCACAACCACAGATATCTTGCCCTGAGCTAGTTAGCTCAGCCACTCAGACAGTACCCCAACCACAGATATCTAGCCCTGAGTTAGTCAGTTCAGCCACTCAGACAATGCCCCAACCCAGTACTTCTAATGCCGGGACACAGACCCTGCCATGGAACCAATTAGAACTTATGAGCAAATGGAAGAAACAATATGTTGTAGATCAAGATAAAATATTACAGCAGCATAAGTTAGCATGGCAGAATCACATGTATGCCAACTGGGATAGTTGGGAACAGACATTGCAACAGCTCAGGGATTCCAAGAAGGAAGTCAAGGAATCAAAGGAAAAGATGGTTTTGATGTTTTCATTAGTGCAGAAGTTGATGGCTACCCGCAAACCCTCTGTAAATTACTCTCTCTTCCTTTCTGAACGTTTGGTTTATTTTCAATTGAAGGAAATAAAGGATGGCAGACCTCATGAATTTATTACTGCAGAACAATTTGTTAAGACTTTTGCTGAGGCCCCTGAAAGTGACCAACATTTGCTGTGCGAACTTTATCTCCATAACGAGGCCATTCCCGAGAATAGAAGAGTCAATCTCATTCCAATTGCAGGTGATATACAAATAAGGGCATTTGTTTCATTTTTGGCCAATCAGCTCACCTGGCAAACTGCGTTTATTGCAAGTAGTCATAATGAGGAGAATAGGCTCCTTTGGATTAGACCGGAACCTTTAAGTCTGGCCATGTTTGTAGCACAATATCACCAATTCTTACAGAAGCCAGGAATGCATAGGTACATGCAACAACTACAGGCTTCAACACTTTTAAAGTGTCAACAACAAATCAGAGTAAAGGAGGCTGCTGCATTGAAGGCCAACACTATGTTTTGGCAGCAGTCATGTAAAGAAAGACAAGACTATCACCCTTTTAGCCCTGATAATCTTCAAGCTGCACTTTCCAGGGTACCTAATTACATCAGATGCATTCGACATTGTGGAGAAAACTGGATTGGTTACCATTTTCATTTTCCAATTCTATGGATGCCTTCAGAGAAATATCAGTGTCACTATCAATTGGTTGACAGAGATGAAGCTGTAGCATGGCAGCAATTGCAGAACAATCGAGGATTCCGAGCTCCGACTGAAGCCACCTTCTCCAGCTACTGCTTGAGCAACTTGCATGCACAGAGTCAGTACTCAGACTCTGACTCAGACTAGGAGTTGCCTGAGGACATGCAACATTTTCAGCTGGGGGGGATGTTAGGACCTCACTATGTATCATTTTTACTATATATTTTGACACCACCTTACCTTTATAACCATGTTTAAAAAGGATTCCATTATCATTTTCATTCACTTTATCCAAAGGTATATAAAATCCTCTTCTTTACTATATGTTTAATATGTTTACATATAATTCCATATTACTCTTATATTTTATCATTAATCGAAGTAGATTGTTGCTAACATAAGTCTAAAAGATCACAGATAAGTTATATGCTGTGCTGGAACAATCGGCCGTTGCTGAAACAGTCAAACTTCGTTGCTGAAACAGTCGACTCCGTTGCTGAAACAGTCGACTCTGTTGCTGAAACAGCCAGCAGGCACGCAAATTCCGCCACTATTCGTAATTTGCGATTCTGGAAGAGAATTTTGTGGAACAATGGCAACAACATGAAGACGTGGTTACACGGATTATTCTGAAGATAGCATTCTTTTGGTATCTATTGTAACAATATCTTTTTATGGAAGAACAGAATAGCCTGTTTTAAGAAAGAAGAACAGATTCGGGATAAATGTAGATTTGCTCTCATGTAATTGTAAGAGATGTCTCCTCTTTAAAAAGAGGAGACATCATCATTAGAGGGGGATTGGAGTTCGAGTTTGAAAGCTACAGGATAACATTGTGTTTGAGAGACTGGAGCTAGACTCCATTTGTAATGTATCATTTCTTTTGACAGATGAATAAAATTTCCTTTTGAGCGCTCCAATTTAATTCTTTCCCTGGGGAATCTTGTGAGAGGGAAAGGGCCCGCCTTCCTCACAAGATTCACCTGACTGTCCCTGTAGTTTGTTTAATTTCTTTATGCTGTTTGCACTTTACTTTAATTCTGTTTGCTGAACACCAGTTACACAGTTTTGTAGTTTATTGAGTACTCTGTTTCCTTAAACACTGCATGAGTTTAGTACATTCATTCTTAAGAAGTTGAGAGATCTATTTTTGTTATTTGTTTGAATGTATAATGCTGGGAAGCAGGTGCTGAAGGTTCCTGTACAAAGGAATAGGGTCCTGCTCCCATTGGTTGCCTTTCTTTTCCTGCAGTGTGATTAGAAACAAGAGGCAGGTGCTGAAGGTTCCTGTTCATGGGAAAAGGGTCCTGTTCTCTTGAGTTATCTTTTCTACAGAGTGATTAGTGTCAGGCAGTAGGTGCTGAAGTTCCTATTTAAAGGAATAGGGTCCTGTTCCTGTTATGGTTGATTGGTTTCCTTTCCTGCAGATTGATTTCCCTTTATTTGGATTCTAAACTGCAATATAGGAATTACTTCTGCTATAACTTAAGTGACTTCAGCTTTGATTAAATAGAGTGTGAATAATTAGATTCGTATGATTGACAATTGTGTGGCTTTTTACTACAACATTGTTTTTTCTTTTGAAATTGAGCATATCCAGTGCGTGATTGTCTTTGGAATAAACAGACTTCCTCGGGTTGACAATTTATGTGGAGCTTGAATTGTGAAATACCAGCGAATTAACAAATACCGCCAAGGTGAGAGATATGCAACTCTTCAACTCTCTGTGCTCACCTGATTAGAGAGTGAATATGATTTGTCGAGGCCTAGGGAAACTGATATTCTTAAATTCATCCCCGGCAACGGTGCCAGAAAGATGTTGTCGACAATTATTGTCTACCCTAGAGACAGTCTAGAGCTGCCATAGACTAGTGCCTAGGACATCTTAGCATAGTAGGAGGCGTATAATAAAGTTGGGTTGTCAATCCAAAGGCTCTCCTACTATCTCTTGTTAAACAAAGGAAATTGATTTGAAATGGGACCAGCAATCACAGAAACTGTCATAGGGAAAGTAATGTTGCAGAGACACCATGCAAAGCTCCAATATAAAAGCATCAGATAGCTAAGAGACAATTTACTGCAAAGAGGGCCGATTCAAAAGATATGTCACAGAAATCAAATATCAGAAAGATGTAGGAAAAGAAACACAAGAGGATATTAGTTAACTTTGGTCTGATACCCAGATATACAACAGAACTACATATGGGATTATCATTCTAAGAATCCATACATGACAATGGCATTTTAAAAGCACCCTCCCAAAGCAACCAATATAGCAGAAAAGTGGATGAAATGAATATGAAACAGTATATCATGCCTGAGCCTATTTAAAGCGCTTGACTGATCCAAATATGGGCATCAACTAGGATGAATCCTTATCTAAAATCAGTGAGCCACTCGCATTCCGGTAACATGATACAAGAAGATGTAAGAAATGGAATATTGTATTAAACACATAAGGAAAAGTACATACTGTGAAATACCAAAGACCAAAATCCTCATTACAGATAGAACTCCTCCTCACTGAGACCCTATGGGCTCTGAGCCTCAATACAAAAGCTTTACAAAATGTATACAAAAATGCCTTTCACAGCACAATTTTATGATAAAAGTCTTGAACCCTTACAATGTTTTTCTTCTCCCCTTTTATAGAGGAAGGAGGAGAGAAAACTCATAAAAGTAGTAGGTGAAACAATTAACTATTTCATTGAAACAAAATGGTGAGAAAATGCCCACCCAAAGTGTTTGACGGCGCAAGAACGCTGTAAGTACTCTGTGGTTGCTCCATAACATAAATGCAGTAGGTGAAAATCTCTTCAGGGGTAAGGTATGAAGAATAAAATATATATAACATTCTATACTCCTCTGAAGAGAAAAATATGTTGAAGTAAAACCTGGAAGATATGATTTTTATGTACTGGTAATTTCCGCCTTCTGCAAGCCAAATTGAAATTTAAATTCTCCAATGCCAGGTACTGCATTTCTTGGATCTTTCATTGACGTTGTTTGCCACGATAATTAATATCTCCATCTGTAACATCTGCATCTTGAATTTATCTGGAGGCCTCGAAAGGTTTTAACCCTTGCTTCATTTAATGTTGGTCATGTCATAGCGGCTCCCGGATCCTTCTTCACAAATCTTGCTCCTAAAACGAGGTCCTCTCATGTGTTCACGGCTTCTGTGATGGTGGCCGCAAGTTATGATAGTTATCCGACACGAGACACCTGCAAAACCCAAAAACACATTAAAGAAAACTAGACGGGGACGATGAGGGCGGTGATGACTGCGGAGATGGTGATATGGACTGAGCGAAACGATGAGGAGAAGCAGGGTGACGGAGGAATGAAGGGTGACAACGAAAACACAGTGGGACAACGCTGTGTGAACGAGGTGGAAACAAACAACATAGACGCATAAGCGATGTATGGAAAAGGTGGAGATGAATGTGAATGACACGTGGGCGTACATGAGATCATACGGAAGGGGTGACGTGGAGGGGGACTCGGTCAACCGACGTGGAATTTCAATACCGACCGTTCGATTTCAAAGTATGATCTACGGCTACACATGCTTCGAGGGCAATGGAATCTGGGTCATGTAAGTAGATACACTGGGCTTAACTCATGTACAACTTTCAAGCAAGAAGATCACGTGATGTTGCTTTGTAAATTTGACGGCCTTTCGGGAGATTCCACTACACGTCCATCGACCTCGAACAATAACACGCGCGAAATGGAAGAGGTTTTGGGACGTAGACAGAGGGACACTTGTCACAAGAATAGACAGAATCACTGCCGAAGGGGGGAATAACACCTACCCTCTAATAAGCAAGGTGGAATAATCACCGTTTTAAGGGACTACCAAAGCGAATATAACTATGGGCTGTCGATTTATGTTTAATTGATTAAAGATTTAATGCGCTTAGATGAACATGTGCGTTAGGTGCTTTTCAGACTTAGCACTCAGTCATGGGCTCTGGTGATGTGGACAGTAAGATACAGGGGGTTGCGGGTAAAGGGGCTAGACCCTTTATGATTTCGAATACGCGCCTGTAATGTTTTCTGATGTGCTTTCGGGGTGAGGGATAGGAAAAAGTCAGCAAAATGAATGCATTAGGCCATGATAGGGAACTTGAAGGTTGAGGGGGAAGGAATTGAAGATCGAAAATTTAAATGAGGGGCTGTCATGGAAAACATATCCAAAGAATCACCAATAGGACTCGGGTCTACACTATGAAGTAGGGACTCCTACATTCTGTGCAGCATCAAGTTTTAGCCTTTCAGCTTCTCTGGTACACCTTCTGCCAGTTCTGATGTTTGGATCTGCGTGAGTGGACTCCTCCACTCCATGAACCTCCTCATGTGGCTGATCCACATCTATAGATTCATCTTTGGGAACCAATTTTTTTTCCTCTGCATGTAATTATAGCTCCCCCTCAAGCGACAACTTCATGGCTTTCTCCTCATTGAATTTAATATCTCGTTGCACCACAGTCATTCGACTATTTGGAAAATACACACGATAATTATGGGGTTTTTTTGTGTACCCCACAAATATCCCAACTTCAGTAGTCAGCGCTAGCTTCTTCCTGGCGTTCTTGGTCACATGCACATAAACAGATGAGCCGAAAATCTTAAACTGAGAAACATTTGGTTTCTTACCAGTAAAACCTTATTTAGGTGTACTCATGCCAAGTACTCTATGAGGACAACGGTTTTGCACATAAACCACAGTGTTGCATGCTTCCACCCACAAATGCATTGGTAGGCCCTGATCATGAAGCATAGCTCGTGCAACACCCATGTCATTCTTTTCTTCCTCTCTACGACCCCATTTTGCTATGGGTTATGAGGTGCTATGAGTTCTCTTCAAATTCGTTCGAGATGTATTCTCCACCATTATCACTCCGCAGAGCCTTCACTTTCTTCCCTGACTCTTTCTCAACCAATGCCTTAAACTCACAGAACTTTGAGAATGTTTGATCCTTCTTCTACATGAAGAAGGTCCAGCATTTACGAGAAAATTCATCAACAAAAATAACATAGTACCTGTGTTTTTTTGTTGAAGCAACTAAGAATGGTCCACACATGTTTGTGTGAACTCTCTCCAAGATCACCGAAGCACGATTCTCCTTTTCATGAAAGGTGGACTTTACATACTTCCCCATGGTGCAACCCTTGCACTGATCTAACTAAGCAAGTGTTCCCATTGGAATTCCAATAGATATTTACTGCATGACTTTCAAAGCTCCAAGATGAAGATGGCCCAATCGCCTATGCCATAATTCGCCCTCATCCTGGCTCACCACTTTTTCTGCCTTGCCCATCATTGTAGTGCAGCCATCTACCTCTATCTTGTAGAGATTCTTAACTCAAATCCCTATCCTCTTGGCTTGACCCGTTGTTTTTTGTTGCAGGAAAGCTTTTCCATCGCTCAAAACAACATCATAGCCTCTATCCTCCAACATCGCAACTGAGACCAAGTTTTTCTTCAGACCTGGAACAAGCATAACATATTTCAATTGAAATGGTTTACCTAACTCCCTCTCAAAGGTAACGGTACCAATGTCGGTTGCACCGTATCGTCCATCATCACCCATCTCTATATGCTTTTGGAGATATTTCTCCTCCAATTCATTGAAAATATCCTTATCTTTTGTCATGCTAAAGGAAGCACCACTATCAAGATGCCACACCTATCCCATTGCACTTGAAACCAAGCATGCGATAAGAGAGAAATCAAGTTCAAATTTTGAGGCAAGGGCCTCACCAGTTGCATCTCCAGCAGACTTCTTGTTCTTATTCTTCTGTGGGCAGTTAGTGGTGAGATGCCCATGTTTGTGACAGTGAAAACACTTCACCTTGGAAAAATTTAGCTTCTTTCCTTTAGACTCGGATTTTGAATGGAATTTCTTCCCCTTCCCTTTCCTTTCCTTGGAAGCCAAAGCAAAATCCTCTTCATCATCATGCTTTGATGAAGAGCCATCTTTGGTGTTCCGCCTGAACTCCTCCTGCACTAGATCCGACCACAGTCATTCCCAATCTAGCAGTTTTTCCCGTCCGTTGACAGAGTCTTGATAACTATGCCAACTCTTAGGAAGTCCCAAGAGAGCTAAGCTCACCAAATCATCATTAGCAATAGTGATTCCCACACTCCCCAGTTCATCCCAACATTGGACAAACTTTGTGAGATACTTTGGAATATTGTCTCCCTTTTCCATCTTGATCTTTCTGAGTTTATCCTTTAGCGCCAATTTCCTATTGTCACTGCTGCTTTGGAAAAGATCTGTAAAAGCCTTCCACATAGAAAATGGAGTGGCTTTCCCATGAAGGCTTGAGAAAATGTGGTCTCTTACACCTTCCAACAGAATCCTTTTCATCTTTGCTACTTTCTTTTTCCATGCGTCAAGTAATGCAACATCTGTCGAAGTGGGCTTAGGAACATCACTGTCGATGAATTCCTTCAAGCCATTATCTTCAAGCACCGCCTCCATCCTGCCCTTTTGGGAAATGTAGTTAGAGCTACCCTCAAGTGCATACTCTAGCGTCAAGCCATTGAAATCCATTTCTATGTTTACTCAACTCTTGCACCAAGAAATTCTTGCAGCAAATTCGAATTGTTTCCACCAACAAACTCAATTACTGCTTCAAAATTTCAATATTCTTTGCTCTGATACCATGTAGAAATTTTAATACAAATTATGTATTGCCTGGATTCTCCTGATCTAACAATTATATGCCACTATTAAATATAGAATCGCTTCTACAAAAATATTTGCGGAAATTTAAAACACGATCGCCAATTGCAAACACTTGAAGAAATATCAATCACACATAAAACAGATGTTTTTACCGAGAAATCATAAAGCTAAAAACCCCACTATCATATATTATGTATATATCATGGATCATGAAACAATCTCATACAAAACTCTAATCCAAGAGCTCTCAATACAATATGCAATCATCTCACACTGTCATACAAAAATTGGCAAATACATGCGCTAATTTACTACCTCCTGACAGCCTGCCTCCACTGCACAATCCCTGTTGATCACAATCCCTGAATGAATGATATACTGCTTGCCTTGACTGTGCATTCATCATTGGCATCTCCAATGTGTGTGTGGTTGCATGAGTACACCCACTAATGTCACAATTGATAGTCAAACTGTCCCTTTCACCTATCTCTCAACTGGGTCTCCACTGAATCTAAAATGCATGTAGTTAACAGTATTAAATCTTCAGTTGTATGTGAGATCACTGCTTTTGAATTAATTAAATAATTAATTCACTTATCTCTCACTAGTGTATGTTCAGTTACAACTAGCACAACTGAGTTTAACTCACTTAACTGACTTAAACTACTTTACAACTCACATAACTACACATCCAACTCTATTACAACTTCGAATCACTCAGTTACAACTAAGTCCACTTGCATGTCCCACCAACCAACCACTCAACTCGAAATCCACTTAGCTAACTGGTTTTCCACTTCAATTAACTATTTCCAAGTGCTCATTGAGAATAGATTAATGTTTATTGTCCAATTATTATTAAGAGATAATAGTAATCAACATGAATTCTATATTTAGACATGTGATCTATAAATAGACTTCGCACATGAATCTAAAAATAGAACATCATCTATAAATATAATTTTCTCACCATTCTAAAAATAGACTCCCGCTATAAATAGAATTTGCTCACCATTCTAGAAATAGACATACACCTAAAAACAATTTGTGGGCCCCACCTAGTGTAGGTGCTTAATTTTCACTAGGATCATCATCTTGTTGAATCTCAACATATTTCAGCAGGCATTGAGTCTCTCCCTCTTGTACAACGTAGTTTTCCCAGCAGCTGCATATTCATTTGTTGCATCTTGAAGGAGGAGGAAGAAGAGACAAGATCTCAAGCTTCTAGCTTGGAGATCTGAAACAGAGATCAACCCTCAAGCTTATATTTGGTTGTACATCATATTGCAACCATTATATGATCATATCTAGCTTCAGATCTGCATAACCCAGCAGACCAACAATGAAACCCCAAGAGGGTAAATTCCCAGTCTCATAGATCTGGAATTTCCTTTCTGGGTTATCTTGGGTTTCCATCATAGAGTCCAGATCTTGAATCTTGGCATCATCAGATCTCCCCAACTCCATATATCTGCATTTCCCTTTTTAGAAGCTATGTGTACATCATCAGCAAAAGGGAAAACGTATATTTTCTTCCTGTAGCTCACCATTTTTGCAGTGCTTGTTGTGGCATGCTTTCAGGGTCATTATAGGCCATCTCTTTGGCTAGAGTACCTTATTTTGTACACTATTGTAACTGTAATCCATCTCCAATGAATAAAATGGCTCACCTATTCTGTCTATATCTATGTTGATCATAATCTTTATGTACATTTTCTATGTTACAAATATTGTGTTTGTGTATAAATGCATTATTCCATTTTGGGATATTATAGTAGTATCAAAGCATGATCTTTGGCTCAGCTTGTGGACATTATTGACAACATAAGAAAAGCAGATAGTAGATATCTACTATAATGGAGGGATTAATTTTTACCTCATATTTCTTTGGAGCTATGAAGGATATCTCCAAAGAGATCAATGAAACAAGAAGAGAAAGGCAAAGAGAAACCTCAATAAGGTTTCAAGATGAAGAAGGTCCCAATACTTATTTTCAACAGCAAAGAAGACCGGAGAAGAAAATAGCTTCACAATATTCCACTAGATCCACTTCCTTTGAGAAATAGGACTGGTCTGAATATGATGAAGGCTTGGGGTATGAGACCCTAAGTAAATATTTTTCTGAATATAAGTCACAGCCAAGGGCATTGAAGGAGAATCTCTCTCTCCAACAGTTTTTGCAACTCAAAGAAGAGAGGAGATCCAGAAGCAGCAATATAAGAAAGAGGCATAGATTCTTCTTGCCTACATTTGATGGATCTTCCACAAGCACATTGAGGGCTTGGAGGGAAGAATTATTTACATTCTTTCTGAAGTATCCTATATCAGAAAGAGAGTTTGTGGAAATTGCAGCGCTGCACCCAGAAGGTGAAGCAAGAGATAGGTGGTTCAGTCACTTGTCACACATGAAAGTGTCTTCTTATGCAGATTTTATTCAAATACTGAAGAATAGATATGGTAGAAAGAAACTAGAGACATCTCACAAAGTGTCATCTCCCATCATCAAGGAGATAGTACATTAAGATCTAAAAGAATATGTCCTCATTATCACTCAGGAGGCGAAGCCTCTACCACCACCAACTGCATATATGCTTACATCAAGAGGAGGATCACTTACATCTTTACAAGAGGGTCTTGAGTTCTTGACATTTGGAGCCCCATGCATTACTCATGAGATGCATGATGAGAAGGAGACAGATACCAGCACTGGTACATTTGTAGAAGTGCATCCATCACTCTTACCAGCAGTTGGAGGGACTATTGTTCTGATTAGAGGAATTCTTGTGGTCTTGCAAGAGGTTCCCACACATCATTTGATCCAAGGTATGAAACCACTTTCATCTCATATTGTTTCAGTACCTCTTATTGAAACTTATGGGGACATGCCATTAGGGCTATTGCATGACCAAGGGTTAGAACAACATGCTAATTTGTAGCAGCATCATATCACTACGCAGAGGACCCTTGATCTAATTAAGGAAGAGATGAAAAGCTATCCCAGTTCATCACTTTTTAGCTACATTCGACCCTTTGAGTTGAAATGTGGAGTTTTAGAAGATGGGATGAGTATGATCCTATGTACAATAGCTAGATATGAGTTAAACATTGTGCCTTGCTTTGAGAAAGCACATGTTTTACCTTGCAGATCTGCAACACTGTTAATGAGCAGTAGTGAGAAGAAAAGGACCCATTCCTTATGGGGGAAATCAAATTCCAGCTTCATTCATGAAGCAATGGAGAAGAATACGATATATGGTAAACATCTTGAGATGGGAAATATTTTCCCCTTTCAAGATGACTCTTTCTCAATGAGCATATCGCATCTCAAAGAGAAACTTATACCTACAGCATATCCAAAACCTTATTGGTTTCAGAGGGCCATTGATGAGAAGAATATCTCATGGAGAGATCTCATTGGAGGTGCACTTCAACATATCATGGAGTGAAAATTTCTTCATTAGTTTGAGATGGATGGTATTCTACAAAGGGAGGATACCATTTTTATGCAGAACATCATTCATCATCCACATTGGGATGAGTGGGTGAGGATAATAAGCAAGGGGTTGCATGACCACTTGCAGATTTATGGCATGGGCCAGCAAGAATCTTGGTTATGCTGGTTTCTCTTGGGTGAGTTTGGTTACTACCCAAAATCTCATATTTCTTTTGTCCATGCCTTAAAATCACTCATGTAATGAAGGAGGAGGCATGGCTGCGTTGGCTGCTCTTAGGTGAGTATGGTTACCACCCAATAGCTCATATTTCTTTGACTCATGCCTTGTGTATCAATGACAGAATGCATCAAAAGAAGGCATGTTTACTTTGGTTATTGCTAAGAGAGTTTGGCCATCACATGACATCTCCTATGTCTATGTTTTTTTTATTGTGTAAAACTTGGCATGGTGCTCTCATGATGTGTATTGATGGTGTTTGATTGTATTGGGTTGATGTGACATTTCACATGTCTATTAGTATGTTTTTACTCCATGATGCACATGAGGAGGTGAAAAGGCAGCAAGATCTCTTGTTTCTTTGGTTTCTTTTGGGGGAGTTTGGCTTATCCATCTTGAATGGTGGAGATGGAGGATGGCAGCAAGAGGCCCTACTCCGGTGGTTACTGTTGGGAGAATATGGTTTGACATATTTGTCTACCCATATGTCTCTATTTCTTCTTTTGCATAATGTTGGAATGCTGCTTGGATCCAACAAGGCCAACATGGCTGAGGATGAGGACATATCAATGCTCAATCTACTTTATAAAGCATGGGATGAAGAGATGTTTTGTGAGATGGAGCTTCTCCTTTGTGGGAAGAACAACTTTATATGATGTATCTCATGTATTTATGATGATGTTTGGTAGCTTATGGTTGTCACTTGGTACTTCTTGGAGAATGAAGGACATCTAAATACATAGTTGGAGGTCATTCTATGTGTTTTTAAGAGACAAATTTGGAACCAAACATGCATAACACATTGCAACAAATGGAGGAGGCCTTCCTTATGTGGATGCCATTTGGAGGGGAATATATGGCTTTGCATCTACTTTTGAAGTTGCTTGAGGACAAGCAACATTTTGCTGGGGAGGACTATAATATTCCCAATTTTTCACAAAATAATTAGAATATTAGAGTTCTTAATTTTCTTAATTAATTGAGTAAATAAAAGGGTGGAGGGACCCATAATCCTCAAAGATGAATAAGATCCACTTTTTATGTGTGAATTTGGATTATTTAATCATATATCTACATAATGGAATAGTGGAGTAACTACTAATGTGTAAGGAGTGGTGGTCATGTCTCATTAATGAGAAAGATCATGGAGGTTGAAGCAGTCAACCGAGATCATGGATGGAATCTAATGTAAGATTATAGATCATTCATGATGAAGTGATGGAGAAAGTAGTGAATTTAATGCATACATGATGGAGAGGGTTCACATTGAATGTAGACATGATGGAGGACTTGGAGATACAATGCAATCAAACATGGAGGCTTATGTCCACATGCACAGTGCAATTTAGAGGTGGGCTAGGGCTTGGGAAGGCTCACTTTTTATATAAAGAAGATGAAGGAAAAATTGGGGTATGATTTAGTTTATTATTTGATGATATTTTTATATCTGGAGTTGTGTTTTGACATTCAATGCACTCTTATTCTATTTAGCAAAGTCTGCAGTGTTGTTTAGCACAACGTGTTCCTAAGCAGGAATCCCACCCTTACCCACAGGGGAATTGTGTACCTACTCTGGGAAGGTTACTCTGAGCAGCCATTCATCATCAGGCATTGGTGCCACACTATTTCCACTCTCTTCATAACACATACCTTCAGGAATTATGCAATTTTTGAAGATTAGTTTGGGAGGAGGAGGTTGTCTTCAGTATTTCAACTAGAGAACCGGTGAAGGATTATTCCTATCACCTTGGACTTCAAGATAAGCAATCTCAGGGCCTCATTTCAGATTTGGCATCAAGAAAAACTTTATTGACATCGTATCAGTAGCAGTCCCATCAAGGATTTCTCAGTCCATCATTGGAGATCTAGAGGAGGAAGGAAGTTTCTAGCATTTCAGCTAGGAATCTTGTGAGGGATCATCGCCTCACCTTTCCATCACCATTTCCATCAGCCTAGAGCTTATTGCAGCATATTTCAGCAGGCATTAAGTCTCTCACTCTTGTACAGTGCATTTCTCCCAGCAGCTGCATATTCAGTTGCTGCATCTTGAAAGAGGAGGAAGAAGAGACAAGATCTCAAGATTCTAGCTTGGAGATATGAAGGAGGGATCAACCCTCAAGCTTCATATTGCATCCATTATATCATCAGATCTAGCTTAAAATATGAATGACCGAGCAGACCAAGAATCAAACCCCAAGAGGGTAAATTCCCAATCTCATAGATCTGGAATTTCCTTTCTAGGTTATCCTGGGTTGCCATCATAGAGCCCAGATCTTGAATATTGGAATCATCAGAGCTCCCGAGCTCCATAGATCTGCATTTCCATTTTCAGTAGCTATATGTACATCATCAGAAAAAGGGACAACGCATTATTTCTTCATGTAACTCACCAGTTACGCAGTGCTTATTGTGGCATGCTTTCAGGGTCATTCTAGGCCTTCTCTTTGGCTAGAGTACCTTATTTTGTACACTGTTGTAACTGTAATCCATCTCCAATGAATAAAATGGCTCACCTATTCTGTCTATATCTGGGTTGACCATAATCTTTATGTACATTTTCTGTGTCACAAATATTGTGTTTGTGTATCAGTGCATTATTCCATTTTGGGATATTACATTGGTCCATGTTTTCTTTTATTTGCATCGCAACTAGTTGGCATTCACATGTCATTGTGTGGAAGGGGTTATTAAATTCCTTGTTTTGTGACCATTTTCTTTGTTATTTAAAATTGACCCAGAGCATGAAATTTCCATCTCTTTCATTTTTCTACCTTAACCAATGAAAACTACCTTTTATGTCTTCCATCTCTCACGAAATCTCATTCATTTCTACCAATTCAACTCGGTGCAGTGCAACACCAAATTTTTCGTCAACAACCAAAAGGTTTCTTGTCTCTTAGACTATATCTACCATGCCACCATGCCAATAAGACAACATGCCCAACTCTATAACCTATTCAACTAAACTTTAAAGTGGTGCACTAACATTTCCTTCAACTATCATCCCATGCCACATGTCACTTGATGAGTGGTGCCACATGTCACTTATATTTGACCTACTTGGCCCCTTAAAAACATTGAATCTTCATGCCATGTGTCACTTGCCACATCATGACACGTACATGTGTTCCAACCGGATGCCAAAACATCTTTATTCTAATCACATTTTGTCACCTTTTGATGTCACCACTTCATCTTATATGGAGAAAAAGATCTACAGTTCTCTATTTTTTGCCATAATCCTTTGTTAAATTTTCGGCCTGGGTACCAAATTCACTACACTTGAAACAAACAAAATTTTTTCCATCCCACTCTTTGTTAAGCATTTCAGTGCACCAAAAAACTCCCCAATGTTCCTACCTTTATCTCAGCGTGATGCGACATCCATCCATTAATGAGAAAATACCATCCCGCAGGTTCTATCAATCATGAAATTGCAGCATCACTCAAACTTCATAAACCATCTCCAATGAAAACCTCTACATTGGGATGCGTATTTACATGTTAAATAAAACAAGAATTTATTGTTCCATGCATTCTATTTATTGGAGGAACCATGAGCCTCTAGAACCTTACCAAAATTTGAATCGCCATAACTCCTTCTCCCTTTGGAACTTTTATAGATGGCATATACCATTAGAAAGGTATTTCTAAGAACTATCCAACCATGCAACTTGTAGGAGCACCTGAGCTGATGAAATCCAACCATAATTCCTTCAAACAATTTGACATTAATGAACATACTTTGAAATCAATGAAAACCATCCTACAACCTTCTCAACAACTTTAATTTTTTAGGAGTTTGGGAAGTTGTCATTCATGAGGCATAAGCTCAAATTCCTCCTTCATTATCCTATTGTGTCACCTTTGTAAATCCTTCAATCCTACCATAAGTTATTCTGAAGGGGGGCATTGGGATATTTATAATTTAGGATTTTTTTAATATAAAATTACTCTAATATTTCTTTAGGTAAAGTGTGTTTCTATAATATGTATTGGTATGCATTTTCAGGTTTTTTGTTTGACAATCATGATGTTTTATATACATAAAGTGATTTTATGGATCATATTTTCCTCGAAACTAATGGCTATATTTAATTTTATCTTAGAATCTAATTGGTCCATTAACTTTATTGATAGAGCATGAAAGATCATTTTTTGAAGATCAATTGTGAGAACATATTATGCACAATATTTTTATTTCTTATATATATTTCCTCAAGTTCCTATGATGGTTGGGGTTGTGTACTAGTAAAAAAAACTAGTGCACTGATATTTTATCTATTTTTGTGAGTGGTTTCTTAAGGTGTTCATCCTATGTGGAAATACCATGGTTTGTTAAACATTAAATATATGCCTTAAATATCCAAATCTTTGTCTTCTCTAAGAAAAATAGAATGGATCCCCCTTGCTTTATGGAAGATAACACTCCCTCATTGAACTCAAACATGATTTGTTTAGGGATAATAGTAGGACTGATGTTTGTATAATCCATATTTTTAGGGTTTTTTTTTGGGTAATGTATAATAAGTTGTCTTTTAGGCATGAATATGTTATTCCAGTAAATTAATGGAGTTGCACTAGAATAGTTTAGTATGGAAATAATTAAGGGACAAGTAAGAAACATTATGAGTAATGATCCAAATATAAAATCATGTGAATTTTATTGGTCATAATCAAAGATGTTTCATGTCTTTTGAAAACTAGGTCTTAATTGATACATGGATCAATAGGATCATTAAGTTGAGGCCCTCTTCAATAAAAAGTTTCCCCAATTTTTCCTTTATAGTTTTAATTATTTTTTAATGATACTTATCAGATTATAAAGTAACTACCCAGAGAGACTGACATCACCTATCCTTTAATTTTATCATTTGGGTTGGGTGTTCACAAACATAAGTAAGGATGTTAGGACAAAATAAAACTAAGAGGATTTGATTTGTCTACATGAAGAAGACACTCTAAATTGTTTGTTGAAGAGGATATTCCAATGTTGAAATTAGATTATTACTCTTATTCCAATGGATATTAGGGCCAATGTAATAATCTAAATCCAAATACATCATTTTCCTAAAGCTTTGAATGGATCCCAAGGGAAAAAAGAGATTCCATTTTTATAATTATGAACATGCCTCATACAATTCCTTCGTAATTGTGTAAAGTAAGTGATAAACACATTATACATGATTTCATGGAATTTGTTTGGCATCATCTTGCCCATTATTTTTTACAATGGATACATCATATTGTTTGGTATATATCTTTAAAGCATTGGTGATTATAGCCTTACAAATGATGGGTTTAGTCCACTTGCATTTGGTGTGAGAATTGATTTATCCCATAGTGAAATTTTAATTGTGGTTACCTTTATTGTCCATAAATGTTGTCAACATTGATATGGATTTGATCGAAATGTGAATTTTAAATGTGGATTGGATTGAAAAATTAAAATTAAAATTAAAAATTCTAGAGTTCCATTTAAACTTATAGTATCCAAATGCAAGGCGTTTAATTGAATAGAAAAGTAAGATCCATGAATAAAATAGTAAAACTAAATTATAGATTGAAACTAAATACATACTAATTAAGACTAGTGTATCATAAAAAAGGAAAAATATGGGGGACACAAAAAAAATTCCTTTATAAAAATATCCAAATAGCATGTGGCTAGGTTAAACATAACATTTCATAATCAGTTAGGAGGATGAGTATATATCTAACCTAAGTATGTTAATTTTTTCCATATTTCCTTGATCTAAGTAAGTTGTTGTTCTTACATTATATTAATGCCATTTTTTTTCTTACATCCAACGTGGCATAAGGAAACTATAGTTATAACTTGTATATAGTACTTCTATAATAATTAGAGTTATTGGAAAAGAACATAGTAGATTGGCCCCTAAACTAGTAGGAAGAAAGGAGGGAGTTATTATAACAAAAAAAAAAAAAAAATTAAATAAATTTATATTCCATGTGAGGAATATACATCTTTCTGTCCTTGAACGATTGTGCCAACTCACTCAATAAGGCTCTAATCCATTACAACAAATCTCATTATGACACTTATGGGAATTGAATCTTGGTAGGGAGTATGACATTCATTCCTCCCAACTACCCAAGATAAACCCAATTGACACAAACAAAAGATATTTATGGAAAGGGATATAAATTTTTATTGAATAATAGAAAAACCATCTTATTCACTTTGATTTGATCCACAAAATTGGCCAACCTTCTCTTCCTTTCAATCTATTTTTTTAATGTCCTCCTCCCTCATTTTCTGCTATTGATGTTTCTATAAATCCTTCATGCCATACTAGTTTCTTTTTTTTTTTACTTCCTTTACCTTTCTTTTTGAATCATTTTCTACCTTTGTTGTTCTATGGAAATAATGATTATTTCCCCCTTCTCATTTACAAAATAATTCTTCTTATTTTATTTCAATTCCAACATCTCGTTTTTCTTTTGTTCTACATTGGTTAAGAGTATGACGTATAATCCAAGTCGTTAACTCATAATTCTTCCTTAATCAAAGAAAATATTGAATCATATTCTTAGTTTCTCTATCACTCTCTCCAATTGCAGCCTTAGGAATTGTGAGAGTAATGGAAGGTCCTTGGTTGATTATGAGTATTATGTATCGAGATCAACAATAGCACAGAAACATAAGAAAAGATAGATCAATGACTAGATAATAATCCACTTCAAGGAGGAAACCTCCATTTACTTCACATTAATGAACAATTCTTGGATGATTCAAATGAAAATACCTCCTTGGTATATATAAGAGTATAAAGGGTCAAAATATAATTAGGGCCTACATAACAATAATAATTTAAGGGCACATCAATAACAATAGTTGGATTTTATGGGGCACACAATAACAATATAGGTTCTACTTTAGTATTATGGGGACCTAACATGCCCCTCTCCTTCAAAAAAGTGTTGTCCTTGACACTTCAATAGTTGTGGATTATTATATATAAAATACTCATCCACCCATGTGGAATCTTCGACTTGTAATTTCTTTCACTTAATGAGATGCTCTGAAATTGATCAATTTTGTAATTGTTGGATTATTGATTCCATGATTGCTTCAAGCTCCAATATGATTTTTCCTTCCTCTTCAATTTCTAGAAATATAGTTTGAACTGGGATATTCTCACCTATAACCTTTTCTAAGCATAAAACATGAAAAACTGGGTGTACTGGCGAATATGCAGGAAGCTCTAATTTGTATGCCGTGGTACCAATCTTTTGTAACACCTTGTAAGGGCCATAGTAATTGGGTGATAATTCATTATCCTTATTAACTTGTTTGAGAGACATTTATTTGTATGGTTTTAGCCACAAAAATACCCAATTGATCAAGTCAAAACTTCTTTCACTACGATGTTGATCTAATTATTTTTTCAATCCATTTTGTGCCAAATTTCAGTTATCCTTTAATATTTGGAGAATTTGTTTTTGATGCTTTATGTGATATTCCACTACTTGAACCTTAGAAGTTTTGGACAGTTGGCTTGTCTATTTGGCTAGTGGTAGTAAGTGTGTTGGCATTGATGTCAAAAATATTTCTAGAAGATCAATTTGGGCACTTGGCATTTCCTAACAGTTAGCAAGTGTGTTTTCATAGATGTCAACCAGATTAGCATGGATGTATGTGTTAGCATGATGTTAAGAAAGACAACATTGATGTCCACTACACTAGTTGTGATAGAAGTAGATGTTAGCATTGATGTTCTTGATGCGTCAATCTCAGAGGGAGTCCTATAGTTGTTGCATTATTTGGTAGAGAATCACCATAGTAGAAGGCCTATTTTGGAATCCATAAAAATATGACTATGATGGTTGGGGAGCCCCAAACTCTGGAGAGGATTATGTCTCAAGAGATCAACATTGTTACCCCTGAAAGTGGCATATTTGGTGAGTGCATGGAAATATATCTCCAATAGTATGTGGAACCTTGCAAAATTCCTCCGAAGAGCAGGCTCTAGGCACAAGAACAAGGGTCAAGTAGCAAAGAAAAACATAGAGGTTTCTTCCATTTTTCAGGTAACAAATGGGTTCAAATGCCACATCGAACCTTCTCCACTAGAAATTGCTTTGAAAAATATTTCCAACATATGTGAAAGTGAGTAAATGGATCTAGGGATCAAAAGTTATTGATTTCCAAAGTTAGTGTATTGGATTAGAGAAACTTCGAGAGGTCAAAATATTGAAGATCAAAATTTCAGGACCTCACTATAATTTTTTTTTGAGAAAGTTTTGATCTGATACCAAGGAACCGATTCTTGAAACTTTGGAGCTTTAGGCGGACATAATATCGGAGGTCAGAATCTCAGGACCTAAGAGGGTTGAATATCGAAGTCTCAATATATCATAATTTTGGAACCATCGGAGCGGGAAGAATATCGGGGAGCAGACAAAACATCAAAACCTTCAATATCATAAGGTTGACATATTGGAACCTTGGAGGTATATTCAAAAGAGAAATGAGTTGACATGGAAAGGAGAAGGCTGAATTTCAAAAGGTATAAATCTAGGAAGGTTGGAATTTCAAGACCTTAGAGGTTAGGAACCTTCGAACCTTGGAACATCGGAACTTCAGGACCTCATAAGTTCTTAATTATTGAATTATTGAAAAGTTCCATTGCTGCAAGGAACATGAATTAAAAAGGAATTTTTTGCAAAACCAAAGGACCGAGGGACTCTTTCTCTCTCCTCGGATAGGACAGAGATGGCGTAGCAGTACGGAGGGCACATGGTAGTCAGAATCAGCCCTATTGGGTGTCCTAATGGGGAAAATAATTATGACATGCGTGACCACTATGGATTCATCTAGGTTCATGAAAAGAGAATGATGTCATCTCGGAGGTCGTAATTTTGGAGGTTGGATTTTTCATAACTTTTATGTAATTTCAATTTGAAGAAATTTGATAGAGGAGCTCTAATTTTTATTGGCTTTTCATTATGGGGTCCCAAAGAAACAAGGGCATAGAGAATATCATAACACCTAAGTGTTATGGTGACGCCATGTGGGAAGTATCTTAGAGGTCAAAAATATCAGGGGATGGAGTTTTCGCAACTCTTGTGTAATTATTTTATGAGGACGCTTTGATGTGTTGGCCTTCGGTCATCGAGCCCAAAGAACTAATGGAGAGAGCAAGAACACAAGGAGGTAGACCCCCAACAGAATGTTGGAAATACTGAGAGGGGGGGCTGAATCAATATTCCTTTCAATTAGAGCATTAGTTAATCTTCAATTATTATCAGTGTTTGTACAATTATAGCAGCAAACAAGAGGAACACAAATGCACACAATTTTTAAGGTGGAAACCCACTCCGAGACAAAAACCACCTATTTCTTTTCTAATAATTCTTTAATCGTGCCATATATCAACGGAAACATCTCGACAAGTAGAAACCATCAAAATAATTACTGACCCAGAATATATTAATTTGGTAGGTAAAAATTCCCATGCAATATTGGGTTAGCCCCTGGTGCTGCTTGGGTTGACATCAATGACAACCGTTGATCAACAATCTCCCCCTTTGGCATTTATGGCAACATAAGTACTCCCCCTGCGATCATGACACCTCTTCCTACAACATTCTCTCCCCCTTTGACATCAATGGAAAAGGGTAACTCTCCCTGAAACACAACCATCCTGCAGACCTATACACACTTCCACTCCCCCTGACACACAGCCGTCTTGCAGACCTATAATCTACTTGCACTCCCCCTTTATATTCTGAAAAAGGAAAATCTAATGAGAACTTGGGAGAATCCTAAGCTTCTGGCGAAGATATTCCAATGCTGGAAAATATTTAATATGTGATTCTTTTGGTGCTGCTTGGAATCTTGCTACTTGTCCAACTGCTTGCATAACATCTGGTCGGGAGGCTGTTACATATAGAAGACTACTAATCATAGATCTGTACAACCTTTGATCCACATCCTTAGATGAGTCTTCTATGGTCAATTTGCAACCTGTTACCATTGGAGTAAGGATGGGTTTGCAATCTTCCATTTTAAGTTTCTTGAGTATTTGCTTGATGTACTTGGGCTTGACATATAAATATTCCTTTCTCTTGCAGAGATATTTGAAGACCTAAGAAGTATGTCAACTCACCAAGTAAAGACATCTTGAAATCACTTTGCACCTTTGTAGAAAACTTCTTACTTAGTCGATCATCATTGCTACCAATTATTGTATCATCCTCTTTAGCTATTAGACATGCTTTAGTTGCTTCATCCAAAACATATATGTCATTTGGAGCTCGACTTGCTGTAGCCACAATTTCACCATACACGCCTTTCCTGATTTCACATTTTGTGGAGTTGAATAGTATTGTGTGTCCTTGATCACACATTTGTCCAACACTGAGCAGATTGTGATTCATGTTTTCAACCAATAGAACATTCTTGGCTAAAGCATCTTTGCTTCCGAGAGTGATAGTACCTGATCCTATAACATTTGAAGATCCATCATTTCTAAAGGACACGGTTCCATCCTTCTTCTCTTTCAGAGATACAAATTTATTTCTATCTCCAGTCATATGCGTTGAGCAACCGCTATCAACATACCACACATCTTTGTTCTTTTGAGCCTTGAAAGCGAGAGCACAATTATCATTCTTATTCTTCTTCCATGTTCGTTCGTTCTGTGGCTTCGAAGATTCTTCTGGAGGATTTTCAAGTCTGCAGTCTTTGGCTATGTGTCCAAAGTTTCGACATTTTTAACATTCAATATTATTTCTTAAATGTTCAAATCTATTGATGTTTCGCTGAGCCCTGGGAGGTTCATATTTGACAGATCTCCTGGAATTGTATTTTTTCCTAAGATACGTGCGACATTCTACAGCTTTATGACCAAATTTTCCACATGAATAACAGTAGCCATAAAAAATATGTTGGTACCTGGATGGAAATTTTCGTCGAGGAATTGTCTTCCAAGGTTGTTCTTGTGAATCTTTTCCAATGAATTCTACATGCATGTCAGATCTCATAGGTTCATTGTATTTTGTTGTATAAGGTCCTGCTTCTTCTTCTTTGTAACCGATGCCAGTTTTGTCGTTGTAAGATCGTTGATTGTTGATGAGTTCTTCCAATGCCCTTGAGCTGTTGGCATAGTTTTGGATAGTTTTTCCTTTCTTCACTTCCTCACGCAGCGAGACTACTTCGGCTTCTAATTCTTTCCTTTCTTGGTTGCTTTCTTCCAACTTCTTTTGAAGTGACTCTTCAATGCATTTGTGTTCTTCAACTTCAATTTTGAGACCTTGAACTTGTTCTTCAAGAGTTTTGGAACAGATCTTCTCCGCCTTGAGATCTTTTATAAGCTTGATTGCTTCCTCATAAAATTCGTCTATGGTCCATCCTTCTTCTTCGTTTTTTGATACCTCTTGCTTATTGTGCTTGGCCATAAACAATACTCTCTCATTGGCTTCTTCTTCACTATCATTGTCTTCATCGGATGATGAGCTATCTTCTTTAGAGAGAAAGTTCCCTTTGGATCCTTGCTTGTTGAATTTCTTAAAGCCTTTCTTTCTTTTTGAGTTGCCATTACTTTTGTTTGGACATTTTGCTGCAAAATGCCCAACCTCATTACAGCTGAAACATATCAATGGAAGTTTACCTTTGAATTTTCCCTTACCAATTTTTAGTTTTCTCGTGAAGTAAGCATATTCTTCATCTAAAAGACCTTCTTCATCATCTCCATTTTCTTCACACTTGCAGGTGCATGTCTTTTCAATTGAAGGTTGTTTATCCTTATTGGTTTTCTTAGATGCAACGAATGCAGTTTCTAGATGCGAAGTACCCTCTTCTTCATCAAGTCTCATTTCATATGCTATGCGAACTCCATGTAATTCCTCTTTGCTGAGTTTGTCCAGATTTTCACTGTATTCTAAGACCGATACCTTTGGGTTGAATCTCCCTAGTAACGTTCTAAGAATCTTCCGTATAATAGTCTTCTCGTCAATTGGCTCTCCCAATCCTTCCAGAGTATTGGTTATTTCATCAACGTATTGAAAGTATGCAGCAATGTTGCAATCTTCTTTCATTCTGAGTTGCTCAAATTTTGCTCTATATATTTGAAGCTTTGATTCTTTGACATTTGAGTCACCTGCATATATATTCTTGCTTGTCCCATACATTTTCGCGCTTTACAACCCAACACCTTATGATAAGCCCGTAGAAATTTGAATAATAGCTAAATTATTCACCGAGATTATCCCGATTACACACTATTTAAGCTTCATGCATAATACATAACCTCTTCTACAATTGATCATCAATTTGCGGAAATAGAAGCAGTCGCATGCGCACATTAAAACATAATCAAGCACACATATAACACAATATGTAATGGGGAAAGCTTATAGCTGAAAACCCCCAACTATCTATATATTATAATGATAGAGAACATATAACAATACATAGCACAAAGCTCCTCATAGCTCTTAGCACTATCTCACATGCTACACACAAACTAGCTCAGATATGAACAAGTCACAAGTTCAAATCTCTTCCACCTGTCTGCCTGCCTCTACTGCGCAATCCAAGATGAATAATGATGAGATCCAAGTTCGAATCCCACTGGCTTGTACTGCGTAATCCTCATTGGCAATCTCAATCAATGTGTGTGCAAATCTCATGCACAGCTATAGTCACAACTGATAGTAGACTCACCCTTTCACCCACCTCTAACACTGGTCTCTACTAAACTGTCCATGCACTGCAGTCAACTGATGTATTCTTTAGTTGATTTATGAGTTAATAATTAGTGAACTAATTAATAATTAATTCACACCACTTATCACTAGTGTATTTATTAGTTAGACTAAATACAACTAGTTCAACTAAGTTAAACCGAACACAACTCCATCAACTGTCTCATCAACTCCACCAAACTCTGCCACATGAGTTCTAATTGAATTCAACCATGCAATAGCTCAACTAAACCCTAGGAATAACGTAATTCCTTCTGTCAGCTGCATGTGCCACATCCGTAGCTCGAACTGAAGTGCTCCAAGAGGATAAGATAATGTTTATAGTCCAAATATTATTAAGAGCTAATAATATTCGACTGATCTATTTTTAGACTAGCAGTCTAAAAATAGACTCCGCCCAGTATGTCTAAAAATAGAGGTCCATCTATTTTTACCAACTTGACCAATCATCCACAAATAGCATCCTGCAACTCATAGACCATGATCCATATGTCTAAAAATAGACATAGTCTAAAAATAGACTTTGCGACAAAAATCACCTGTGTGGGCCCCACCTAGTTTAGGTGATCACTTTCCAACTAGGATCAGAAATGATATTGCAGGATGCCTCCTTCATTGTTTCTTGTTGCAATCTTCAACAAAGACGATTCAATAAGTCCACTGATAATAATATTCTTTGATTTTTCATCATTTACCAAATTCTTCTTACCTTGTTCATCTGCAGTTGATGTAAATCCATTTTGAACAGTGTCCCATACTTCGTAACCTTGCGCCAAGAGATAGACCTCCATTCTTCCTTTCCAGAGTGCATAATTATTTTCATTGAATAGAGGTACACCATTCTTGGTATGCCCCATGACCTCCTTCCAGCTGTTAAACTGCTATTGAAGGAACCAAGCTCTGATACCGATTGTTGGAAATACTGAGAAGGGGTGGGGGGTGAATCAGTATTCCTTTCAATTAGAGCATTAGTTAATCTTCAATTATTATTAGTGTTTGTACAATGATAGCAGAAAATAAGAGGAACACAAATGCACACAGTTTTTAAGGTGGAAACCCACTCCGGGACAAAAACCACCTAATGCTTTTCTAATAATTCTTTAATATTCAACTCCAATTGAAAATAAAGCTCCGACTTCCTAGAATCTAGAAAAGCAATCTTCTCCAGCTCCCACTGGATGGACGCTCCAACGCCCGAGATTCTTCAGTAGTCAACTGAATGGATGCCCCAACACCCAATGAGCTACAACTCATCCTAGCACCTCCCTACCACCCTGTAGAAGAATAAAAGAAGAATGGACTCCCATACCAGGGAAAATGGTCCACTTTACAATGATATAGAATGATGTAGAAGAAGAAGATATACTAGAAGATAACCCCAACTTTGAAACAACCACCTACTGATGATCCTAGACCTCCCAACACTGTCTCTTCAACCCTTGGCAGATAGACACTAGTACAATTTTTTTACAATAATGTATTTACATTGACTTAGTACAAAGATACCTTTACAATGATTGTATGCAGTGCTGCCCACTTGAAGACTTCATATGATGAACTTATTGCTATTGTTATGCACCTTGGTTTCTACTCTTGTCATTCTACCCTCTGTTGCACCTTGCTTTTCTTTGCTACCGTAGAAATTCTGGTCCTTTGCAACCCTTGACAACCCATGATCTAACTTTTTCTTGCCTTCTAGGAGCTCGATATTGAATCTGGTGTATCTCTGTTATTTCAGATCCTCAATATCCGATTTTTGGTCCTGTAGTAGTCCTCTGAGTCATCTTTCCAATGCCACAGGTTTGACCCAATTTGGATTCTTCAAGAGAGATTTATACCCAATCTCTCACAATCCCCTAATTATGGATTTTTCAGCAGAGCGCAATTGTACGGTGTGCCACGTGTCACTGTTTCTTCATTTGGATCTGAAATTGATAGAGAGAAAATTACAGATAGTGCACTATCTACCAATTTTTACAGAATTCCAATCCGATGCTCAGAGAGAGAGTTATGACGAATTTACCAAGGTCACTTCTTTGAGATGAATTCAGGAGCCTGCAAAAACCCTTACTTCCACAGATCATATCTCCAAAAATATTGTGCAAGTTGATTCCTCAGGATTTTGTCTTCGTCTCATAAAAATTTCAGCTTCTGAACCTTCGTAGAAAAAATGGTAGAGCACAAATTCCACGGTGACCTGTTTCAGATGGCGAAATCCCTTGCATAAGGAGGAAATGAGGATCACAATTTATATAAATGCTTAGGTTGAGAGGGGCTTCAACAAGTGAACGTGGGAGGGGATTTAGGAGCTTAAAAAATATTAATTATAACTTTTCAAAGACCCATGCCACAACCCCATGGGGTTTTAGCCCACTAACTGGGGGTACAAACTTCAAACATGAATATCTCTCAAACTGTGAAGAATTACATGGCGTGCCATATATCAACGGAAACATGTCGACAACTAGAAACATCAAAAGAATTATTGACCTAGAATATATTAATTTGGTAGGTTAAAATTCCCATGCAATATTGGGTTAGCCCCTGGCGCTGCTTGGGTTGACATCAATGACAACCGCTGATCAACACAGAATATTAAAGCGCTTAATAGCTAAGTGCTATGTCATCAGTCACAACACCCAATCATATGGTGAAAAGAAATAAAGGGCTATGAAAATTGGGCTAAAGGCTCTCGATTTTGGGATCTCTTAATATAGAAATATCATGTTAAAAAAAAATATGATGTGTGTCAGGCTCTAATATTGCAACACAGAGGAGTATGGAGGACAAATAATTCGGCAGCTGAGAGTACTATGCGCAGAAGAGTTGGTTGATGGAGTCAATGGTGACTTTCGTAGGAAAGATACAGAGACATAGATCGATGCATCAAGGAAGAAAGGACCACGATTGCATAGGATGATTTAAATGGAGTCTATAAGTGAGCTAATACAAGCCATCCCTAATCTTGTGTGCACGCTACAAGGGATTAAATGAAAATCAGAGCCTCAGGTACATGATACTTGTTCATAGAAAGAACAAGAGCCTTGTTGGAGTTTGCAGACTGATTGAGATTTGATTCTCATCATAGAGAATCACACAGTGACCCATTCTCCAAATTTATTATGCTACAGCCACATTTGGTGAAGTGAACGCATCCCATTATTTGATTTAATGTTACAGCGATAGAAATCAAGTAATGAGACGTAAAAATAGGATGGAGAAGCCATGTAGGAGTACACTCAGGCAGTGTGAATGGCGAAATGATGGCTGACAGAGACAGCATCGACTAGTGTGCATCAGTGAAACAAAACCTAGGATTGCATCTAATAAATGCGGGGGGGGAGAAACATTGTTTCCAGTGAGATGTGTGGAGAGATTTGTGGGTGTTTGTGTGTGTTTTTGTGTGAGGCCAAGTGATCCTATTCTACAGAGAAAATTTTGAGTGATCCTATGCTGCAAAGAAAAGGTTAAGAGTGCCTATGCAGAGGAAAGAGACCTTGAGAGATCATGTGTTGCTCCAAGATAGGCTGATAGATCATGTGTTGTTATGTAAGAGGACGAGAGATCATATGGAATAGAAGGGGATGAGTGTTGAATGCATGTTTTTGAGAGAAGATGGCAAAGAATAGAATGAGGATATGGTGTGGACATAGTGTTGTGTGGGTTGTGATGAGTGACTGTTGTTGAGAAGAACAATGGGTTGTTGCAGAGTGAGCAGAGTGAGAAGAGGACAGACAATGTTACATGGTCCAAGGGATAAAGAGAAAAAAGAGTTGAAAATAGGAAAATAAACTACCAATTATAGTGAGCAGTAGGTTTTCTTTCGAATGTTGTTTAGAGCGTGCATACAGGAAGTTGGTGCTAGAAAAAAAATCAATCAAAGGGAGTTGGTGCTTCCTATGAGTGGTGGCTCACAAACTGATTGAGGTAATAGATTAGGTGCTCTTATTTTTCACATCAATAACAACAATAAGCTTTGGTTTTTTTTTCCCAAAAGGGTTTCCATGTTAAACCCCCCTGCCCAATGTGCATGTTGCTCATGATGTGTGTTTATGTGTTGATTTCATATTGTTGTAACATGATATGTTGTTGATGATTATATGGATGGTTGCCAAGTTTGAATGAAAAATAAATTGGAATAAAAGTTAAAATTAGCCTTAATATTGATTCACCCCTCCTCTCAGTATTAACATTGTTTTGATAAATTGCTTTCAGAGCCTTGGTTCCTTCAAGAATAGCTTAATCTCTAGAAGGTAGATCAAAGGGAAACACTCTATAATCAAGGTTGGCTAACAACAAAAGGAGTTCCATTTTTAAATGGATAAAAGTATGAGATATGGAAGATCAGAATGGAAGCCTACCTAATGGTATTCAATGAACGCATTTGGTTGTCTGTGATATATGGAGAGAGGAATGAGTGCAATACAAAATCCAAGGAAATCATCATGAAAGAATTGTCTAAGTCATATGCTAATAAAGTAAGGAATTGCGATTCATCAAAGGAAATTTTGGATAGATTAAAATTTCTATATGGAGTATAAAGTTACAAAGCTCAAGAGGAGGTCGAAGAACCTTGCTTCTCAAGCATTGAACCCGAATATGTGAAGGATGCTAATAATAAGAAGAAGAGAAGGAAGAAAAATGAGAAGGAATCTAGAAGGAAAGATGCTCAAAATATTGAAGATATTTCTACCTATGAGGAAACTATTGATCTTGACTCAAAGGACGGTGAAGAAGAATACTAAGATGAGAGGCCATGCAACTCTGAAGGTAAGCTATTGTTCTATGTTAATTGTAAAGGGATAGGTCACTTAGACATTAGATGTACATATTCCTTTTATGGAGATAAATATAGTCATACATCTAGTGGTTATGAAGAGATACATATACTCGTATAAATAGCCAATGAGGGTATCTCAGAGGAAGAATATAGATCCCAGGTTTTCTCATCCATAGGAGAAAGTATGAGTACTCCTGGTAGTGATGAAGAATGGATACCCCTTAGACGTGTGGAATACTCCATGGATAGAGATGGTTTTAGATCTCTGTGGTGGATCTTCCAAAACCTTTGATAGTGAAGAAAAGGATCTAAATGAAAGGATATATTTGATGAATAAGTTTATATCTTCTCTAACAGAGGTCGATGACCTATCAGAGGAAAATTTCAATCAACAGGATAAATTGAAAATTCATGAGCTTGAGAATGAAAAGTTGAGAAAAACAATAGTCAATACTAATTCTCAACAAGAAGAGGCTATCAGGCTGAGTGGCATGTTGACCGATCAGCTAAATGATAGAGAATATTATTGTGAGAGACTACAAATTGAAGAAGCCTCATTGAGACAAGACAAATAAAGGATAAATAAAGATTTTTCTTGATATCATATGCTTGAGGAGAGAAGAAAGGCTTTGGTTGAGATGATTTTTAAGCTTATATCCCCACTCATAAGGGTTGGTTTGGGTTTCGAAGAAGAACCAAGCTCCAAGAAGGAAAAGGATGAAAGGTAAACTTTTGAGGTAAATGTAGTTCAAGGTTCCAACAACAACAAAGGAAAAGAAGTTGTTGGGAAGCAATGACAAGGGAAGAAAAGGAAGTAGAATAATGGTAAGCAACAATAATGAGGAGAGTAGTAGAAGAAATCCAAGCAACAACAAGAAGGAATGCAGGAAGTAATGCAAATTTCCATGGAAGGCACATGGAGAACCAACAGATATCCTTTCCTCCTCAAGGACAATGCACTCAAATAAAAGGTATCTTCAGTCCTCAAAATCCTTTTCATGGCTATTTTTTTTCTTGAAATAATTTTGGACATAAATCCATAGATTGTAGATGGCAGGCACGAAAACAAGATATGTTTGTTAGTAGCAACCCAAGAATTCACAAAGTTTCCAGGAGTAAGCATGTTGGTAGCAATAGGATTTTTGACAAGAATGTTGTCAAGAATAGTAATTCCTCTGCCACATTTTGGTCCTATTTCAAGCACTACAATTGTGGAAATATTGGTCACAAGAGATAAAGTTGTAGATATGAGAAGAAATGGAATGTTTCTCAGCATATGCATTCAAATGTAATAGCTTGGGATTTGAAGACAAGAAGAAACAATGGATTTGAGGAATATAAGTTTGTCTTCAGTGCTCTGTGTCAAAAGGGTAAGATGAAAAGAGGAGGAAGAAATCAGAAGAATAATCCTCCTACTCTTGTAGAAGACCCAATTGTAAGGCAAAAAGGAAGCAATAGGATTTGGGTGAAGAAAGAGGAGTTGAAGGAAAAGATTCCTCTAGCCATGCACATCCAAGAGAAAGCCAAAACATGGGAAAAGAAGAAGCTAGAAAGTAATTCTTCTATCAAGACTCGACCATTAAAAGTTTTGAAGAAAAAGGAGGATGATATTCTTAGGGGAAGTAGATACTTTATTTATCTTTGATAAAGGAATCGAATGGCCTCAAGGGAGGTCAAATAAGTCAGATGCAGGAAACTAGAAGGAAAAATAGAGTGGTGCATCTGATTATTGAAGGTATGGTCGAGTCCCCTTCCTGATTACAGTGATGTATTTTTTTATTTCATATATATTAGCATTGAAATATAGAGGATAAGTGCATCCATAATGAGTTCAAGGGGAGTACACAAGAATACTTTATGTTGTGAGAGAAGAATATATGTTGTAGCAGAAGTATGGAATGACAGGAAGCCCACATTCAAGTCAGGTCCACAGGATCTGTCCCCACACAAAAGAAAGGAAGAAGATGCAGGAGATCAAAGAGCATTGGCTTAGGGGAGTTTCTTTATTTAGTAGTAGTAGGAAACAATTGTCAACCTTGGAAAGAAATATTGTTGTGTAAATGAAAGGTTTTCACCTTGGGTGGAATACCCTTATTTCATTGAAGTTGTGAATTTGATTATTCTTAGCAGTCTTGTGTTCGTGAAACACAATTGGTACAAGCTTTGCATGTCCCTTAACCATCAATTGGTATCTCTATGTCAATTGGTAGTCTTGGGTTCAGGCGGAGAAACATTTTTTTTCAAATGAACATTTTTTTTTTAGAAAAAACTATTAGAGTTTTCCTGGTACATTGTCCAATTTGTATCAAATGTTTGTTGCAATTTTTATTATTTAAGCTGCAGTCCATATTTGGAGCAGTATGATCTCAGGGGGAGAATAAGTGATTTAGAATCTCAGGAGAAGTGAGAATAGAGGATGAAGAAGCAACAACGGTGAAGAGAAATCTTAAATGCATCTATAATGATTGGTATTTACAACAGCAACAATACCATGAGTAGTTCAATTGGTATGAGTTTCCTTTTAACTGATACAAAAGATGCATTGGAAAGAGAGTATTCAGCCAACAACCATAAGGTTTCCAAGAGTGGAGGAACTCAAATAAGTGACAGTATATGTTCAGGGGGAACATATCACATATGCCCAGTTTATAGGACATCAGCAGCTACAAGGAAGGCACAAGGACTTGTTTTTTGGTGTTTTAGTTTTTCAAATGTATTTTCCCATAATGAGTGCAACTGATATTGAATCGAATATTTCAAGTTCCTCATTAGAGATATCACAAGAATAATCCTTAGTCATTGGTGGTCAAAAGGAGAAGCATAATCTTGTAGCCCTTTTCCATTGATGTCTAAGTGGAAGAGAACTATTGGAGAAGTTTTGATGGCCCATGAAAAGTAAATAAATCCATTGGTGGATCATGCAAGGAGATGTGAGGAAATAAAATGAGGATTTTCCATCAAATCATAGAAGAGACGAGGTGTTTCCATCAATGAGAAAGGGGGTATTTTTGGACAATTGTCTTTTCTATTTTGCTAGTGGTTGTAATTTTGTTGGAATTGATGTCAATAGTCATGATGGAAGATCAAGTTGGGAACTTGGAATTACTTGATAGTTAGCGAGTGTGTTTGCATTAATGTCAACAAATCAGCATGGATGTATGTGCTAGCATGATGTTAGGAAAGGCAACATTTATTTCCACTAGACTATTTGTGATAGCAACAAACGCTAGCATTTATTTTCTTGACGTATCAAGCTCAGGGGGAGTCCTATGGTTGTTGCAGTCTCTGGTAGATAATTGTTGGAAATACTGAGAGGGGGGGTGAATCAGTATTTATTTCAGTTAGAGCATTAGTTAATCTTCAATTATTATCAGTGGTTGTACAATGATAGCAGCAAACAAGAGGAACACAAATGCACACAATTTTTAAGGTGGAAACCCACTCCGGGACAAAAACCACCTAATGCTTTAATAATAATTCTTTTCAACTCTAATTAAAAATAAAGCTCCAACTTCCTAGAATCTAGAAAAGAATTCTTCTCCAGCTCCCACTGGATGGATGCTCCAATGCCCGAGATTCTTCAGTAGTCACTGAACGGATGCACCAACACCCAATGAGCTACAACTCACCCTAGCACCACCCTACCACCCTATAGAAGAATAAAAGAAGAATGGACTCTCGTACCAGAGAAAATGGTCCACTTTAAAATGATATAGAATGATATAGAAGAAGAAGATATACTAGACCATAACCCCAACTTTGACACAACCACTGCCACTTCAACCCTTGGCAGATAGACACTAGTACAATTTGTACAATAATGTATTTACAATGACTAAGCACAATGATACCTTTACATTGATTGTATGCAGTGCTGCCCACTTGAAGACTTCATATGATGAAATTCTTGCTGCTGTTATGCACCTTGGTTGCTGCTATTTTCATGTTACTCTCTACTGCACCTTTCTTTTCTTTGCTGCCGTAGAAAGTCTGGTCCTTTGCAACCCTTGACAACACATGATCTAGCTTTTTCTTGCCTTCTAGGAGCTCGATATTGAATCTAGTGTATCTCTGTTATTTCAGATCCTCAATATCTGATTTTAGGTCCTATATTATTCCTCTGAGTCTTCTTTCCAATGCCACAGGTTTGACCCAATTTGGATTCTTCAAGAGAGAGTTATACCCAATTTCTCACACTGCCCTAATTATGGACTGTTTCAGCAGAGCGCACTTGTACGGCGTGCCACGTGTCACTTTTTATTCATTTGCTTCTAAAATTGATAGAGAGAAAATTGAAGACTATGAAATATCCATCAATTTTTACGAAATTCCAATCCGATACTCAGAGAGATATTTATGAATAATTTACCAAGGTCACTTCTTTGAGATTAATTTCAGGAGCCTGCAAAAACCCTTACTTCCACAGATCATATCTCCAAAAATATTGCGCAAATAGATCTGAAATTTTTAGTGCTACTTCCTCAAGATTTTGGCTTAACCTCATAAAAATTTCAGCTTTTGAGCCTTCATAGAAAAAACTTTAGAGCAAAAATTATACGATGACCTCTTTCAAATAGCCGAATCCCTTGCCTAAGGAGGAAATGAAGATCACAATATATATGAATGCTTAATATGAGAGGGGCTTCAACAAGTGAACATGGGAGGGATTTTAGGAGCATAAAAAATATTAATTATGACTTTTCAATGACCCATGCCCCAACCCCATGGGGTTTTAGCCCATTAACTGGGGTACAAACTTCAAACATGAATATCTCTCAAACCGTGAAGAATTACATGGCGTGCCATATATCAGCAGAAACATCTCAACAAGTAGAAAACATAAAAGGAATTATTGACCTAGAATATATTAATTTGGCAAGTCTAAATTCCCATGCAATATTGGGTTATTCCCTGGTGCTGCTTGGGTTGACATCAATGACAACTGCTGATCAAAAATCTCCCCCTTTGGCATTGATGGCAACACAAGTACTCCCCCTATGATCATGACACCTATTCCTACAAAATTCTCTCCCCCTTTGACATCAATGGCAAAGGGTAACTCCCCCTGAAACACAACCATCCTGCGGACCTGTACACACTTCCACTCTCCCTGACACACAACCATCCTGTGGACCTATACACACTTCCACTCCCCCTTTATATTCTGAAAAAGGAAAAATCTAATGAGAACTTGGGAGAATCCCAAGCTTTTGGCGAAGATATTTCAATGCTGGCGAATATTTAATATGTGATTCTTTTGGTGCTGCTTGGAATCTTGCTACTTGTCCAACTACTTGCATAACATCTGGTCGGGAGGCTATTACATATAGAAGACTACTAATCATAGATCTCTACGACCTTTGATCCACATCCTTAGATGAGTCATCTATGCTCAATTTGCAACCAAGTAAAGACATCTCAAAATCACTTTGCACCTTTGTAGAAAAATTCGTACTTAGTCGATCATCATTGCTACCAATTATTGTATCATCCTCTTTAGCTATTAGACATGCTTTAATTGCTTCATCCAGAACATATATGTCATTTGGAGCTTGACTTGCTGTAGCCACAATTTCACCATACGCGCCTTTCCTGATTTCACATTTTGTGGAGTTGAATAGTATTGTGTGTCCTTGATCACACATTTTTCCAACACTGAGCAGATTGTGATTCATGTTTTCAACCAGTAGAACATTATTGGCTAGAGAATCTTTTCTTCTGAGAGTGACAGTAGCTGATCCTATAACATTTGAAGATCCATCATTTCCAAAGGACACGGTTCCATCCTTCTTCTCTTTCAGAGATAAAAATTTATTTCTATCTCCAGTCATATGCGTTGAGCAACCGCTATCAACATACCACACATCTTTGTTCTTTTGAGCCTTGAGAGCAAGAACACAATTATCATTCTTCTTCTTCCATGTTCGTTCATTCTGTGGCTTTGAATATTCTTCTGGAGGATTTTCAAGTCTGCAATATTTGGCTATGTGTCCAAAGTTTCGACATTTGTAAAATTCAATATTATTTCTTAAATGTTCAAATCTATTGATGTTTCGTTGAGCCCTGGGAGGTTCATATTTGACAGATCTCCTGGAATTGTATTCATTCCTAGGGTACGTGCGACATTCTACAGCTTTAGGACCAAATTTTCCACATGAATAACAGTAGCCATAAAAAATATGTTGGTACCTCGATGGAAATTTTCATCAAGGAATTGTCTTCCAAGGCTGTTCTTGCGAATCTTGTCCAATGAAGTCTACATGCATGTCAGATCTCATAGGTTCATTGTATTTTGTTGTAGAAGATCCTGCTTCTTATTCTTTGTAACCAATGCCAGTTTTTTCATTGTAAGATCGTTGATTGTTGATGAGTTCTTCCAATGCCCTTAAGTTGTTGGCATAGTTTTGGATAGTTTTTCCTTTCTTCACTTCCTCATGCAGCGAGACTACTTCGGCTTCTAATTATTCCCTTTATTGGTTGCTTTCTTCCAACTTCTTTTGAAGTGACTCTTCAATGCATTTGTGTTCTTCAACTTCAATTTTGAGACCTTGAAATTGTTCTTCAAGAGTTTTGGAACAGATCTTCTTCGCCTTGAGATCTTTTATAAGCTTGATTTCTTCCTCATAAAATTCATCTATGTTCCATCCTTCTTCTTCGTTGTTTGATACCTCTTGCTTATTGTGCTTGGGTTTATTGTGCTTGGCCATAAACAATACTCTCTCATTGGCTTCTTCATCACTATCATTGTCTTCATCGGATGATGAGCTATCTTCTTTAGAGAGAAAGTTCCTTTTGGATCCTTGCTTGTTGAATTTCTTAAAGCCTTTCTTTCTTTTTGAGTTGCCATTACTTTTGTTTGGAAATTTTGCTGCAAAATTCCCAACCTCATTACAGCTGAAACATATCAATGGAAGTTTACCTTTGAATTGTCCCTTACCAATTTGTAGTTTTCTCGTGAAGTAAGCATATTCTTCATCTGAAAGACCTTCTTCATCATCTCCCTTTTCTTCACACTTGCACGTGCATGTCTTTTCAATTGAAAGTTGTTTATCCTTATTGATTTTCTTAGATGCAACGAACGCAGTTTCTAGATGCGAAGTACCCTCTTCTTCATCAAGTCTCATTTCATATGCTATGAGAACTCCATGTAATTCCTCTTTGCTGAGTTTGTCCAGATTTGCACTGTATTCTAAGACCGATACCTTTGGGTTGAATATCCCTGGTAACGTTCTAAGAATATTCCGTATAATAGTCTTCTCATCAATTGGCTCTTCGAATCCTTCCAGAGTATTGGTTATTTCATCAACATATTGGAAGTATGCAGCAATGTTGCAATCTTCTTTCATTCTGAGTTACTCAAATTTTGCTCTATAGATTTGAAGCTTTTTTTCTTTGACATTTGAGTCACCTGCATATATATTCCCAAGCTTGTACCATACATTTTTGGCGGTTTTACAACCCAAAACCTTATGATAAGCAGATTAAATAAGTCCACTGATAATAATATTCTTTTCTTTTGCATCATTTACCAAATTATTCTTACCTTGTTCATTCGTGGTTGATGTAAATCCCAATGCAGGCGTGATGTCCCATCTTCGTAACCTTGTGACATGAAGATAGACCTCCATTCTTCCTTTCCAAAGAGTGCATAGTGTTTTATTGAATGAGGTACACCATTCTTGGTATGCTCACTGACCTCCTTCGATTCAGTAGCGCTGTTGAAGGAACCAAGCTGCGATACCAATTGTAGGAAATCTTTTGAGGGTGGGTGAATAGGTATTCCTTTCAATTAGAGAATTAGTTAATCTTCAATTATTATCAGTGTTTGTACAATGATAACAGCAAAAAATAGGAACACAAATGCACATAATTTTTAAGGTGGAAACCCACTCCGGGACAAAAACCACCTAATGCTTTTCTAATAATTCTTTAATATTCAACTCCAATTGAAAATAAAGCTCCAACTTCCTAGAATCTAGAAAAGCATTCTTCTCCGGCTCCCACTGGATGGATGCTCCAATGCCCGAGATTCTTCAGTAGTCAACTGAATGGATGCCCCAACACCCAATGAGCTACAACTCACCCTAGCACCATCCTACCACCCTATAGAATGATAAAGAAAGAATGAGCTCTATGGACTCTCGTACCCGGAAAAATGGTCCCTTTAAAATGATATGAAGAATGATATGAAAGAAGAGAATGCTACTAGACCATAACCCCAACTTTGACACAACCAACACCACTTCAACCCTTGGCGAGATAGACAACGGCCTGATTTCGTACGATGACTTGTTGTTAAAGTACAATGATATCTTTACAATGATTGTATGCAGTGCTGCCCACTTGAAGACTTCATATGATGAAATTCTTGCTGCTGTTATGCTGCCAATTTGCTGCTCTTTTCATACTACTCTCTCTTCTTTCCTTTCTTTTCTTTCTTTTGCCGAAGGTAGGGACCAGTTCTTTCGCCCCTTGACAACACATGATCTAGCTTTTTCTTGCCTTCTAGGAGCTCGATATTGAATCTAGTGTATCTCTGTTATTTCAGATCCTCAATATCTGATTTTCGGTCCTGTAGTAGTCCTCTGAGTCTTATTTCCAATTCCATAGGTCTGACCCAATTTGGATTCTTTAAGAGAGAGTTATACCCAATTTATCACACTGCCCTAATTATGGACTGTTTCAGCAGAGCGCACTTGTAAGGCGTTCCACGTGTCATTTTTTATTCATTTTCTTCTGAAATTGATAAAGAAAAAATTAAAGACTGTGCAATATCTGTCACTTTTTACGGAATTCCAATCCGATACTCAGAGAGAGATTTATGACGAATTTACCAAGGTCACTTCTTTGAGATTAATTTCAGGAGCCTGCAAAAACCCTTACTTCCACAGATCATATCTCCAAAAATATTGCGCAAATAGATCTAAAGTTTTTACTGCAGCTTCCTCAGGATTTCAGCTTCGCCTTATAAAAATTTCAGCTTCTAAGACTTCGTATAAAAAATGTTAAAGCGAAAATGCCACGATGACCTCTTTCAGATAGTTGAATCCCTTGCCTAAGGAGGAAATGAAGATCACAATATATATGAATGCTTAAGATGAGAGGGGCTTCAACAAGTGAACGTGGGAGGGATTTTAGGAGCATAAAAAATATTAATTATGACTTTTCAATGACCCATGCCCCAACCCCATGGGGTTTTAGCCCACTAACTGGGGTACAAACTTCAAACATGAATATCTCTCAAACCGTGAAGAATTACATGGCGTGCCATATATCAACGGAAACATATCGACAATTAGAAACCATAAAAATAATTATTTACCCATAATATATTAATTTGGTAGGTCAAACTTCCCATTCAATTTTGGGTTAGCCCCTGGTGCTGCTTGGGTTGACATCAATGACAACCGCTAATCAACAATAATAACCATAGTAGAATTCCAATTGGGGAAGCCATAAAAAGATGACTATGATGGTTGTTACCCTTGAAAGTGGCATATCTAGTGACTGCATGGAAAGATCTATCCAATGGTATGTGTAACCTTGAAAAATGCCTCCGAAGAGAAGGTTCTAGGCACAAGAAGAAGGCTCAAGGTGAAAAGAACAATAGAGAGGTTACTACCATTTTTCAGGTAGAAAATGGGCTCAAAGACCACAACGGACCTTATCCACTAGAAATTTCTTTGAAAACGATTTCCAACGGTATGTGGAAGTCAATAAATGGATCTGGGGATCAAAATTTATAGATTGTCGAATTTAGGGTCTTGAAGTCCTCAACGGGCCAAATTTCGAAACCTTGGAATATCATAACCCTGAATTTGGGAAGGCGGAAATTTCAGTGCGGAGAAACTTTGGGAGGTCGAAAGTTACGATATGATACCAGGGAGATGATTCTCATAACTTTTGAGCTTTAGGATGAAAAAATATCTGAGGCCAGAGTCTCAGGACCTCGGAGGGCTGAATATCAAAGCCTCAGTATATCATAATTTTGGAACCATCAGAGCAAGTAGAATATCAAGGAGCGGGAAGAACATTGAAACCCTAAATATCGAAAGTTCAACATATTGGAACCTCAAAGGACTATTCAAACGAGAACCTACATGACATGGAAATGTCATAACCTCAGAGGTCAAGAACTTTGGGACCTTGGAACATTGGAACTTTGGGACCTCGTAAGTTATTAATTATTGAATTCATTAAAGGTGTCAAGGTTGCGAGGAACATGCATTACAAAGGAATTCATTGCAAAACTAAATCATTTAGGGACTCTTTCTCTCTCATCGGACAAGACACATGGTAGCAGATGATTGGCCCTAAGGATCCGACAGTGGCAGATGATGTCAGCATGACATATCAATACAGAGGACATGTGGCTGTCAGAATCAGCACTATTGGGTGTCCTAATGGGGAAAATCCTGGTGACACATGTCAACACTATGGAGTCATGTGGGGTTGATGACAAGAGCATGATGTCATCTCGTAGGTTATAATTTCAAAGGTTGGAGTTTTAGAAACTCATGTGTAATTTCAATTTGAAGTAAATTTCGATAAAGGAGCTTTGATGTTGATTATTTCTTGTTCGTGGGGAACCAAAGAGCCAAGGGCGTAGAGAAGATCTTAGCACCTAATTTCTATGGTGACACCACATGGGAAGTATCTCGAAGGTCGGCATATAAGGGGACAAAGTTTTTGTAGCTCCTATGTAATTGTTTTATGAGGAAGTTTCGATGTGTTGGCTTTTAGTTGTGGATCCCAAAGAACCAAGAGCAAGGGAAAGAACACAATGATATAGGCCCCCAATAGGATATTGAAGGGCTTAGCACCTAAGTGCTATGTCGCAGGTCACAACACCCGATCATATGGTGAAAAAAAATAAGGGGCTAAGCAAAAGGAGCTAAAGGTCAGGCTTGGTATTTTAGGATCTCGTAATATCGTATGCTCACGTTAATAAAAAATTACAATTTGTGTTAGGATCTGATATTGCAACACAAAGTATTATGGAGGATTAATGAGATAGCAGTTGAGAGTACTATGAGCGGAAAGGTTGGTCGATGGATTCAATGGTGACTATCGTAGGTAGGAGACAAAGACAGATATTATTGGGTCAAGGAAGAAAGGACAACAATTGCGCGAGATGATCTAAATGGAGTATGCCAGTGAGCTAAGGCAATCCACCCCTGATCTTGTGTGCATGCTACAAGGGACTAAATGAAAATTAGAGCCTTAGGTATAGGAGACTTGTTCATAGATAGAACAAGAGCCTTGTTGGAGTGTGCAAAGAGATTTGATTCTCAACATGGAGAATCACACAGTGACCCATTCTCTCAATTGATTATGTTGCAGACAAACTTGGTGAAGTGAACTAACCCCATTCTTTGATTTAATGTTCCAGCACCAGAAATCAAGTAATGAGACACATCAGTAGAATGGAGAAGCCATGTAGGAGTACACTCAGGTAGCGTGAACGACGAAATGATGGCTGGAAGAGACAACAACGACGAGTGTGCATCAATGAAGAAAAACCTAAGATTGCAGTTGAGCAATGTCGAGGGGGGGAGAAACATTGTTAACAATGATATGTGTAGAGAGCTCTATGGGTGTGTGTGCGCGCTGATGTGTGAGAAAAACTGAGATTGTGTTGCAAAGAAAAGGTTGAGAGTGCCTATGCAAAAGAAAGATACCCTGAGAGAGCATGTGCTACTCTATGAGAGGTCGAGAGATATTGTGTTGTTGTGTAATAGGCCAAGAGAGCCTATGGAATAGAAGGGGATAAGTGTTGAATGCATGTTGTTGAGAGTAGAGGGTCGAGAATAGAATGAGGCTATGGTGTAGACAGAGTGTTTCATTGGTTGTGATGAGTTATTGTTGTTGAGAAGAACAGTGGGCCATTGCAAAGTGAGCAGAGGACAGAAAATGTTGTGTGGGTCAAGGGTCGAGGAGAGAAAAGAGCTGAAAAAAAGAAAAGAGGTTGCCAATTACAGTGAGCAATAAGTTTTATTTTGAGTGTGGGTTGGAGCCTGCATAAAGGAAGTTGGTTCTTTCAACTCTAGTGGGTCTCTGAGAAAGGTTTATGGTTGGTGTATCCTACTATTTTTTGCTTGAATAAATCCAAGGAGATGCAAGTTGGCGCTAGCAAAAAATACATGAATTTGGTGCTTCACATGGTGCTTCTAATAAGTTAATCATGTGTCTACAAAAGGAGGGAGTTTGTGCTTCCTACTATTGGGTGCTAGAAAACAATTAAATGGAGTTGGTGCTTTCTATGAGTGGTGGCTCACAACTAGATTGATGTAATAGAGTAGGTGCTCTTATTTTTTACATCAATAACAACAACACACTTTGGTGGTTTTTTCCCGAAAGGGTTTCCACGTAAAAACCTTTTGTCCAATGTGCATGTTGCTCATTATGTGTGTTTATGTGCTTATTTCATCTTGTTGTCACTTGATATGTTGTTGATTATTATATGGATGGTTTCCAAGTTTGAATGAAAAACAAATTGGCATAAAATTCAAAATTAGCCTTAATACGGATTCACCTCCCCTATCAGTATTAACATTGTTTCAAACAATAATTTTATCTTAGAGATGTTGTGATGTATGATGGATGGTATCCATAAAATGCCGTTAATGGGGTCATTTTTGTTGTGGTATGGAAATAAGTTATATACCACCATTATTCCAGAGGTAACCACTTGACCATTTTGTTTTCTTATAATATACAAAGCAACGAAGATATCCTTCCAAACATTTTTTCATTATATTAGTTTACCCATAAGATTGGGGATGATAAGATGAGATATGAGCTAATTTAGTACCTAGACAAGAAAATAATTACGTCCAAAAAATTCCAATGAAAATGGGATCTTTATCACTTACAATAATCTTTGGGTTTCCATGTAGATTTTGAATTGTTTCCATAAATACAGTAGCTATTTTACTAGCTTTGAAATATGAAATAATGCACAAAATTGTGCATACTTGGTAAGTTTATCAACTACCATCATGATGAAACTCTTTCCTTCAGACTTGGGTAGACCTATAATAAAATCCATTGAGACCTCCTCCCAACGCTGACTTGGAATGACTAATGGTTGTAAAATAATTTGGGTCTTAATTGTCTCAACTTTGTTTTGTTGGAAAAACAAAAATTATGCCACAAACTTTTGAATGTCAAATTTAATGCCATCCCAAAAAAATTCCTTCTTGACATTGTGGTAAATTTTTAAAAATCTTGAGTTCCCTCCTATAGGACACATGTGCAATTCAAAAAGAAACTTTTGTTTGAGTTGGAAATTCTTACATAGATATAAGTGATGTTTGTACCATAGTGAAACAATTTTCAAGATAAATGTCATATGCGCTGGGATCATGTTGCAACTTTTGAATGAGTTTCCATACTTCTTCGTCATTCTTCAATCGTCCCTTGCTTCAATTACCCATTCAAGTTCGGTAATATAAATGGCATATAGAAATGCCTCCACATCCTCATCCATTATTGGGAGTGCATCCATAACAACATTTTACTTCCCTTTTTTATATATGATTTCAAAGTCATAAATCAACATATGTGTGACCCATTTTTTTCTCTCTTGGAGATTTTCTTTATTCCAAGAAGTATTTAATACTATCATGATTTTTTTTCCTTGAAGTGTCTTCCCATTAGGTAAGGACACCATTTCTTCAAAACATGTAGTATTTCCAACATTTCCTTCTCATAAATAGGCTTGTGTAAATACTTTCCCTTGATTGGATGAATTTCAAAAGAAATGGGTCTTAATTCTTACATTAAAACAATACCAATGCCATTTCCTAAGGCATCTCATTCCACAATGAAGGCTTTTGTAAAGTCTAGTGTAGCTAAAACCAGAGCTCAGAAAATTTCCTATTTAAGATGTTCAAATGCATAAATTTCTTCTAGAGTCCAAAAATATGCATCTTTCTTTAGTAATGTTGTTAGAGGTGCTACTATTTTCCCATAATTATTAACAAACTTGTGATAATACCGTGTCAACCCAATAAATCCTCAAATATGCCTCAAGGTTGTGGGAATTTTCCATTCCTTGGTGGCTTTAATTTTGTCAGGGTCTACCTTAACACCCTCATCAAATATAATATGACCCAAATATTCCACTTCATGTACCCCAAAGAAACATTTGGAGGGTTTTTCATACAATTTTTCTTCCTCCAATATTTTTAGCACCCTGTCAACATGTTGAACATGATCTTTCCAAGACTTTTTGTAGATTAGTATATCATCAAAAAATACTAACACAAATTTTCTAAGGGTGGGTTTGAAAGTGGAATTCATCAAACCTTGAAATGTGGAAGGTGCATTAGTAAGTCCAAAAGGCATGACCAAAAATTCATAATGACCTTCATGAATTCTCAATGTTGTTTTCATAATGTCTTTTGTTTTCATTATAATTTGATGATATCCTGAACGAATATCCATCATGGTTAAGTAAATTGCTCCATTTAGTTCATCCAACAATTCATGAGTGAAAATAATGGGAAATTTATCTTTAATAGTGAGCTTGTTGAGCTCTCTATAATCTGGACATGTACGCCATGATCCATCCCTCTTGTGTACCCAATACTAGCAGATAAGAGAAATAAATTTGGATAGGATGAATTATACCAACCTCTAGCATTTCTGCAACCATACGTTCAATTTCACTCTTTTGGGAATAGGGATATATCCACGACCTAATGTTTGGAGGAACACTTCCTGGAATCAAGTGAATAGCATGATCATAATCGTGAATATTTGGGAAGCCTTTGGGGGTCCCAAATACCTTGGAATGATTTTCAAGGACACTTGGTAGATCTGGAGAAATGAATGACTTAAATGTTTGAATGTCTAGTGAGAATAATTGTGATATTACCCCTCATTGTTCCTTCGTAAAAATATTTTTCATTCTATTATAGTTTATTATCTTCCCATTTTTCCTTGAGATACCTTGTAATTTGATTTCCTATCCTTCCCAGAAAATTTTCAAGAAAAATTGTAGAAAATTATAATTTATCGTCCCTAAAGATTGTAACCATTGGACTCATAATACCACATCAACAATACCCATTATAATGGAAATAATTGGACTATTCAATACATAAGCCACCATGGTGAGATTTATATTATGGAATTTCCCTTATCAATGTAAAGTTCCTCCATGTGCATTAATCAATTGACTCTCTAGTGATGGATATAAAAAGAAATTAAAATCATTGTCTATCTTACAATGAATAAAATTATGGGTACTACTTGAATCAATCAACTCTATTACCCTTTTATTCTTGATTTATCCTTCTATATTGAGAGTTTGAGGGGTGTGTTGATGGTGTTGGAAGTCCACCAACATAGGGGGTATCCCTGGTATGAATCCCCAACTAGACCTCACACTATTTGGAGTAGGAGCCCCATCCGGATAATAATCTCAACCACCATAACTTAGAGTATTTTCTTGGCTTCAATAAAAAACATAAGAGAGTATGCACATAACCTTTAAAATAAGAAAGTAAGTTTACATTGTGAAGCACACAATTTCAATGTATATAAGGTAATTTCACGGAAGGGAAAAGAAAGAGTGAGCCTCTAGAAGAAAAGTAACATAATTATCCTAAAAGAAACACACAAGAGCAAGGAAAGACTCATTAGTTAACCTTAAAAATAGTTCACAAGATAAAAATGATCATAAAATCAAGTAACAACGCATATTAAACAAGATGTATACCAAATCCAATGAAATAGTTCGTTTTCTTTAGTATATATGAACACAAACATTAAAATAATATTCTTACAACATCCAAAATGCATGCATGAAAGTGTGTTGTATCTAAGAGCTTCAAATATTAAGTGAAAGTTCCAAGATACACAATTTCAATGATGTAGAACTCGTTCCAATAGTGGAACATCAAGCCAACACTTGCTCCTCAAAAGAATGATCCTCTCTCCTATCCTAAGCTAGAGAAGCCAAGGTGAAATTAATTTTTCTTGAGATATGAGGGTGTATATATAAAAAATGATTTGACACTCCACCTCCCTTATGACTCATGGCCTCCCTCATGACTCTTGAGCTTCTATGTGACTTTTTGAATTTCTATGTGACCTTGGAGCTTCTACATGACTCTAGGACTTCACATTCCATGTGTGACCCTTAGGCTTCCACACATTTTACATTTTATGATATTTCAAAAATACAATATTACATCCCACAAATTGTGGAAGAAAACATTTACAACATATGAATCTTGTGGTGACACTTTGAGAAGCCATGACTTGGTGACAGTGACATAAAATATCATTGTATCAATGCTAATCTCTTCTCTTTGCTGCTATGACTTAAACTTCTACATGAAATATATTTGTGTGTAATTCAACTTCGCCCTCCAAAGGGTCTAGATAAATGTTGTAACATTCTATGTCAACATCAGTTTCCATCTCTCTGTGGTGGTCCAAGATACCCTTACTCATGCATGATAGCATCTTTATGTCTCATCTCCACAAGTGTCCTCCTTGTAACCTTTCCTTGTTGACCTCCTTGACATCATATTTTCATGGTAAAATGATATCAGCTACAAAAAAAATTCACTCATGACAATACAACATTAGTCCCATAATCAAATATTCTATCTATTTTTTCTCATGTGACATTATTTCTATGATGGGACAATGTGCAAGGGCTTGTGAGAAAGGGTCTAGTAATTACACAGTTGAGCATAGTTAGAAAAAGGGATGACCACACATTTCACAATAAGGGAAGCCTCATAAAGGTTTTACGTAGTGAGCAAGTCTAGTGGAAAAGGGTGATAGGCTTACTCAATAAGGATGTGCAACGGTCAAGGAAGAGGAAGCACGAATTATGCAATTAAGCTCTATAGGGACTGAGGAATAGACCTACTATTCACTAGAACTGCAAAATTTGCAATAGGAGACACACTTGGTGAATGTATTGCACAGAGGGATCGTGAAACAAATATAATGTTAGGTCACTATACCCTAGGGATGCTCACTACAAAATAAAGGGAAGGTGTTATCACTCCCCCCAACTTCCCAAGGCTGAGAGTAGGATAGAAGGAAGGTAACCATAGACCAGGCTTTAGGTCAGGTAGCTAGCCCTACCAGGACCATAGATGTCTCTCTCAATGTCACTTTGTAGTCAATTAAATGACTGAATATTTAATAATCTTAGGCTAGGTGTGCAAGCTCAATAAATAGGGGTTTTGTTTGATGTTTTTTTGATGGATAGGAATGACAGTGAGGAGACTAGGTCTAGGGTTTAAGATCTGAATTCAAGATCAATTTGCAGAGAATATGGATGAGGCCAGGTAGGTAGCTTGAAATCATGTTTAGTTAGTCATTGTATATATGATGAAATGATATAAAATCTAAATGAGCATTGAAATTCATTCATTTAGAAGAACATAGACATGTAATGTAAATCTAGTTGAGACAGAGCATGAAAACGCATGATTTATGCTTATAGATTGAAAATATAAACACATAGAAGCATGTATATGAAACGGGAAAACATATCATTCAACATGATAAGATAAACATACAAAGAAAGAATGAATTCTCCAAGGCATACCACAGGATTCTCAACACAAATTCTGCAACATTGTCTTTGATTTCATCCTAAAAGGCTTGTATAATAGCTCCACTGCAAAAAAAACTATCCAACCCAATAAAAGACTAAAGTGGGTCTACTTATAGAAAATATTAACATTGACACCTCATAGGGTCGAAATCCAATCCAAAATGCATCATAATTACATGAGATGAGTCACTTCCTAGAATATAGGAAGGTTAGAAACCGTTCCCTCAAATTCAACTAAAGGCTAAGAGTGTGTGTCCCTGACATTAAATTACATGTTTCCTCATGATAAGAGGAAAAAACCAACTCAATTACTCCAATTCCAGCTCAAAGGACAGCAAAACCTTTAAAATATGACTTTTTTTGGGCTTGACAAGTGTCCTGAGGAATCCTATGCAGATGTGTAGCTTCATTTTACATATGCGTACCACCATTTTACATATGCATAGTGCCACTTTGAAGCTAATTTTGAGGGAATTTTAGGACTCCAAATCCAAATCTGAAAGATATATCAACTATCACTGTGTCTAGTTTACATAACATCTTTAATTTTGAAAACCACCCATTGGAAGGCCTCCAAAAGTTTATTCTTCCAACCTTACTCTAGATGTGTAGCGCCATGTCAAAAACAGTAGCAGAAGCATAGAAAATTGGTGGTTTCTTTTTCTTTTTTCTGCAAAACTAGAGCATTTCATGCGAAAATATTTCATGATCTATGACGTACTCATCAAAAGGCATCCAACTATGTAATCCATTCATCATTTAGGTTCCCTACGAAAAATCATAGCGCCTTGGCGCTACGCATCTGTGGAGGCAGAATTTCCAAATTAGTGTAAAAATCATCAAAAATGAAAAAGGTGCTCAAAATTGTCCAATTTTTTTTATATAATACCTATGGAGGATGGGCCAAATAGCCATATATGCCTCATCAAGGAGGTCTAAGTTGTCTTTCTCCTTAAGCTTCATTTGAGCCTCCTTGAGCTTCTTTTTCAATTGTTTGAGCCTAATTTTTGAAATTTTGTTCCTGGATCATAATGTTTGTCCATATGCCTCTGGAGATTATTATTCTTCTTGGATTTCCTCAATAGCTTCTCAAGGTTTCCATTGACCCTATCAATCTAATACTCTTTGTCTTGATTGATCTCATCAAGAATCAGCTCATCACAGGTCTGTCAACCTGGTTTAGGAGCTGATGATTCTCTTTCTCTCTGAAGCACCTTTTTGAGGCCTATTGTCCTTCGTCTTCTTCATTTTGTTTCAACCTCTACATCCTCCAGATCATCATCATCTACAGTCTCTTTTCCCTTGCCCTTGTCTGCATCAACATGTACTTTAGGTTTTTCTTGGAGGAGAAGCTTTACCTTTAACTGAATATTTTATTTTTGTAGGAAAGTAATTTGAGAACTTGCAATTGAGAAAATCTCCCTCAACTCTGCTACTTCCTCATCCTTCTCCTTTATGATCTCCTCCACTGACTTACCTTTCATCTTCTCTACCACCTCAACCTCCAAGGTCACTTGTTCATCATGTTGGTGCAATGGTGATTCAATCCCATGCATGAGTGGTTTCTCCTCTATTTCTCTTTGCTCAGCTATAGTATCAAGGGTAGATACACTTTTTATGGATTTGGGAGAAAAAACCTGTATCTTTCCCTTATCATAGGTGTGAGTGACCTCAACAACCCTAGGATCCTTTGAAATCTGAGATTGTTTTCTAGAAGATCCAATCTCCATTGGTTTTGATGATACTGGTAGTGATGGTGTGTTATGCATGATGAGAGGACTAGTGGTGGGCGTTGCTGTTGTTTTCTCCATGAAGGTTTCCCAAGTTGTGTTGATGGCTAAGAGATAATGCAAAACAGTGAGTTTGACTAGACCATGGGTTAAAACACTTGGGTAGTGATCTTTGTTTTTGCTCTAAATCTTCTCAATCATTATAAGAAAACTTGTGTACAAGTAATTTGGAAAGTCAAGTGGTTTAGTAGAGGTAACGAGCATCAATAATCTGGTATGGTACCTGTACAACCTAGAGAATATCCCTTCACATGTAAAATATCTCATAATTAACATAATCAAGGGATCATATTTGTCAAGGAGGTGCCTGAAAAGGAAAACGTACTCAGGGCTCTCTCTAGCATGAGGTTTGAGGAAAATTTTGCAATCTTCAAGGTCTATGTCCATGGCCTTAAACCACTTTTTCCCATGACTAGGTATACTTGTTGCTGAAGAAATCACATATGATGATAAGTTGAACTCTACACCTGCAATGATGGCCTTTCCCATACTGAAACTAGTGGAAAATAAGCTTGACAATTGGAGATGCCAGCCTTCTTCCATGATTTTCTCACAAAATCTCAAGCATCCAGTCCTCTCAAAGCATATTTTGGAAAAAGGTGAGGCATTGACTTCTTGCAAGGTGGAGGCTAAAATCTTAAGTGGCACCCTCATTTTTGGATTTTCTTCTCACTCTCCATAATATCTATCAGAAGGATAAACCATAGGTTTTTAGGATGTAGTGGTATGTGCAGTGAATCTGGAAAAAAAATGGGAAGGGATAGGGTAGGTTTGGAGGGTGAGATGAAGGGTAATAAAGCCAAGATAAATTCCAAAAAAAATTCAGGAGGTAAGGTTGTATGTTATCTTTATAGTATAAGTAAAATTTGGTGAATTGGGTATGATGGAAGTGGCTAAGTTATGAAAACACAGGGATTTCCTGTTTTTCCAATGGAAAAGTAGTAAGAAATTAGGGTTTGATGGAAATTATGCTTAGGGAGGGTGTGGATGGTGGGGAATGATAGGATAGGGCCTGTGAAAGGTGTATGAGGATTTTAAATTGGTTTAGGGTTTATTCCACTAAAATCACTCAATGATAGGAAAATATAAAAACGTAGTGGGAGAGAAGGTAAACAAGAAAATCAATTCCCTGCTTGATAAATTGACTTTGAGGAGGATGTGAGGTGTCGACTTACTATTGTAGAAGCTGTAGAGACTTTATGCAGTGATTCTAGAGCTTATATGAGTGATTTAGGAGCAAAAAACCAAAAGCGTAGCACACTCACAAATGTGTAGCAGAGGCTTCCAGATGCGTACTGCAGGTGTCCAAATGCATAGCACAAGTGTCCAGATGCGTAACGCAAGTGTCCAGATGCATAACACAGCCTTATTGGAGCAAATTTCTTGATTTTCTTCCATCCCTTGAAAATTATGGAGCAAGATGAAGGTAAGAGAGGAGCTCTACCAATCATGAAAAGACAAAATGAGTTGAAAAATCCTTCTTTTTCCTCTTTATAACATCTTGAAATGACTTTTTGTGTTTTGGTGAAAACAAAAAACTTTGAGGACAGTTTTTCCCTTTTGGAACGATTTGACAATGAAACAAGTTTTTAAATAAGGAAAATCGTCTTAGTTTATTCCCCTAACTATGCTAACTCCCTTTAAAATACTGATATGATGAAAATGAATCCTTGTTTGCCCTTTTTGGTGACATATTGGACTTTTCAGTGGCAAAACAAGGACACCTAGACAACATACCTAGATGGAGATGGAGTGAATGACCTAAGACTCTAAATGAAAATGAGTGACATGACCTCTGAGATGATGATGGCCACGGATAGAATGAGGGGAGCAACATTTCCGACCTAGACCATATGCAGTGACCAAAATTTATTTGAAAACTTGTTTCAAAAGACAAAAGCTTTGACCTAGGACTACTAGCAAATAAAATGAACGAGCATGTTTGATCACTGAACATATTGACACTAACATTGGCTCTAGCAAGGGATGGCATCTCCTTCATGAGATGTCAAGAACACCGTAGATCAGGTAGCCTTACCCATTGGGCGATGGAATCAAAACTGGAAACTGGAAAACTTTGAGAACCTTGAAATGATTAAATAAAACTAGAAATGAATTTGATTAAAAAAAACTGACTTGAGTCTGACTCAAAAATTGATTAAAACTTTTTGAACTTTTTGAAAGAAAAACATGAGTTGAATATAAAATTATCATGGCCTTCTCCTCGGGCTTCAAAATTTTGCAACAACTTCCTTATCCTTGGACAGCAAATAAAAATGATATGTACAATGAAAGTGAACCTCTTCTTCAATGATCATGTAAGGTAATTTTTTAGGAACCTACCATTGATTGGCCCTCCCAAAACTTCCTTCCCTTCAATTTCTTCTAATAAAAATTCCTTATTACCTCTGAATGCAGTAATCTTATAAGGACCTTTCCATAGATTATCAAATTTTTCGTGCTTACCTTTGTCTTCATTTCGGGCATCCCAATGAAGAACAACATCTCCTAGCTTAAAATCATCAGCTTTGGTCTTCTTATCATAAATCTTCTTGATTTTATCTTGAAGCTTTGAAGTGTGACTGAAAACTTCATCTCTTGATTTCTGTAGATGAATCATTTGTTTGAATCTTCGTTGGATATCATTTGGTTCACTGTCGATATCTTGCATAATTTTCATCGTTGGTACAACTAAAGAAGTAGGGAACATTGTGTCAACACCATACACAAGCTGGAAAGGTGACATGCTGATTGATCTCTTCGTGCTAACTTTGTCTGCCCATAGAGCATTAGTGAGCTTTTTGTGCCAATTTATCTTGTTCTCATGCAACATCTTCTTGATTATGTTCACTAAAGATTTATTTGACGATTCAACCATCTCGTTGTCTTCAGGATAGTATGTTGTAGAATTACCAAGCCTACTGTGATACTTATCACAAAATTCAATCATATTTTTGGACTTAAAGGGTGTTTCATTGTCAGTAATGATTTTATATGGACAGCTAAAACAAGAAAAAATATTGTTCTCTAAAAACTGAATAATGACAGTACCAGTAGCTTGCCTCGTGGGGATGGATTCAATCCATTTATTGAAGTAATCAATGGCAGTGAGTATCCACTTATGTTGGGTTGATGATGGAGGATGGATTTCGCCAATGAATTCAAGTACCCATTGTTGGAATGGTGCTTGCACTTCACTTGGTTTCAAGGGAAAAGGAAAAATATTTCTATTTCCCTAAAAGATTTGGCATTCATGACAACTCATGACTTTTTTATAGACATCAGATAATAAACTTTGCCAATAGAAACCCGCCCTCAAGATCTTATTCGTTGTAGTCTTCCAATAATGATTACCGCCACAATCACCTTTATGAAAGTCACTCATCACTTTTTAAATGTCTCCTTCAACCAAACAATTCAAAAACACTCCACTCAGATCTTCCCAGTACAAGGCATTGTTAAGGATACAATAATTGAGATCTTTCAACTTTAAAGATCTAGCTTTATTACTAGGCAAGTCGAGACGAGGATTCAAGTGTTGCAAAACATGAACAATATCAGCATACCATGGTGATGAAGAAATGTTTTTAGATACCTCAAGTAATACTTTAGCCTATTGCTCCTCAAATAATGCATAAATAAAATTAATGTCCAAAGCATGTAGATTTGAGTCTGCCATAAGATTTTCCAGGCCTTTTCCCTTGATCAGCTTTGTAGGCTTGATTTCCAAGTCATACTCCAACATAGTAGCGATCCATTTGCCACGTTTCCCTTCAGGATCATTCTGTGCGATCATATCTTTGACAGCAGCATTTGGGACATATGCAATGACATGAGAGTGGAGAATATAGACTCAGAAGTCCTTCAATGCTTTAACTAATGCCAAGGCCTATTTCTCAATGATATTGTACTTCAAGGTTGCGTCTCTTATGGTTCTACTGAAGAAGGATATGGGCTGCTTTGTGTTCTTATTTTTATTTTTCATAAGGACAACAACTAGAGTATGCTATGAAGCAAATGAAAAAATGATGAAATAAAGTGTGTAATCTAGACTAATAAGAATAGGAGTGTGAGATAAAGCCAATTTAACTTTATTGAATGAATTTTTTTCCTCTTCAGACCATTTTAATTCACTATATTTCTTCAGCATGTTAGTAATTTGCCTCAAGTGTTCAGCAAGATTGGGAACAAACCTTCCTAAAAAATTGATTTTTCCATTGAACGACTGGATTTCCTTCTTGCTTCTAGGATAGTCCAAGGTTTGGTTTGCTTCAATCCTTGAAGGATCAATCTGAATACCATATTTTGATATGATATGGCCCAGCAATTTACCTTCCTCCATAGCAAAAAGGCTCTTCTTTGGGTTCAACGATAATAAAAAAATTCTGCATCTCTGAAAAAAAAATTCAAGTGTTGTAGGTGATCTTCATATGTCTTGGAAAAAACAGTGATGTCGTCAAGATAGATACCAAAAATACATCCTTTTCATTGGTGAAAGAAATATCCATTGCTCACTTAAAATTATCCCTTGCATTCTTCAATCCAAAGGGCATTTTTGCGTACATGAAGGTGCCCCATGGTGTTGTAAAGGTTGTCTTTTCCTGATCATCTGGGTGTACTAAAATTTGATTGTACCCAGAATATCCGTCCAGCAATGAAAGTCTAGAAGATCCAAATACCCTTTGCAAAATATGGTCCATCTTTGGTAATTGGTAATTGTCTTTTAGCGACACTCTATTTAGATTTCTGAAATCTATACATAAACAGATATGTCTTGTCTTCTTCCTTACTGGCACTAAATTAGACATCCAATTTGAAAAGCAAAGTGGAACAATAATACCAGCAGTAAATAATTTGTTTACCTCTTTTTGATCAGGATTTAAGGGAATTGTATGTTGGATTATAATCTGATCGTACAATTTCATATCAAAATATTTCCAAGCAAATACATCAAAAAAATGAGACATGAGCATTGTGTATTTACCTTTAATTTCTGAGCTCAAGGATTTTGAAATCTTGACCATATTTGGTTTTGTACGAGTGCCAAGATTGAGGTATTCCACTCCCACTTCTGTTGGTAGCATGTTCAGTTTGCATGCAACATCATCTTGATCAAAAATCACCTCCAAAGGCACTAGACCTCTTGGAATGGAATTGTCTTTAGTTGAAGTACTTTCATTTCTTCTACATGGAATTCTTGGACATCTTCATAGAATTGGTTATTATAATATTCTATTTAGGAAAATCAGCAATATATGCACCAAAAACACATTTTTCAGAAAATTATGCTATAACAGTCAAGAAAATCCCATGGATCCATTATTTTATACATTATAGCAACCCAATATACAAAGAGATCAGAAAAAAAATCATTATAGCTTAGTTAGACAGGCCTCCCAAGCCCAGAACAGCCCAAAAACACTACAACCCCATGACTACTACAACACAGAAATTTTGAAGCAAGTAACATCACAGTTTAATGAAGGTTTATGATACAGAAATAGAGAAAAAAATGGATCTGCTAATATATTACTCAAGAGAGCTGAAAAACTAAGATCTAGTCTCTTTTACACAATTCCAAGATAACCCGGCAAGGGTTTCTTGATAAGCATGAGATACAAAAAGTATACACTGAATATCTGTGGCTGAATCATGCTGTCTGACTGAAGCTCTACATCAATAGGGCTGAAAATACAAATAAATGGTTGTAGCTCCTCCTTACTAGCTCTCGGGGTGAAAGGTTGATCCTTTCACTAGGAAACTAGCTCACAATCAGGAGTTTTCACCCTTCCACTGCAACACCATGAAAATTAACGCAGTTCCTCAAGGAGAATGCACTGTGGGTGTAGGTGAATGCTTGACCCAATGCCGGATGGTGGAAATGAAGCCCGGAATACTCCTCTCAGATTTCTTCAACAAGTCCTCCAAGGAAGAGTGGGGAATTCCCGCATGAGAATACCCTTGTACTAAACAGTACAGTAAACCCAGCTAAATAGATAAAGCATGAAATAATTCATAAGACTCAAAAATAAAAAATATTCTGAATGACCCCCATGGCTGCCATCCCTTCCCTTATATTCTTGGTGAGCTTCCTCACCCAGGGCCCCACTCATTTATGAGGTTACTTCCATGCAAAGACTCCTCCTTGAAAACTAGTTGTCTCCACTAGCTCCACTCTCTCATTTACAGCGTTGTTTGATTTGGTCAACCTTGACTTAGTCTCTATGCATTGTCTCCTTTCACACCCAAGGTGGCTTTATTCTGACTGTCTAAACTGACCTACATTCACACTGGAAGTGATTTATTCCTACTAGAGAGTCTTTAAGGGTCTCCTTACCCCCTTATTCATCCAACAAGAAAGAAAAATGATATCTTAATACTCCAATTAGTTGCATGCTAATTTACGAATATTACAATCTTCCCCTCCCAAATGTTGCCTATCCCCAAGCAACTACAAAGGTATTGCAAAATATCCAATGGATATGTCTCCTCCCAATTATACAAGTTAGCCTTTGGTAGATAAACCAAATAGCTATAATCATGAAAAAGTGGGAGATGTATGGAAAGAGTTATATGCTATCCATTGGCCTCCTTAAAGCATAAGAGATGGTAAATGTTAGGTGTCTCAATCTCAATGAGAAATTCCAATCTCCATGCAATCATCCAAAAAAAAATGAGCCATCCTTGGTAGCTCATTGAAACAATCATCAATCCCCTGGTTCTGCAATGTATAGGGGTTGCATGACTGAAAAGGAGAGATCAATTTATCCAAATCACGCTATCTTTCTCTCCATTTATGATAGATGTGGAACTGTTGGTCTTGTGCTGCAATAGTATGGTCATTAAGAATCCAAAAGGTACTTGGAATCCCATGATCCCACTCTTTGGTTCTAGGAACCTCCCTTTCCCAGTCCACTCCACATACAGTGAATAGAGGATCATCACCATATGGGCTCCAAAATAAATATGGACTAAGTGTCACATGGCATAATGGACAGTGACAATATCCCCTCAAGTGATACCAACGTTGTTCTTCTTCTAGCTGTTTCAAAACGTGATCTGATAAGTGGCCATCCAACCACTTACTTGTTGCCATAAGCTTCTGAAAAGCTTGAAAATAGTAGAGGACATTAGGTGTTGGCTGAATATGAACCAAGCAAAACATTTCTTGCCCAAAGCCCTCCATGAAGTGGTTATTCCCATCATTGAATGTAGTCCCCATAGGATCGTGAAACCCAAAGAGAGGCTTGCTCTCTTTTGGATCAATGTGCTGCAAATGCATGGTAAAGAAATGCACATACATTGTTAGTTGATAAATAAGCATCAAAACACAACCTTTACCATATATTGTAGACAATTTGGTGTAGAGGACCATAGCTACACCTTCCCATTTCTCCATCAAAAGGGGAAGTGATTGTAACAACCTTGCAAGGTAGTTGTTCTTCTCCTCATACATCAAACAAGTTACATATATCTTGATATGTCGGTGCACATCTTCTTTGAGATCCTCCCAATAGAATCCCTCCATGATGATTTGATAAGTCTCAATGGAATCTACATGTCCTGAAAAGAGTGCCTCATAATCTAAATGTAGAATCTCCTTCTTGAGCTTGGAGTACTTAGTCAAGTAGATCTGATCATGGAAATAGAGGACTCCATAAACCACTCTATACCTCCTATCCATCACTTTCCCATCAAGAACCTTACATGTGAAGAGGTTCTTGGAATATTCCACCAATAGCTGGGACTCCCAATATGGATCTAGGCTTCCCAACAATGACAGTGTTGTTGAAATCTGAAATGAAGCACCTGTCACATCATAACTCTCCTCTTTGACATGCTCAATCCCAAAGCCACATGTTGGAGTGTTGTTACTCCACTTTTGTTGCCTCCCTTGCAACTGATCTTGCCCAAGACAATATTGAATTACATGGAGGTAAACCTCCTCTTGGAAGGTATTTTCCATCCAAAACTTCCATAGTTTTCCAATGCATGCAAGAGTGTTAATATCCTCTTGTCATATTAAAAAATATGCCTCATGTGTGGAAGCATCATTTGCTGCCCTAAAAAGATGGAGTAGCCCCTTGACACCATGCTTGTGTCATCACATATTCCTGAATCTTCATCTTCCAGCGCAAATAGCTGAGTGGGAGATAGCAATTTCCATATTAGAGAATTTCTCACCCCTCATTGGAACCCATCAAAGGTTCTCAGCATTGTGCTAGCTCCTCCCAAGGCTCCTTCCTTAGCCAAATATGTCAATGATGCACCATGTTGAGAGAACTATTTATTCATATTCCAATCAGGGGGTCTCCCTGGTGGAATGCCTCCACGTAGTGACACATCAAGGCCTAGAGCAAGATGTGTATGTGGGTGGACTGCTTTGTCCTTTCTCTCACTGTGCAAATCGGTCTGCCTCCTTTGTACATCACACTTCTAAAATTGGTAGGGGTGTGTTCTCCCAATCATATGATGTTGATCATTCTCCCTATATTCTTTTGTTATCTTTAAGATCTCACTATCTATCAATGATGGCACATGTTGCTCATGGAATGTGCCTTGATCTCCATATGTGAGATTCTTTGGAACTTCTTGTGAACATACAAGAACTCTCATTGGAGCAAGTGCTCCATATTCCTCTTCATGAGGTGCTAGATATGCTTCTATTGTGACAGTTTTTTTACCTCCAGCCTTCTCTTCCTCTTCACCATCAATGGAATTTACCTTGTCATCAATAAGAGGATCCTCTTTTAAAAAAGATATCTCCATATCCTCTTTTTTAGAAGAGTGTTCTTTATGAAATAGGGATCTTGCCTCTAGAAAGGTATTCAGCAAAATTTCATTCCCCTCAATATTTTTCTGAAATGGAGTGGGGTTTATAGATCCTTCCAACCTATGAAAATGTTTTGTTTGTTTTGGCTTGACTAGCTCAACCAAAGATGTTTCAGAATGTTTTTCATCAAACCTTTCCACTACCCTCCTAGTGAACCTTACATAAGTAGATATATTTTCATTTCTTAATGAAAAGGATTCAAATAACCACCAAGCATAAGCCTTACCTTCAAGATGCAGCACTGCAAATCTAATGGCTTCATCTTTTGAAACTTGGTGTTGCTGAAAATAGGTGTCTAACTCCTCCACCCAAGCCCTAGCTAAACATTTAGGTGACCCATCAAAAGTAGATAGAAAGAATCTACCCTCATCATCATGCTTGCACCTTGTACTTCTATTATAGTTTCTAGGTCTTTTATCCCCCTTGATCTTGCAAAACCCTTGGAATTTTAGGTGATCTTTGAACCTCTTAGATTGAGATTCATACTCTTGCAAATAATCACTAAGAGTCTCCTTCTTTGGCACATTTCCTTCCTCCATCTCACTTGCTATGAACATAGGCCTGGTAGAGCGTTGTAAATATGATGGTGTGGATGAATGCTCACACGCATAATATGAGCAACTGAAGCTTTCCTCATGTACAAATATTGTTGAGGGATCTCCATGTATTTCCCTCCTCATCTCTTTGATGTCTTTGCTAATGCACTGGAGAGTTTGAAGAAGAAGTTTTGAGAACTCCTTCCCTCCTAATAATAAGGTTTTTCCTTGATCTCTCCTATAGATCTTATCCTTCCTATGAGAAGCCTCCTTAGATGACATAATGGCTAAAGTACAAATCTTGAGCCAAGATCAGAGCTCTGATACCACTGTAATATTCATATTTAGGAAAATCAGCAATATAGGCACCAAAAATGCATTTTTCAGAAAATTATGCTATAACAGTCAAGAACAGCCCATGGATCCATTATTTTATACGTTATAGAAACCCAATATACAAGGAGATCAGAAAAAAAAAAAAAACAAAAAAATCATTATAGCTTAGTTAAATAGGCCTCCCAAGCCCAGAACAACCCAAAAACACTACAACCCCATGACTACTACAACATAGAAATTATGAAGCAAGTAACATCGCAGTTTAATGAGGTTTTATGCTACAGAAATATAGAAACAAATGGATCTTCCTATATATTACTCAAGAGAGCTAAAAAATTGAGATCTAGTCTCTTTTACACAATTCCAAGATAACCCGACAAGGGTTTCTTGATAGGCATGAGATACAAAAAGTATACACTGTAGATTTGTGGCTGAATCACACTGTCTAACTGAAGCTCTACATAAATAGGGCTGAAAATACAAAGAAATGGCTGTAGCTCCTCCTTACTAGCTCTCTGGGTGAAAGGCTGGTCCTTTCACTAGGAAACTAGCTCACAATCAGGGGTTTTGATCCTTCCACTACAACACCGTGAAAAATAACACATTTCCTCAAGGAGATTGTTTTGTGCCTGTAGGTGACTGCTTGGCCCAATGTCGAATGGTGGAAATGAATCCCAAAATGATCCTCTAAGATTTCTTTAACAAGTCCTCCAAGGAAGAGTGGGGAATTCCCGCATCAGAATACCCTTGTACTAAACAGTACAGAAAACCCAGCTAAACAGTTGAAGCATGCAATAATTCATAAGACTCAAACATAAAAAATATTATGAATGACCCCCATGGCTGCCATCCCTTCCCTTATATTCTTGGTGAGCTTCCTCACCCAGGGCTCCACTCATTTATGAGGTTACTTCCATGCAAAGACTCCTCCAAAACTACGTTGTCTCCACTAGCTCCACTCTCTCATTTACAGTGCGGTTTTATTTTTTCAACCTTGACTTAGTCTCCATGCATTGTATCCTTTCACATCCAATGTGGCTTTATTCTGACTATCTAAACTGATGTACATTCACAATGGAAGTGATTTATTCCTACTAAAGAGTCTTTAAGGGTCTCCTTACCCCCTTATTCATCTAACAAGAAAGCAAAATGAGATTTTAATATTCCAATTAGTTTCATGCTAATTTAGGAATATTATAGTTATCCATTTGTGAATTCACAAATTCCTTTTCTGTCTGTAAGAATTTTTTGATCTATTTATCATCTTTAAATCTTGCCAATAAAGAACATTATCTAGAACAGCAGGGTGGTGTTTGATGTTTATCTCATACTTCTTACTAGGATACAATGGAATTTTAAACATGTTGGCCGAAGTAGCAAGAGAGTCTGCAATAACATTGTTTTCCCTTGGTATCAATGACAAAGTATACTCGGTGAAGGTCTTGAGGATGTCTAACACTGAATTTTTATAAGCTCGCATCCTAGGATGCTTGGCCTAGTATTCCCCTTTGACTTGTTTTATTACCAGTTTGGAGTCGCCATACACAGAAATTTTCTTCGCACCTAACTTCCTAAGAATTTTCAGACTGGCTATCAAAGCCTCATACTCTACTTCATTGTTTGAACAGTCGAAAGCCAACTTATAAGAAATTTGAACATTGGGAGGAATTTTAAGTGACTAATTATAGGACTGTGAATCCACAATCCAATGCTATCCCCCTCCTTTCCCAAGGCTCCATTGAAGTCCATGGTCCACAAACCACTTTCTTCATTAGGAAGCTGCAAATCGGATGATTAAACTTCATTTGTTTCTTGAGAGAGTTCTATTGTACCAAAAGGTTATGTTTCTTTCATTGTTTCATCTCTTTTTTGGGATGATGTGCTTGGTTCCAAACCACTTGGCATCTTTTCTTTATTTTCTGCATTTGCAATTTCTAAAACTAATTTTGAAAACTCGGAATTTTCTATTTTCTCTCCAATCAAAACTTCTAAAGATGTTGAATACTCATCATTGAATAAGATAAAGGACTCTAAATCCATGTGAACAACATGTATGGGGTGATTATTAGGCTTTTCTTTGTTAATGATCATGTACTTCATTTTACTTTCCCGGTATAGTTTTCTAAGTTTCCCAAAGACAGGAATTCTAGCATACGAAAATTCAAGCTGCAAAGTAACTCTAAGATGTTATCCCCATGACTGGGAGAGAAACATTCTATATCTGGGAGGTATATCAGCCACGAAAACATCCATGATGACATTATTGGCTAGGATTTGCTCTAAAGACACCACTAGGTCCTTAATGAGGCCAATACATTTCACCCTCCCTAAATCAAATGAATAAAGATCATGGTAAGGTATTGTTATATCCAATCCTAATATTTCCATAATGGCCTTGGGCATAAGGTTATGAGAAGCTCCAGAATCAAGCATGGGGTTATGGAGGATAAAATCATGGATTTAAGGATAAGATAAAATGGAGGGGCCTCACTATCTTCTAAATCACCATCAACATCAAGACCAAATAGAAGTTATGGGTGATCATCACTCACATTAACCATGTCGGATATCTGATCCACCCTAAGAAACTTAGTTACTTGAAACTTATATTGGTCGTGATTGACTATTTCATTTAGAGGAATGGGAACATTCAACTTTGCGATTTCATTTTCAAGACTAAAAAGCGTTGAATGTTTTTCTACCTCTTTCAATGATGCATCTTTCTTCTTGAGCTAATCTTTGTGTGAAATCTCCTTCTTTTGTCCTCCATCTTGTATTTATTTACCCTTCGTCTGACTACTGGTGGAAGCTTCATTGCATTTAGCATGATTAGGAATAGCAGGTCCTTTGACTTTTCTTTGATTTCGAGTGGTGGTTTCTTTATGATGTGCATCTATTTGAGCATTCTGTTTTTTCTAATTGGAGGTTATATGAACATTCCTACTCCTCAAACCATACTACCTCTATACTTGAGTAAAAGAATTTGGATATCCCCTATGATAATATTTCGTTTGTACTAATAGCATGTCTTCATTTGACAAGACATATTGTTGATTGTCTTGTGCATAAATTTCTATAGAAAACTTATCTTCTTCAGTGAGGAAAATAGGCTGTTGATTTTCCTCAAATAAATGATTCTCGCCTAAAATCTCTTCTTCTTCTTCTTCATTAGGGCCTTTAGTGTAGTTTTTCTAAAATGGGGTGCAGATTTGTTGATGACCTTGTGGATCTTGACCCTTTTGTTCCCTTTGCTTGATCATGTACTGAGGCTGCTGATTTTGACCACTGAAATTGGGATTTCTAATGGAGGGTTCAACTTGTCTATTAGCGATGGTCATTTTATCCATAATATTCTCAATGGTTTTATTCAAGGTGTCTAATTTTCCCTCTAATGAAGTAGATGTTTCTTCCTTGATGGTTACCCTTTTCTTTGTTTTGATTTTTGACTTTTTGATAATTAGGTTCGCTTCGACGCTCACTATGTTTCTCTGCATTTCTTCAAGAGTTGATGGATTTTTTTCCCTCAACTGATAAGCCTTGTTAGGATAAAAACCATCAAGGTAATGAAGTAAAGCAAGGCCTGGAGGAGGCTTGATATTCTGAGGAATTGAATCATATATTTTATTGAATCTAGTTGTAAATTCTTGCACAGACTCATTGGGATTCCTTTTCAAGGAATTATATTCAACTAGGATTTGTACTGGATTCTTCTTCTCCTCCCATTTTTTCATGAAAAATCAATCAAATGTTGTGAAGTAGCTATTGAACCAGAAATGAGAGAGTGGAACCATTTTTTAACCTCTCCTGAGAAACTTTGTGCTATGATGCACATATTGGTGTCATAATTCTCAATCTCTTCAAGATCTATGAAATCAACCACTTTCAAAATGTGTTGTTAAGAAGTGACCTATGATGTTCCATCAAAAAGGGGAAATATTTGACCATAATTCTGAGGTAGTGCAGTGATTTGTTAAGGAAATATCAGTGGAGTGAATCTGGCCATGACCAATGGAGGGGGTTGTGAAGGTGTCGATGGAGTGAAAACTCGCAGAGGTAATGATGGAATGAAAGGAAGAGATGATGATGTATTTGTCTAATAAGGTGTAATGACAAGTGGTGAAAAAAAATCTCGTTGTTGGTATTGGAAATAAGATATGTCTGAAGTTTCTTGAAACTTATCGACCAAAAATTTAATTTTGTAGAAATTAGACCAAACTTCACTATCAAACTCAGAATAAGAAGACTCAGAAAATGGTACAAAGGTCTCAAAATCAATAGGATCAAAGATATTTTTTGAATGAAAAGTTTCAGACTTAGACCTGAACAAAGATGTTTCAAATTCTGAATTATAGGACAAATCTTCTGAAGCAAATATCGTAGGCAAGGAATTTGATTTGAAAAGTGGAGGAAGAACATTTCAAACTCTCTGTGACTTGGTTTTCTACTTTCTTAAAATAATCTCAGGGTCATTAACAATTGGTGAGGGATTTGGGTCTGGATTTGATCTAGTATGTATTTTAAGAGCCAACTTAGATAGGAATTTTCATTTTGGCTCAAATTTAAAAACTCGGCCTATTTTGAATGCTAGAACTTGTCACCCACAAGTCGAACCTTCATAATACTAAAGAAATATTCCCAGGGAAATTTTTTCAATCACTCCCTGGCAACATCGCCAAAAAATTTATCACTCCTCCCAACTTCCCAAGGTTGAGAGTGGGATTGAAGGAAGGTAACCACAGACCAGGATTTAGGTCAGGTAGCTAGCCCTACTAGGACCAGAGAGGGATCTCTCAATGTCACATTTAAGTCAATTAAATGATTTAATATTTAATTATCTTAGGCTAGGTATGTAAGCTCAGTAAATAGGGTTTTTGTTTGATGTTTGTGTGCTAGATAGGAATGATAGTACGGAGACTAGGTCTAGGGTTTAAGGTCTGAATTCAAGATCAATTTGCAGAGAATATGGATGAGGCCAGGTAGGTAGCTTAAAAGCATGTTTAGTTAGTCATTGTGTAATATTCCAAATTAGGAATAGCTCATGAATCATGCATTAAAAACGCATTTCCAGCAAATGCAATAAAACAGTGAAATGGACTCTTGGATCCCATACATTAATCAATATACAACCTAAATCCAAGAATAGGGTTGAAACAAAGAAAACTAGGTGGGTTAAACAGATCTCCCACACCTAGAATTGCCCAAAAAGTGCTAAAACCCCAAGACTACAAAATACCGGAGTTGCTGCATAAGGGACTACAAAGTCTAAGAGAGGGTTTACACATAAAAATGACAGAGACAAATAGATCTTCAATTATATTATACAATATGCTCAGAAAATGAGATCTAGTCTCCTTTATACAAAATACAAAATAACCCGGCAAGGGTTTCTTGTCAAACACTCTGCATACAAAATGTGATATACAGTAATTTACTGAATCACCACTGCAACACTAAAGCACATGAGTGTACAAGGCTGGAAGGATTTCTGATCTGATGTAGATCCCTCAAGCGCTTCCTCCCATGAAAGTATGAATCTCTCAATCACAAGGAAACTCAGCAACGGAGCCACCAAACCATGCACTGAGTACTGCCTCCAAAATAATGCATTCCCTATTTGGAACAGCTTTGGGATTGTATGGGAAATGTGTGGTCTGATACCACAGATATTAAATCAGCTTTGGAGCTCTCCAAACAGTTCCCTCAAGTGAAATAAACCTTCCTCCAATGAGAAACTAGCTCAAGAACCGGGATTCCAATCCCTTCCACTGCTGCACCCAACAACACTGCACAATCTCTGGAAAAAACTGCACTGATGAAGATGGCTGAAGCTTGGCCTAAAAACCTAATGTGGAATGATGAATGAAAAATCTCCCAATGAGGCTCCTCAAAGGAAAGAGGTGGGATTCCCGCTCGGGAACACCCTGTGCTAAACAGCACTGCTACTCTGCTGAACAGCAAGAGAGAGAAAAAGTCTGAACAGACATGACAAATAATCTAAGACATGATCAATAATGCTGCCATCCTATTCGTTATATAAAACATGATTTTTCTTTCCCTTTTCCCCACTCAATTAGGTCATCTATATCCAAAGATACATCTCCCTCCAAAACTGCGTTATTCTTCCTTGGATTCCCCCTCCTCTAAAACTGAGTTGTTGACTTAGTCAAAGTAGCTTGATTTTATCCCTTTTCACACATGGAGGTGTTTTATTAAGCTATAAAGAGTGTCTCCTTTCACACTTGGAGTATTTTTATCCTCCTTAGGAGACTTATGGGCTTTTCTACCCATTTATTTACCGACTAGAGCTGTTTCTAACTCTAATGTTCCATTTAGCTTTGAGGCTAAAATTTTGGAACATTACAGTCCTCCCCTCCAAAATATTTGCTTGTCCTCAAGAAAATTCATAGGGAAAGAAAAATTTCTCCCCTCCTCCTCATGTGGCCTCCCATCAATAGCCTCCATCACTGCATCAAGATAATCTGCAATAAAACTATCATCCAATGTTTCCTCCCAAGTGTGCAAAACCAATTGGTCTACATCAATCAAAGGTGGAAAGTGTGAATGGAAACTTGCTTGCTGTCTCATGGCCTCCACAAAGTAGGAGTGATGACCAACATGGTGAATGAGTGCCTCCCTCACCCATGCTATCATCCAAATGAAGTGAGTCACCCTCCAACATGGTAACTCATGAAAAGTTTCCTCCACCTTGTGCTCATGAAATGTAGGTGGGATGAATAGATGAACATGATAGACAAGAGAGCCTATCCCATGCTGCCCTCCTCTCCACTGATGATAAGTGTAGAGGGTATGTTGATCTAGGGCTGCAATATGATTTCCCTCCAATGGCAAGAAGAAGATTGAGTCTCCAAAGACCCTTCCTCCAAATTCATGAGTCATGTCAACCCAAACCATTCCATACAAGATTAATGGCACATCATCACCACATGGAATCCAAATAAGAAAATGGATGAAGGTTATGTACAAGTTTGGATGATACAGATGGTCTCTCTGGTGGATGCAGCACAATCCTTTCAATTGCTGGTTCAAAGCATCAAGTGGCAAGTGGTTCTGCAACAAGTTACAAGCTGTATATGTTTGTTCTCCCAACATGGGGAAGTAAGCACCAATGTCTATCAGTTGTACATAGATAAAATAACAATACACCTGCCCAAATTCATGTATATATGGGCTACTATCATCATAAAAATTGGCCCTAAAGTGACATTGAAACCCAAAAATACTCTTGCTATTTTGAGGAGCAATGCATTATACAAACATGGTGAGAAAGTGAAAATACTCAATGGAGTAATCAACAAGTACAGAAATGCATTCCCTACCATACATAGTGAGTTGGATGAAATTTAGGTCCATTAATAAGTCCTCCCATGAGAATCTCCTCATAAAAATCTGCAAGAAGAAGGAATACATCTTCTCCTCAGAATATTCCACCCATAGGAACATTCTCCTATGTGACAGTTTTGTAGGCCTTTGTGATAAGGCTCCATGAATCCTCTCTTTGACATTCCATATGCCAAAGCCATCCACCATTATGCTGCTATGTGAGAAGATCTTCTTCCGATATGGAAGCCTCTCATAATCCTCCAATGCTAAAGGGTAGCCTCCTTGCACCATGAATGTGCCTTCCCTCTTTCCAGAAATATCCTGAAAAGTATGGGAAAATTTTTTCCCATACTCTCCCAAGTGCAACCACGGCAAAAAAAACCTTTGATGTTGCCTCCTCTCTCCTTCATACAAGCCATAGAGTAAGATCATGATGGTCAACTTATATGATGTCCCAACAAACAAATCAGCCATGAAGTGCCTCCTCAAGTTCTCCATGTGGTTCCTCCCACAAGAAGAGAAAAAGTGTGATATGGCAATCATGGTTTGCCCATGGTTCCTTCCGAAATGTACAACATATAAAATGGGGAGAATCATGCTCCCAATGGGCATCTTCCATTTCAAACCCACTCTCCAAACAAAGCTCTTCATGATCATAAACATGTCATCAATATATGGAAGCAAGGTACAATAAGAACAAGTTGCCAAATGACAACCGGAGAGTGAATCATAGTTCCTCTCATGGAACCAGTGCAGTGCATCCTTTACCCACATCAACATAAGAAATAACAAGTGCTTTTCCAGCCACTTGTTTGCTGCCACAGTCATCTCATATAATGAAAACATGAAGTTACGATATGGTGTCAATGGTGCACACCAAGAATCATGTGGCTTCCCCCACAGACCATCAAAAGGATAGCCAAAATCAATGCTACAAGTAGCTGCAAGTACATCATCATACAATATGAAAGAATAAATATTTATTCTTGTTACATCATTCTGCTCAAATAAGGGAAATAAGTACAATACAAAACATGGAATGATACCTCCTCCATTATTTACTTGAGGTCTTGAGATGAAATGGCTCAACTGGAAATTCTCCCTTACTCCCAATGAGTAGTAAGGTGGTTGTGACATCCTCTCTATCACCATCCAGGCTATGCATCTCTCCATATGTTGAAATATGTCATGCTGAATGCCCTCCCAAGTGAACTCCTCCATCAACTAGAAATATGCATCAAGGTGCATAGAAGAGAAGTCCTCATGTGCTGCATGTAGCAACTTCTCCTTAAGACTAGAAGATCTAATCAAGAAGATCCTACCATAGGAATAGATGACAACATCATCCACCATGTATCTATCATCTCCATCCAGGTCATCAAGAATCCTGCATGCACCAAGATCCTTGGAGTACTCTACTAAGAGCTGAGATCTATAGTAAGGATCAATCCTCCTAAGAGACATCACTGGTGATCTGGCATGTGAAGCTCTCCTCATGCTGCTGCCTACTGCTTTGACATCCCTCATGCCAAAGTTCTCCTCCAAACTCTTCACCTCTCCAAAACCCAAGAGTGGTGAATCCAAAGACAAGATGTCTTCCATCAACTATAGATTAGGTGGCCTTCCGGGTGGAATGCCTCCATGTAGTGAGACATCAATGTCAAGAGTAGACTGCACATATGGTTGGGAAACCTTTCCCCTGCCCTCACTGCGCAAATCAGTCTGCCTCTTCCTTGCATTAGCTTTCTGAAATAGAAAAGGGTGTGTGATTCTCATCAATTGATGTTGTTCTTCCTCCCTACCTCCTCCTTCTAGCTGCAATGCTGCACAATCATGCTTCTCACTGATTGTGCTTGGACCTCCATGTATGAGATCCTGCAGAACTTCTTGTAAGGATAAAAGAATCCCTCCTGTTGGAGCATGTGCTCCTTCTCCCTCTGCATGAGGCACTAGATGTGCTCTAGATGTGACAGCACTATTGCCCTCATATTCCTCACTGTGTATGGGCAACATCTCTACAGTTGGATCCTCCTGTGAAAAGGAGATCCCCATGCCCTCTTGTTCAAAAATATGAACTAGAGGTCTTGCTTCCGACAATGTGTAATGCAAGATATTAGCCCCTCCCATGGTTTTCTAAAATGGAGTTTCCTCCATCACATGCAAAGGTTTTGTTCTCTCAAGATTTCCTTGCTCATGTGTCTTAGTAAGTTTTTCACCAAACCTCTCCATCCATGTTTTTATGAATCTTGCATAAGATAAAGTATTGGCATTCTTTAAAGAACAGGATTCAAAAATCCACCATGCATGAGCCTTACCTCTGAAATGCAGCGCTACAAATCTGATGGCTTCATCCTCAAAAATATGGTGTAGCTGCAAATAGGAATCTAGCTCCTTCACCCAGGCTCCAGCTGAACATGTAGGTGATCCGGAAAAATTAGATAGAAGAAATCTATCTACATCCTATTAATGGATCTCCTCCACCTAGATCTTGAAAAACTTTTGGAAATAAGTATGATCTCTAAACCTCTCATTCTGAGATTCATACTCCTGCAACAAATCACTAAGAGTTCTTCTCTTTTCATTTCTCCTCCTCCCATCCATCTCAAGATATATCTGGGCACTTGACTGCACTGTGCATCATGGTGTGTAGCTGCATGCTCACACTCACCATGTGAAAATATAGATTCAGCTCTAGATTCAACCTCCTTTGGAGATCCCATCTCCAATCTCATTTTCTTCAGCTCTCCTTGAAAGCTCTGCATAGATTTTAGAAGAAGCTTGGTAAGCTTGTATTCATTTATTCCTTCACATACTGAATATTTTTGGCTTCTATCCATCTCTCCTTCCTCTGATAGCTGGATCTCATAGGCTGAGCTAGAGATCATGCTTTGATACCACTGTAATATTCCAAATTAGGAACAGCTCATGAATCATGCAATAAAAATTCATTTCCAGCAACATATGCAATAAAACAGTCAAATGGACTCTTGGATCCAATACATTAATCAATATAAAACCTAAATCCAACAATAGAGCTAAAACAAAGCAAACTAGGTGGGTTAAACAGATCTCCCACACCTAGGATTGCCCAAAAAGTGTTAAAATCCCAAGACTGCAAAATACCGGAGTTGTTGCATAAGGGACTGCGCAGTATAAGAGAGGTTTTACACACAAAAATGACATAGACAAATAGATCTGCAATTATATTATACAATATGCTCAGAAAATGAGATCTAGTCTCCTTTATACAAAATACAAGATAACCCGGCAAGGGTTTCTTGTCAAACACTCTCCATACAAAATGTGGTATCCAGTAATTTACTGAATCACCACTGCAACACTAAATCACATGAGTGTACAAGGCTGGAAAGACATATGATCTGATGTATATCCCTCAAGGGCTTCCTCCCATGAAAGGATGAACCTCTCAATCACAAGGAAACTCAGCAACGGAGCCACCAAACCATGCACTGAGTACTGCCTCAAAAATAATGCATTCCCTAGCTGGAACATCATTGGAAATGTATGGGAAATGTGTGGTCTGATACCAAAGATCTTAAATCAGCTCTGGAACTCTCCAAATAGGTCCCTCAAGTGAAGGAAACCTTTCTCCAATGAGAAACTAGCTCAGGAACCGAGATTCCAATCCCTTCCACTGCTGCACCCAGCAACACTGCACAATCTCTGGAAAAAACTGCACTGATGAAGATGTCTGAAGCTTGGCCTGAAAACCTGATGTGGAATGATGAATTCAAACTCTCCCAATGAGGCTCCTCAAATGAAAGAGGTGGGATTCCTGCTTGGGAACACCCTGTGCTAAACAACACTGCTACTCTGTTGAACAGCAAGAAACAACAAAATTCTAAGTAGACATGAAAAATAATATAAGACATGATCAATAATGCTGCCATCCTCTTCCTTATATAAAACATGAGTTTGTTTTCCCTTGGCCCCACTCAATTAGTTCATCTATATCCAAAGATACATCTCCCTCCAAAACTGTGTTATTCTTCCTTGGATTCCTCCTCCTCTAAAACTGCGTTGTTGACTTAGTTAAAGCAGCTTGATTTTATCCTTTTTCACACATGGAGGTGTTTTATTAATCTATAAAGAGTGTTTCCTTTCACACTTGGAGTGTTTTTATCCTCCTTAGGAGACTTATGGGCTTTTCTACCCATTTATTTACCGACTAGAGCTGCTGCTAACTCTAATGTTCCATTTAGCTTTGAGGCTAAAATTTTGGAACATTACACATTGTCTATAGGATAAAATGATATAAAATCTAAATGAGCGCTGAAATTCATTCATTTAGAATAACATAAACATATACTGTAAATCTAGTTAATACATAGCATGAAAAGGCATGATTTATGCTTATAGAATGATAAGATAAACACATAGAAGCATGTATATGAAAGAGGAAAACATATCATTCAACATGATAAGATAAACATACAGAGAAAGAATAAATTCTCCAAGGCATACCACAGGATTTTCAACAGAAATTCTGCAACATTGTCTTTGATATCATTCCAAAAGGCTTGTACAATAGCTCCACTGCAAAAAATAACTATCCAACCCAAGAAAAGACTAAATTGGCTCTACTTATAGAAAATATGAACAATTACACTTCATAGGGTCGAAATCCTATCCAAAATTCATCATAATTACATGAGATGAGTCACTTCCTAGAATTTAGGGAGGTTAGAAACCATTACCTCAACTTTAGCTAAAGCCTAGGAGTGTGTGTCCCCCACATTAAATTACATGTTTCCTCATGATAAGAGGCAAAAACCAACTCAATTAATCCAATGACAGCTCAAAGGAAAACAAAACCTCAAAAATCTGAATTTTTCTGGGCTTGACAAGTGTCTTGAGGAATCCTATGCAGATGCGTAGCGCCATTTAAAAAATGCATAGAGCCATTTTGAAAATGCGTAGTGCCATTTTGCAGTTAATTTTGATGGATTTATAGGACTCCAAATCCAAATCTGAAATATAGGTCAACTATCCCTGTGTGTCTAGATTCCATAACATATTGAATTTGTGATTACTGGATCTTCTAATCTGACAGAACCCTTGGAATTTTAGATGCTTTTTGAACCTCTAAGATTGAGATTCATATTCTAGGAGATAATCACCAAGATTCTCCTCCTCTTGTGTTCCTCCTACTTCATTTCCTATTGCTAGGAATGAATTCATGGTGGAGCATTGTGGAACTGGTTGTAATGTTGATTGCTCACCCCAATAATGTGAGATGTCGGAACTCTCTCCATGTTGAGACCTTCTTGGTGTCTCTTTCTGTCTTTCCATCCTCATATCCTTGATGTCTCTGGAAATATCCTGCATATTTTGGAGGAGAATTTTTGGAAACTCTCTTCCATTCATTGATCCAAATTTATAAATGCAGTGCCCCACAAGCTGAGCCAAGATTATGCTCTAATACCACTGTAATATTCCAAATTAGGAAAAACAATAATATAGCATATAAAAATGGAAAATGCAGTAAATATAAATACATCAAAACATGAGAAAAGCATAAACCCATTTCATTATGTATAACAGCAACAAATAAGTACAATATCTTGAGGAAAAGGGTACTCAAGCTAGGCAAGACAAGCCTCTAATTATCAAATACACTCAAACATGAGATGTTGCTGCTACTCAAAATGTTGGAGGACCATGACAGCGCAGTCCCAATGAGTGTAACTACTGATGGAAAATATAAATACAAATATTTACTGATGTAATGCTCAAAAATTTCCAAGATCATAGATTTAAGCTCCCAAGCACATTTCCAAGACAACCCAGAAAGGGTTTCCAGAAATACACGAATTGAAAAAATGTAAAAATGCAGCCCTAGGGATGAATAATGCTCTGCAACTGGATAAATGTTGGGAGGTGGCTAATATGATGTAAAAAATTTTGATACCCCTCCTCAATGACTTCCATAATGAAGGGTTTCTCCCCTCACTGGAAAATAAGGTCAAGAACTTGGGTACTTGACCCTCCACTGCAACTGCACTGAAAAATAACATGGTTTCTAAAGGAGACTCCACTATAGGTGAATGTTTCTGCTTGGCTTGATGCTGAATGGTGGAATATTTCTCAAGAAACTTCCTTTCTCACCTCTCGGATGAAGGGCTGCTCCCCTCAATGGAAAACAAACCCAGAAACTGTGTCTATCAAACCTCCACTGCTACTGCCCTACAACACAACACAATCCTGAAGGAGACTATGTCATGGATGGTCGTTGAAGCTTGGTCTAATGCCAGATAGTGGAAATGGATCTCAATGAACCTCTCCTGATTAGGCACTCGAATTCCCCTAAGGATGAGGGTGGTATTTCTTCTCGGAAACAACCTTTTGCTTAACAACACAACAGACTCCGCTAAACACCTGAAGCGTGTAGAAATTCATAAGAGACCAAGACATAAACAATAATTAGAATGCCTTCTATGGCTGTCATCCCCTTCCTTTTATGCTTGGTGAGCTCCCTCACCCTGGGTCCCACTCATTAAAGTTTCTAATCTCATGCATACACTCCTCCACCATAACTGCGTTGTCCTCCACTAACTCTCCACTACCTCCATGACAACGCTATTGATTTGGTCAACCTTGACCCTGTCCACATGCTTTAGCCCCTATTCACACCCAAAATTGCTTTATTCAACTGATACAATGATCCATATTCACCTTAGAAGTGGTTTTATTCCTACTAAAGAGATTTATGGGTCTCTTTACCCACTTATTCATCTATCTTATTAGCAAAAGCAAAAATTAATATTCCAACTATCTAAAAGCTAAATAGGAATATTACAATAGGGCCCCCAGTCAATGGGATCTAGTTGTGGGGCCATCTGTAAATGTGACATCTAACACAGAGTGCATCCAATAAGTATGAGTCCATATAATATTCGGATGCTATTCCTTCTTCCACGACCTGTGCCATGCTTATGTTTACTCTTATTGCTGATACTAGCAAGTGAGCCCAATGTAAAATTGTACTGAAGGTGGCAACTGCGTGCATTAGGGGAACCAACATTCCATTAAAAGTATTAGAATCTAACCTTCCATACAATCGACAAATCATGGCCTCTATGAGGTGATAGACCTTTCATAGCCCCTTCGTTTTGTATTCCTGATCTTTCTTCCCTTAGAAATTGGAGGGGTCTTGCCACCAACCTCTTACCATGTCTTGGATTGGGATATCGTGCATTGTGAACCATAATGTGTTGAAAGATTCATCCTTCTCTGGTAACCCATAGTAGACTTCAATGTCCTTGGAGAAGATGTTGGTTAATGGTTTCCTGAATTGATACTTTATGATCTACGCAATAGAATCTGTCCTGTGCAAGATCCAGTTGATGAATTTTGAGCATGGGAATATGGGAGGGTGTGCTACGATGTGATGTATATTTGACCTCTTGATTTTTATGTACACTTGGAAGTCTTCCTGGTCAGATTCCGAGATGTCACGATTTGAGAATTTAGCGTAGATATCATACCATGTCATTTTGGATTTTCTACTAAAAACACAAGCCATGGCCCTGTATATAGGTGCCAGCGGGGAGGTTTGGTAAATTTTCTGCACACTGACCTCCAGATTATTTTTTTGTCTTTTAACTGTCAAAGGTGCCATATCACCTGACGATTAAGAGAAAGAGATGCAATCTAGTTCAACGTCCACGTCACCTGGCATATTAAAAAAATAGTCCCATGATAAGATAGATGGTATGAATGCAGCAATATAATCGTAACATTGAATGATCCAAACCACTGAAGGCCCTCGAAGGTATGGGTAGTAAGTTCACCAAAATGAGGGTCGTGCAGGGGCGAAGGAGGAAATCTACGACCTATGCGACCTGAGTGGTAGGTCGCAAGCGACCTGCGCGACCAGATGGCGCGGTCACTAAGTCGATGAGATGCAAGGTTGTGAGATCGATGATTCATGTGTTACGAGGTCACAAATAATGAGAGGTCGTGGGTTCAGGAAGGATGAAAGTCACGCTAGGAAACTTGTCTTGAAACCATCTGGTGTGACCTACAGGCGTGGGCCAAAATGGGGAAAATATAGAGGTAAGGATCTAATTTTATGGATGCCTCTGAGCTATGAGAGGGTGGCCAAGAGGGGGGAACAAGTCAATAGAGTGGAGCTTGGGTTTAGCTGGGAAACTAGGATTGCTTGGACTAAGCATGAAGCGAAGAGGGAAATAAAAAGGGGTCACAATTAAAAAATGAATACAAGAGGTAAATAAATCCCTCGTGGGTTTATGTAAGGAGAATACCGGGGTAGGTAAGCACACATGGTGATAAAAAATGATTACAGGAGGTTAGGGTGACTTACCTGGATAAAACTCTTTCCCATTGGACAATCAGACACCTTCGAGAGCTCCATAGTTTAGGTCGAATGCGACTAGCGTGGGCATCCTATATATAATAGGTCGCACATGTGGGCACTTAATGCAGTACCGGGGTCGCAAAATGGAGCAAGGTCTCTCAGTGTGACCTATGTGACCGCGTGACCAGAGGGGTCATTGGGTCACCAGGTTGCGTGAGTCGCATACTTGGTTTTGAAGAGGGCCCAGGCCTTATGTGGATGTGTTTCTAGAGGGGGTCGTTGGGTCGCCAGGTCGTGTGAGTCGCATACTTGGTGTCAAAGAAGGCTTGCGACCTATTCAACCTTGCAACCTCGTGACCTCCTTCTAGGTCACGTAGGGCACGTAGTCGCGTAAGTCGCAAGGTGTCAATTTCAAAGGAATTGTGACTTTTGCGACCTAGAGACTCCGTTAGAGTCGTTGGGTCCCCAGGTCGTGAGGAAAAAAATTTAAGGAGGATGCGACCTATGCAACCATACATAGGAAAAACAAACCAAAATAGGCCAAAGGGCGCTAATCTTGCAAGATTTAGGCTTGAAAGCTGATGGGCAAGGGGAATGATCCTTGCCAGTATATGCTAAATGAGGGGAGCTTCTAATAACGTGGGTCTCACTAAAGTTGCAAGGGTTTCGAAATTTCATATGGGTGCCAAATTTCGAAAGGTAGTTGTAGCGTCTACAACAGGTGTCCAAGTTGGAAGACAAAATAACAAGCATTGCAATTACAATGACAAAAAAGGTTGAGATCCTAAATATGGTTAAATAAAATATAACTACAAATATTGAAATATTGTATCAAAGATATGAAACACAATAAAGATATCAAGTACACAATTATCATTGTGAACAAGCCTCCTTATCCCAATTTCTCTTCCTCAAGAAGGAGATAAGGAGAATAAGAAGATCAAGTCATAGTTTTAGAAGTTTCTTATAATTTGGAATTCAATAATTTCATCTATTACTAGAGGTTTATTAGATCTAACCCTATGAATTCATTTTTAGTGTTGTTATTAAATACAAAACAAAACAATAATGATAACAAATAATATTTCAATCCTTAATATCACTAAACATCTAGGCAATTCAAGGGAAAAGATACCAAAGTATTTTGATAAGTTTCAACCCTTTAGTAGTAAATACAACAATCAAGCAACCCTTATCCTCTTCAATTAGAATGGTAAATCACTTAACATAATTACCCTAAACTTATGTCAAATAAGAAATATATATATATATGGCTAAAATTACAAACTATGAATAACATCGATGGTTGAAAATAAAATATGCAATTTACACAAGTTTTGCACCACTAAAAAAATCATTAATATGCATAAGATGAAGTTCATGTTTATAGCATAACCTTATTACAAGTATTGTACAAACAATTATTTAGCTCTCCAAAGCCCTAGCTAAGGAAAATAATGAAAAACCCTAGCTCATCGAAGGAGTTACAACAATTTCAAATCACTCAAATTATTCCTACAAGGAAAGACATCTCCTACTTCTCTTATTCTCCTTATTCCCCAAATAAAAGCTAGGATTTGATCTCAAAAACCTAATCTATAAATCGCCAAGAGATGAAACCCTAACCCTATACTTCAAGATCATCCATGGAGATTAAGAAACCATAGCCCTAGACTTAAAGATCCTCCATGGAGATTAATAAACCCTTTGAACTCTAATACATGCACGCACATATTATAGAGAGAGAGTGTGTGTGCAAATGAATATACAAGAGAGAGAGGACGACTAATGCAATCCCCATAGCCACTTCTATATCAGAGAGTGGATAAGAATGATATATTTATCATCTTATCCAATGTCCTTGTCTTCACAAGAGAAATCTACAACAATTTATTCTCCTTAAATTTATAATTTCTCCTAGATTTTTGTTGAAAATGCAGCAAGAATTTCCTAATTTATTTTTTTCCTTAATTAAATTAGGAGAAAATCAAAATTCCACATCAATAGACAACTTGAATGACTTAACTGAGCTATTATCACTCAATTAGCTTAGTTAATATGATTTGGAGGGAGAACTTTAGTTGTGTACGATGATCCATAAATTTTAGGATCCTAGGTTGAGTTAATTTCAGTTGTAACAATTTAATTCAGTTAAATTGAGTTAAGGCCAGTTAAACTAGTTTGAATTGTTGGAGGAACTAGTTGGAGGTCTAGCAGTGGGGTGAAGCTTCAGCATTTAACCAATTAACTTATCAATCAACCTAAATTAACTCATGCATGCACAAAATTTGAGTTACCTAGTTGAGATTGGAGTTCAAGGACAATGTACTATCAATTGTAGAATATTCCAAATTGTACAACTCATGCATGCAGTCAAAGTAAGGCCTAAAGGTATTGCACAATTCCAATTGAGGAATTTCCTAATTAATAGGGGCCTAATTCCCACATAAACAACATAAGAAAATATGATATTGGAGGCTTGGAAATTTGGCTAAGTATTGGCCAAAGGCAGTCATTCAGGCATATGATAGAAAATAATTGTGTAGGTTCAGCTCAAGGTTGAGCAGAGCATATTGTATTCATCTAGTTCCATTGATTAATGAAATACAGATAATAAGGGGTTTTGAGCAATTTATTTCCCCTAGATATATCTATGTGTATATGTGTTTAATCCCAATGGATGTTATTGATTTGTGTTCTCGATCGTGAATTTACTTCCGTAGATTGGTAGAGTAGATTCTTGTTTTTTGATCTAGTAAATTTCATGAGTAGAATGAATTTACAATTAAATTCTATATGGTATCAGGGCTAGATTCATAATAGAAAAGATAATTCGATTTTGTCATTGTAGGAGGTTTGAAATTCAAGATCAGTGTTGCAGGTTTTCTCCAGGACTGAGAAGATGGATTTCAATGGACACAGGCTCGAGAATGGTTTAGAAGGAACCACATATTTTATGGCATTGAATATATGCATGGAGGCAGTATTGGATGATAATGGGTTGTTAGAATACATCAAGACAGATGTAGCAAAATCCCCAACATCCGATGCCTAGGAACTCGCTCAATGGAGGAAGGATGTGGCTAAAGCGAGGAGGATAATTTCGGAGGGAGTTTGAGATCATATTATATCGAATCTCCATGGGAAATAATATTAATTTTTGATGTGGAAAACAATGAAATATTTGTTTGAGAAAAATAGTGACCACAGGAATCTGACACTCAAGGAAAAGCTTCAATGTATTAAGATTCAAAAGATTGAAATAATTCCACAGTACCTGAGAAAGTTTACACAATGTTGCTATGAACTTGAAGGGGTCAGTGTTACTATCCCGGAAGAAGATTTGGTAGATCTAACTCTTTTGGTCCTTCTTAAGAGTTGGCACAATTATCAAGATTCAGTAAATGGTAGAGAGAAATTACCAAGCTGGGAGTGGTTATGGTCTGATCTAGTACAAGAGGAAATAAGGTGGATAAATAGAGATGGGACCTCATCCAAGGTTGAGGATGAGGAGAAATGTGCCTTGGTTGTAAAGGGAAAGAAAGGGAAAGGTAATACATCCCAATCCAAAGGAGATTCTAGTCAAGGGGGAAAGAAATGGGACTTGTCCAAAATTTAGTGCTTTCACTATCATGAATTTGAGAACTATGCCACGAAATTCCCACACATGACAACAAGAAGTAAGGCATCGGGAGGAGTGGCAGGTGAAGCTCTAGCTTCACAATTCAACTTAATTTTACCCTCATTTCATGCATGTAAATCACAGTGATGGGAAGTGTCTGGTATCTCGACAATGGTGCCTCATTCCATATGATGGAGAACAAATATTTATTCAATGACTTAGAGGAGAAGGACCTCTAGATGCACATCGATATGGGAGATGATGGGAGGTATAGTGCAACCGATATCTATACAACTACTTTTTAGAGGGATTTTGTCTCCCCTCTCAATCTCAAGGATGTGATGTTGGTTCCGATTCTAAAGAAGAATTTGGTTTTTTTCGTGGTGTTGGAAGATCATGGCTATGATGTGATATTCAACAAAGGAACGTAATTTCTAAGGCGCATATCCACAGGACAAGTGAATTTGATCAGGTTTTGGGTGAAGAACCTCTACAGGTTGGATGTGGCAGATTGTGCTGCTTTGAGCACAAAGGTAGAGAAGGTGAAGAGATGAGATGTCAACGAATTGTGGCATAAAATACATGGCCATTTGCACCATGGAGCTTTGAATATCATGCAACATATCACCACATGCCTCCCCAATGGAGCACTAAAGAAGAAAAATACATGCAAAGGGTGTACCTTAGGGAAGTACATGAAAGCCACCTTCAATGATCAGGATAGTAGGGTGCATGCAATCCTTGAAAGGATCCAATTTGATGTCTGTGGACCTTTCTCGACAACCTCCATGACCAAGCACAAGTATTATGTTATATTTGTAGATGATTTCTCACGTAAGTCTTGGATATTCTTCATGTAGAAGAAATACCATACATTATCCAAATTTATTGAATTTAAAGCACTTGTTGAGAAATAAACTTGCAGCAAAGTGAAGGCTCACAAGAGCGATAATGGTGGTGAATATGTGTCGAATGATTTTAAAAATTTATGTGCAAAGGAAGGCATTCAACGTGAGTTTACAACACCCCATAACCCACAACATAATGGGGTGGCTGAGAGAAAGAACAAAAGTATTGTGGGACTTGCACGGGCGATGTTGTATGATAAGGGCCTACCTATGCACTTGTGGGTTGAAGCATGCAACACAATGATATATGTGTAGAAAAATAGTCCTCATCTGCTTCTCGGGATGAGTACACCAGAAGAAGTTTTTTCTGGGAAGAAACCAGATGTGTCACACTTCATGATCTTTGGATCATCAATATATTTCCATGTTTCCAAGGATGCAAAAAAAAGGCTAGAGCCGACAACTGAGTTGGACATATTTGTGGGGTACACTGATACACCTCACAATTATCGGGTGTACCTTCCATCTATCAGGATGACATTTGTTCGTAGAGATGTGAAGTTCAATGTAGAGAAGGAAATGAAGTGTTCCCTTGAGAGGGATATTCATTTGCATGCAGATCAGGAGTTTTTGACTCCAAAGGAAGAACCTCAAGAAGATTTGGAGCAGCCACATGCAGAGGAGCAGAGAGTGGAGACAACCACTCAAGTAGAGACATCTAGGGAAGGAAAGAAGTAGACCAGGGAAGCCAAAATATTATTACGGGATGATAGAGATAATGTGGGAGTGCCCACATCATAGTGCAGGAAGAGGACGTCACCAAAACGATACACATGATACATGGGTATGATGAGTGAGCTAGTAGAGACAGAACCAACCTCATTCGAGGAAGAAATAGAACAACCAATATGGGTTGATGCTATGGTAGAGGAATATGATTCCATTGTCAGAAATCGTGTTTTGGAATTGGTCTCAAGACTTGTAGACAAGTCAATGGTTGGCTCAAGATGGATTTACAAGGTAAATCAAGTAGCAGATGGAAGCATCGAGAGGCACAAGGCCATATTCATGGCCAAGGGGTACTCTCAGGTAGAAGGTATTGAATATGAAGAGACATTTTCTCTTGTAGCAAGGTACTTTTCCATCAGATCAATCATAGATATGGATGCACAGATGGGGTGGATAATCCACAAGATGTATGTGAAGACAACATTCCTCAATAGAGTGATTGAGGAGGAGTTGTACATTTAACAACCTGGAGGATTTGAGACCTTCGACAAAGAGTGACATGTGTGTCGACTCAAGAGAGCGTTGTATGGGCTAAAGCACATACCTCGTGCTTGGTACACCATGATCGATAGCTACCTCATCAAGTTGGACTTCAATAAAAGTGAAGCAGATGCAAACCTTTACCACATTCTAGTAGAAGGTAAATTATTGGTTATAGTCTTATATGTTGGTGACTTGATTATGATCGGTGATGAACAACTTATCAAGTCTTGCAAGGATGCTCTTACAAGAGAGTTAAAAACTAAATACATGGGGTTGAGGCATTTTTTCCTTGGTTTAGAAGTATGGAAGAGAGATGGGTAACTGTTTGTCTCTCACAGAAAGTATGCCAATGAGATACTTTAGAAGTTCCACATTGACAGATGCAAACCCATGGAGACTTATCTAGCGACCAACTAGAGGAAAGAGGATGGCACTTCAAGTGAGGAAGTGAATGCTACCATGTACAGGCAATTGATGGGTTCTCTCATGTATTTTGTGAACACACGACTAGACATGTGTTATGCGAGTTGAGCCAAGACATGGTTCAACCGACGAAATTATTTTAGAGGGTTGATAAAAATGTACTATGATACCTCAGAGGCACAACTCACTTTGAAATTTGGTACATGCGGACATAGGGAGTGAGAATGCAAGGATTCATAGATGGAGATTTTGTGGGTAGTCCATCATGTCAGAAGAGAACTTCAGGAGGAATATTAAATATTTTTTCAACAACAATTTTTGGATACGATAGGAAACAGAGATCAGTTACACTCAGTTTTGTGGAAGCAGAGTACATGGTTGCTAGTCAAGTAGCTTGTGAAGCTATATGAATGAGGAATATTCTTGTTGGGTTGTTTGGTCAGATGATGGATCCTACCGTGATTCACTGTGATAATTAGAGTTGTATCAAACTCTATAAGAATCTATTTTTTCACGATTGATCCAAGCACATTGATATCTGATACCACCATCTACGATATTGTGTGCAGAGGCGGATCATGTTGTTGCAATACATTCTGACAGAAGAACATGATGCATATGTTTTGACAAAGGCCTTGTCACTGAGGAAAATTCGATTTCCAAAGAAGTAGGATTGGGATATCTTATAATCCCTTTCTTGTTGAGAGGGAGCATTGAAAATGCAGCAAAAAATTCCTAATTTAATTTTTTCCTTAATTAAATTAGGAGAAAATCAAAATTCCACATCAAAAAAAGACTTGAATGAGTTAACTAAGTTATTATCACTCAGTTATCTTAGTTAATTCGAGCTGGAGGGAGAACCTGAGTTGTGTATAATGATCCCTAAATTTAGGAGCCTAGGTTGAGATAATTTTAGTTGTAAAAAATTTAATTCAGTTAAATTGAGTTAAGGTCAGCTAAACTAGTTCCAACAGTTGGAGGAACTAGTTGGAGATCTAACAATGGGGTGCATCTTTAGTGTTTAACCAATTAACTGATTAATCAACCTAAATTAACTCATGCATGCACAAAATTCAAGTTACCAAGTTGAGATTGGAGTTCAAGGATAATGAACTATCAAGTGTAGAATATTCCAAATTGTACAGCTCATGCATAATGTCAAAGGAAGGCCTAAATGTATTGCAAAATTCCAATTGAGGAATTTCCTAATTGATAGTGACCTAGTTCCCAAGGATACAACACAAGGAAATAGGATCTTGGAGGCTTGGAATTTTGGCCAAGTATTGGCCAAAGGCAGTCAATTAGGCATAGGAGAAAAAATACTTTTGCAGGTTGAGCTCAAGGTTGAGCAGAGCATATTGTATTCATTTAGTTCCTTTGATTAATGCAATACAAATAGGAAGGTTCTTTGAGCATTTTCATTCCCCTAGATATATCTATTTGTATATGTGTTAAATCCTTATGCATGTTTGTTAGGTCCCTATATTACTAGTGTAGTCCCTTATTGTTGTTAGTGTAGCCCCCTTATTGTTATTTTTGTACCCCTGTAGTCCCCATATTTTTATTATTGTGCCCCATAAAATCCCATTATTGTTATTGTATTCCCTTAAATTATTATTTTTAGGTCGGCTAGGATTATATTGTGACCCCATGGAATCCTATATATAGAAAGGAGGTTTTGACATTTGTTTCATCCAATAATTGTTCATTTATGTAATGTAAAGGAGGTTTCCCCCTCGAAGAGACTTATTTCTAAGTCGTTGATCTCTCTTCTCTTCTTTTTTGTGAGCTGGTTTCATAACATTTTGTATAAAAGATTTGGATTCTAGGGTTTTGCTGCTTCAAACGGGTCATCATGGCATTTTTGCTATAAATTTTTTTCTACGAAGGTTAAGAAGCTAAAACACAAACCCATTTACGAAGAAATCCTGAGACAATTCATGTAAAAATTTCAGATCTTGGTTCGCAATATTTTAGGAGATATGATCTGTGGAATTTAGGGTTTTTGCAGGCTCCTAAATTTCCTCTCAAAGCGGTGACCTTGGGAAAATTGTCATAACTCTCTCTCTGAGCATCGAATTGAAATTATGTAAAAATTGGCTGAAATCAAACGGACTATAGTTTCTTGTATATTGATTTCATAGATGAAGGAGGAAACAGTGAAATGTGGCACACCGTAAAATTTAGCTCTACTAAACCAAACTATAATTAGGTCATTGTGGGATATTGGGAATAAATTTTCCATGAAGAATCCAAATCAGGTCAGATTTGTGGCATTGGAAAGAAGATTCATAGGGCTACTAAAGGAGTGAAGATCAAATATCATGGATCCAAAATTACAGAGATACATCAGTTTCAATATCGATCTTCTCAAAAGAAAGAAAAAGTTGTGTTGGGTTTAAAAATATTACATGAATCTTGTTTGAAAAATCCGTTTGAAGTGATTGCAAAGGCATATTGAAGCACAGATATCAGTATTGGGTTCTAAAATGGCCCCAAAAAATCATTCAACACCCATTAAGCCCTCATAAGGATCTACTATGACTCATGAAGAGGAATAAGTGCAACATTATATATCAAAATTACAAGACCAAGTGCAAAAAATTTCACTCTCGCAAAAAGTAACAAAAAATGAAGTGGAAGCTAAGATGGATGGTTTTAAGAAACACGCGGAAGCTAATATGGATGGTTTGAAGAAAAGTGTGGAAGCTAAGATTGATGGTTTGAAGAAAGGTGTGGAATCTAAGATGGATGGAATGGAAGCTAAGATCGATGAAAAAATGAAAGGTAACATGAAAGACATGAAGAAAGATCTAAAAGAAAACATGGAAGGTTTGAAAATTTTGATACAAGAAATTATTCCTATAGGTGAAAAGGTAGTAGAGGAAACTAATGATGAGAACAAAATAAATTTTAATTGTGATTTCGTAAACTCTAATGTTGGATTGAAGACCCACCATATTCCAAAGATCGATATGAAGAAGTTTGATTGCAAGGATCCCGTAACATGGATACTACAAATGGAGAAATATTTTGATCTCCATAATGTGAAAAACACACAAAAGTTACGCATTGCAACTTTATATTTAGACCAAAATACATTTTTCTAATATTGTTAGGTTCCTATATTACTAGTATAGTCCCTTATTGTTGTTAGTGTAACCCCCTTATTGTTATTATTGTACCCTTGTAACCCCCATTTTATTATTATTGTGCCCTTAAATTATTATTGTTAGGTCGGCTAGGATTACATTGTGGCCCACTAGGATTACATTATGGCCCCATGGACTCCTATATATAGAAAGGAGATTTTGTAGATTGGATCATCCAATATTTGTTCATTTATGTAATGTATTGGAGGTTGCCCCCTCGAAGTGGCTTATTTCTAAGGCGTTTATATCTCTTTTCTTCTATTTTTGGAGCTGGTTACACAACATTTGGTATCAAAGCTTTGGATTCTAGGGTTTCGCTGCTCCAAACAGGTCATCATGGAATTTTCGCTATAATTTTTTTTTCTACGAAGTTTCAAAAGCTGAAATTTTTAGGGTACAAAGCCGAAATCCTGAGGAAGATTATCTAAAAATTTCAGAGCTTGGTTCGCAATATTTTCGGAGATATGATCTGTGGAATTTAGGTCCTTTTTTAGGCTCATAAACAGGTCATCGTGGAATTTGCGCTATAACCTTTTTTCTACGAAGGTTCAGAATATGAAATTCATATGGTGTGAAGCAGAAATCCTGAGGAAATTCTTCAAAAAATTTCAGAGCTTGGTTCGCAATATTTTGGGAGATATGATCTGTGGAAGGTAGTGCTTTTTCAGGCTCCTGAATTGCATCTCAAAGAGGTGATCGTGGGAAAAGTTCAATAACTCTCTCTCTGGGAATCGGATTGGAGTGCCGTAAAAATTGGTCGAAATCACACAGACTATAGTTTCTTCGCTTTCAATTTCAGAGACCAAGGATGAAACAGTGATACGTGGCAAGTTGTACAAGTTCGCTCTACTGAACCAGTCCATAATTAGGTCATTGTGGGAGATTGGACACAAATTTGTCTTGGAGAATCCAAATCAGGTCAGACCTGTGGCATTCGAAAGATAATTTAGAGGGCTACATCGGTACTAAAATTCAGATATTTAAGTGCTGCAATCACAGAGATAATCCAATTTCAATATCGAGCTCCTCAAAAGCAAGAAAAAGGTGTGTATTTTTTTCCGAATTGCATAAGTCTTGTTTGAAGAATAAATTTTAATTGATTCCAAGGGCATATTGTAGAATAGATATTAGTATTGGGTTCTAAAAGATGCCCTGTAAAAATAATTCAACACCCATTAAGCCTTCAGAAGGCTCTACTATGACTCATGAAGATGAAGAATTGCAACATGATCTATCAAAATTACAAGAGCAAGTGCAACAAATTTCACTCTCGCAAAGAGCAACAAAAAATGAAATGGAAGTTTTGAAGAAAGGAGTGGAAGCGAAGATGGATGGCATGGAAGCTGGCGTGGAAGCTAAGATGGAAAACATGAATAATGATCTAAAAACAGACATCGAAGGTTTGACAAAGTTGATACAAGAAATGTTTCCTAATGGTGAAAAGATAATAGAAGAACCTCATGATGAGAACAAAATAAATGTTAATCGTGATTTCATAAACTCTAATGTTGGTGGGAAGAACCACCATATTCTAGAAATGGATATGAGAAATTTTGATGGAAAGGATCCTGTAACATGGATACTACAGATGGAGCAATATTTTGATCTCCATAACGTGCAAAACACACAAAAGGTACGCATTGTAATTTTACATTTAGAACAAAATACATTTGTATGGTATCGATGGCTTTGCTCCCGTAAAAAAATTGTCACTTGGTCAATTTTTACGGAGGAAATGATAGCAGATTATGAGGATACGAAGAGCAACACCTTCTTTAGCCAATTGATAAATCTCAAACAAAAGGGTTTAGTGGGGCAGCACATTGAGGACTTCCAAAAATTAAATATAAGGGTAACTGATATTCCAAAAGAACACAAGATCGATCTCTTTATAGGCACTTTAAAGGATAACATCCAACATGAAGTTCGTGTTTTAGAACCAGATTCATTGGAGAAGGCATTCAGGTTGGCAAGAAAATTTTGATGTAAAATAATGGCGACAAGGAAGCCTACCACTCAATTCTATAAAGAAGGAAGTGTTGCTACGTCTAGATTTCCACAACCTACAAGGTTGACACCACAATAATTGGAAGAAAAAAGAGCAAAAGGGCTTTGCTACAGTTGTGATTGCAAATACACTAAAGGTCATAAGTGTGCTGAGAAGAAATTATTTTACATGGATTGTGAAGAGGAAGAAGAAAATGAACAAGAAGAGGATATACACCAGGAACCAACCCTAGAAGAGGAAGAAATGAATCCGACCATATCGTGTAATGCACTGGCAGGAATTTCCACTCCTCAAACTCTCAAGATAGAAGGACAAATCAAGAAGAAAAAGGTAATAGTGTTGATTGATTCATGTAGCACCCATAATTTTATTCATTGTAAGGTATCCAAGAAATTAAATTGTTTCCTGTACCCAGCACCAGAATGTCAAGTGATGGTTGCAAATGGAGGAACTATAAATTTCTCTGGAAAATGCCATAATATCAAGCTAACCATGGGGGAATATGTATTGACTAGTCCAATGCTCTCCATTCCTATGGGAGGTGCTGATTTTGTACTAGGAGTACAATGGTTACAATCTTTGGGGACGGTAGCTTTTAATTTTCAAGAACTTTTCTTGAAATTCTTTTCAGAAGGAAAGGAAGTCGAACTACGGGGTATTGAAGGGAAGCCAGGAAGGATAATAAGCTCTAATGGCATGACAAAGCTTGTAAAGAAAGAACAACGAGGCGTAATTGCACAATTATGCTCACTAGAAGTTCCAACATCAAAATCATCTATTTCTGCAGATCTCCAACAAGTCTTGGACAATCATTCCAAGGTGTTTGAAACTCCCAAAGGACTCCCACCTATTCGTGATCATGATCATGCTATTCATTTGATTCCAGGAAGTGTTCCTCCAAACATCAGGTCTTATAGATATCCTTACTTCCAAAAGAGCGAAATTGAACGTATGATTGCAGAAATGTTAGAGGCGGGTATAATTCAACCCAGTCAAAGTTCTTTCTCTGCTCCTGTAGTATTGGTACACAAGAAGGATGGATCATGGCGAATGTGTCCGGATTATAGGAAGCTCAATAAGCTCACCATTAAAGACAAATTTCCCATTCCTGTGATTGATGAATTATTGGATGAATTACATGGAGCAATTTATTTTACCAAGTTTGATCTTCATTCAGGATATCATCAAATTAGAATGAAGACTGAAGATATTCCAAAAATAGCATTTCGAACTCATGAGGGTCATTATGAATTTTTGGTCATGCCTTTTGGCCTTACCAATGCACTTTCTACATTTCAAGGGTTGATGAATTCCATTTTCAAACCCTTCCTTAGAAAATTTGTGCTAGTATTTTTTGATGATATACTAATCTACAGCAGGTCTTGGAAGGATCATGTTGAATATGTTGACAGGGTGCTCAAACTATTGCAGGAGAAACAATTATATGCAAAAAAATCCAAATGTTTCTTTGGAGTACAAGAGGTGGAATATCTGGGTCATATTGTATCTCACGAGGGTGTTAAAGTAGACCCTAACAAAATTAAAGCCATTAAGGAATGGAAATTCCCCACAACCATAAAGATGTTGCAAGGATTTCTTGGGTCAACAGGGTATTATCGCAAGTTTGTTAAGAATTATGGGAGAATAGCAGCACCTCTAACAACATTATTGAAGAAAGATGCATTTTCATGGACTTCTGAAGCAACTAAGGCCTTTGAACGTCTTAAAGAGGCAATGTGCCTAGCACCGGTCTTAGCTACGCCAGACTTCACGAAAACCTTTATTGTGGAATGTGATGCCTCAGGAAATGGAATTGGTGCGGTTTTAATTCAAGAAGGAAGACCCATTGCTTTTGAAAGTCATCCAATCAAAGGAAAGTATTTACAGAAACCTATTTATGAGAAGGAAATGTTAGCAATACTGCATGCACTAAAGAAATGGCGAACTTACCTAATGGGAAGACACTTCAAGGTAAAAACCGATCATGATAGTCTGAAACACTTTTTGGAACAAAGACTATCTTCAGAAGAGCAGCAAAAATGGGTCACAAAGATGTTGGGTTATGACTTTGAAATAATCTACAAAAAAGGAAAGCTTAATGTTGTTGCAGATGCACTCTCAAGAAAGAATGAAGAGGTGGAAGCATTGCTTTGTGCCATTTCTATTATCCAACCGTATTGGATAACCGAAGCAAGAGATGAATGGAAGAAGGACAAAGATGTATGGACACTCATTCAGAAGTTGCAGCAAGATCCTAGTACATCTGATACATTTAGTTGGAAAAATGATTCCTTATGGTACAAAGATCGCTTATATCTTTGTAAGAATTCCCAACTAAAACAAAAGATTCTTCCGGAATTGCACACTTCTCCTTTAGGAGGACACTCAGGATTTTTAAAAACTTACCACAAGGTGAAGAAAGAATTTTTTTGGGATGGCCTTAAATCTGATATTCAAAAGTTTGTGGCGGAATGTTTGGTTTGCCAGCAGAATAAAGTGGAAACAATTAACACCCCGGGACTTCTACAACCTTTATCCATTCCAAGTCAACGTTGGGAGGAGATTTCAATGGATTTTATCACAGGTTTACCTAAGTCTGAAGGAAAGAGTGTCATCATGGTGGTAGTTGATAGACTTACCAAGTATGCACACTTTTGTGCATTATCTTATCCATTTAAAGCAAGTACAGTTGCTACTACATTTATGGATAGAATTCAAAAACTACATGGAAGCCCAAGGGTTATTGTGAGCGACAGAGATCCCATTTTTACCGGAAATTTTTGGACGGAGTTATTTTCTTGTTTGGGTACTCAATTAGCTCATAGCTCATCTTATCATCCTCAATCTGATGGTCAAACTGAGATAGTAAATAAATGTTTGGAAGGATATCTTCGTTGTTTTGTATCCGATAAACAAACACAATGGGTCAAGTGGTTACGTCTCGCTGAATGGTGGTATAACACTTCCTTCCATACCGCAGCAAAAATGACCCCATTTATGGCACTTTATGGATATCATCCACCATCCATCACATCATCTTTAAGAGAAAATTCGAAGGTTCAAGAAGTGGAAGATCACATCGAGCATCAACAAGAAGTTCTCCAACTCTTAAAGGATAACATGAATTTGGCACAAAATCGAATGAAACAACAGGCAGATCAACATCGTAGCGAGAGAAGTTTTGATGTAGGAGATTGGGTATTTTTACGGCTACAACCATACAAACAAATGTCCCTCAAGTAAGCAAAGAAGGATAATAAATTATCGCCAAAGTACTATGGTCCTTACAAGGTGTTGCAAAAGATTGGTACTATGGCATACAAATTGGAGCTTCCTCCTTCTTCACGAGTGCATCCAATTTTCCATGTTTCATGCTTAAAGAAGGTTATAGGTGAAAATCTTCCAGTTCAAACAATATTGCCAGAACTTGATGAGGAAGGAAAATCATATTGGAACCTGAAGCGGTCATGGAAACAAGAACTCGACAGCTACGGAATTGATCAATTTCAGAGTATCTCATCAAGTGGAAGAACTTACCCACCGAAGATTCTACATGGGAGGATGAGAATTTTATACAGAAGCACCCGGAGCTACTCAAGCGTTGAGGACAACACTTTTTTGAAGGAGAGGGCCATGTTAGGTCCCTATATCACTAGTATAGTCCCTTATTATTGTTAGTGTAACCCCCTTATTGTTATTATTGTACCCTTGTAACCCCCATTTTGTTATTATTGTGCCCTTAAATTATTATTGTTAGGTCAGCTAGGATTACATTGTGGCCCACTAGGATTACATTATGGCCCCATGGACTCTATATATAGAAAGGAGGTTTTGTAAATTGTATCATCCAAGAATTGTTCATTTATGTAATGTATTGGAGGTTGCCCCCTCGAAGTGGCTTATTTCTAAGGCGTTTATATCTCTTTTCTTCTATTTTTGGAGCTGGTTACACAACAGGTATCGATGGCTTTGCTCTCGAAAAAAATTATCACTTGGTCTATTTTTACAGAGGAAATGATAACACATTATGAGGATACAAAGAGAACCAACTTCTTTAACCAATTGATAAATATCAAAAAAAAGGGTTCAATGGTGGAGCACATTGAGGACTTCCAAAAATTTAATATAAGGGTAACTAATATTCCAGAGGAATATAGGATTGATTTCTACCTAGGTACTTTAATGGATAACATCCAACATGAGGTTCACCTTTTGGAACCTGATTCATTAGAGAAGGCATTCAGGTTGGCAATAAAAAGTGAAAGTAAAATTATGGCGACAAGGAAGACTACCACTCACATATATAAAGATGTAAGTGTTGCTACTCCTAGACTTCCGCAACCTACAATATTGATGCCACAAAAATTGGAAGAAAAAAAAGAAAAATGGCTTTGCTACAGTTGTGTTAGCAAATAAACTAAAGTTCATAAGTGTGTTGAGAATAAATTATTTTACATAGATTGTGAAGGGGAGGAATAAAATGAACAAGAAACTTCAAAAGAAGAGGATATACACCAGGAACCAACCCTAGAGAAAGAAGAAATAAGTCCGACCATATCTTGTAATGCACTGGCAGGAATTACCACTCCTCAAACATTAAAGATAGAAGGACATATCAAGAAGAAAAATGTAATATTGTTGATTTATATGGGTAGTACCCATAATTTTATTCATTATATGGTAGCTAAGCAATTGAATTGTTTCCTATACCCAACATCAGAGTGTCAAGTGATGGTTGCAAATGGAGGAACTATAAATTGTTCTGGAAAATGCCATAATATCAAGATAACCATGGGGGAATATGTATTTAATAGTCTAATGCCTTCCATTCCAATGGGAGGTGTTGATGTTGTACAAGGAGTACAATGGTTAAAATATTTGGGGACGAAAACTTTTAATTTTCAAGAACTTTTCTTGAATTTTTTTTTGGAAGGAAAGGAAGTTGAATTATGGGGTATCACAGGGGAAGCTGGGGAGATAATAAGTTGTAATTTCATGACAAAGCTTCTGAAGAAAGAAAAACTAGGCGTAATTTCACAATTATTCTCACTAGAAGTTCCAACATCAAAATCATCTATTTCTCCAGTTCTCCAAAAAGTTTTAGACAATCATTCCAAGGTGTTTGAAAATACCAAAGGACTCCCACCTATTATTGATCATGGTCATGTTATTCATTTGATTCCAGAAATTGTTCCTCCAAACATCAAGCCTTACATATATCCTTATGTCCAAAAGAGAGAAATTGAATTTATGCTTGCATAAATGTTAGAGGCTGGTATAATTCAACCTAGTCAAAGTTCTTTCTCTGCTCGAGCAGTATTGGTGCATAAGAAGGATGGATCATGGAGCATTTTTCCGAATTATAGGGAGCTCAATAAGATCACTATTAAAGATAAATTTCCCATTCTTGTGATTGATGAATTATTGGATGAATTACATGGAGAATTTTATTTTACCAAGTTGGATCTCCATTCAGGATATCATCAAATTAGAATGAAGACTAAATATATTCCGAAAACAACATTTCGAACTCATGAGGGTCATTATGAATTTTTGGTCATGCCTTTTGGCCTTACCAATGCACCTTCTATATTTCAAGGGTTGATGAATTCCATTTTCAAACCCTTCCTTAGAAAATTTTTGTTAGTATTTTTCGATGATATACTAATATATAGTAGGTCTTGGAAGGGTCATGTTCAACATGTTGACGAGGTGCTCAAACTATTGGAGGAGAAATAGTTGTATGAAAAAAACTCCAAATGTTTCTTTGGAGTACAAGAGGTGGAATATCCGGGTCATATTGCATCTTAGGAGGGGGTTAACGTAGACCCTAACAAAATTAAATCCATTAAGGAATGGAAAGTTCCCACAACCATAAAGCAGTTGCGAGGATTTCTCGGGTTAACAGGGTATTATCGCAAGTTTGTTAAGAATGATGGTAGAATAACAACACCTCTAACAACATTATTGATGAAAGATGCATTTTCATCGACTCTTGAAGCAACTAAGGCTTTTGAACATCTTAAAGAGGTAATGTTCCAAGAACCGGTCTTAGCTATGCTAGACTTCAAAAAAACATTTATTGTGGAATGCGATGCCTAAGGAAATGGAATTGGTGTTGTTTTAATGCAAGAAGGAAGACCCATTTCTTTTGAAAGTCATCCAATCAAAGGGAAGTATTTACAGAAATCCATTTATGAGAAGGAAATGTTGGAAATAATACATGCACTAAATAAATGGTGACCTTACCTAATGGGAAGACACTTCAAGGTAAAAACTGATCATGATAGTCTTAAATACTTTTTGAAACACAGACTATCTTTAGAAGAGCAACAAAAATGGGTCACAAAGATATTGGGTTATGACTTTGAAATCATCTACAAAAAAGGGAAGCTAAATGTTGTTGAAAATGCACTCTCAAGAAAGGATGAGGAGATGGAAGCATTTCTTTGTGCCATTTCTATTATCCAACTAGATTAGATAACTGAAGCAAGGGAGGAATGGAAGAATGATGAAGAAGTGTGGACACTCATTCAAAAGTTGTTAGAAATATCCCAGTACATTTGATACATTTAGTTGGAAAAATGATTCCTTATGGTAAAAATATCGCTTATATCTTTGTAAGAATTCCCAACTAAAACAATATATTATTTTGGAATTGCAGACATATCCCTTAGGAGGACACTTAGGAGTTTTAAAAACTTATCACAGGGTGAAGAAATAATTTTTTGGGACGGCCTTAAATCTGATATTCAAAATTTTGTGGCGGAATGTTTGGTTTCCCAGAAAAAATAAAGTTGAGACAATTAAGACCCCGAGTCTGGTACAACCATTATCCATTCCAATTCAACGTTGGGAGGAGGTTTCAATGTATTTTATCATAGGATTACCTAAGTCCGAAGGAAAGAGTGTCATCATGGTGGTAGTTGATAGAATTAGCAAATATGCACACTTTTATGCATTATCTCATCCATTTAAATAAAGTATTGTTGCTATTTCATTTATGGAAATAATTCAAAAGCTACATGGAAACCCAAAGATTATTGTAAGTGACATATATCCCATTTTCACAGGAAATTTTTGAACCGAATAGTTTTCTTATTTGGGTACTCAACTAGTGCATAGCTCATCTTATCATCCTCAATCCGATGGGTAAATTGTGACAGTGAATAAATGTTTGGAAGGATATCTTCGTTGTTTTTTATCTGATAAACAAACACAATGGGTCAAGTGGTTACCTCTGGATGAATGGTGGTATAACACTTCCTTCCATATTGCAGCAAAATTGACCCCAATTATGACACTTTATGGATATCATACACCGTCCATCACGTCATCTTTAAGATAAAATTATAAGGTTCAAGCAGTGGAAGATCACATCAAGCATAAAAAACAAGTTCTCCAACTCTTAAAGGATAACCTAAATTTGGAAGAAAATCGAATGAAACAACAAGAAGATCAGCATCACAGCGAGAGAAGTTTTGATGTAGGAGACTGGGTATTTTTACGGCTACAACTAAACAAACAAATTTCCCTCAAGCAAGACAAGAAGGATGATAAATTATCGCCAAAGTACTATGGTCCTTACAAGGTGTTGCAAAATATTGGTAGTATGGCATACAAATTGGAGCTTCTTGCTTCTTCTCGAGTACACCCAATTTTCCATGTTTCATGCTTAAAGAAGGTTATAGGTGACAAATTTCCATTTCAAACAATATTTCCAGAACTTGATGAGGAAGGAAAAATCACATTGGAACCTGAAGAAGTCACTGAAAAAGAACTCGACAGCTACTAAATCGATCAATTTCAGAGTATCTCATCATGTGGAATAACTTACCCACTGAAGATTCCACATGGGAGGATAATAATTTTATACAGAAGCATCCAAAACTACTCAAGTGTTGAGGAAAACACTTTTTTGAAGGCGAGGGGCATGTTAGGTCCCTATATTACTAGTGTAGTCCCTTATTGTTGTTAGTGTAGCCCCCCTTATTGTTATTGTTGTACCCGTGTAGTCCCCATATTGTTATTATTTTGCCCCATAAAATCCCACTATTGTTATTGTTGTGCCCTTGCATTTTTATTGTTAGGTCGGCTAGGATTATATTGTGACACCAAGGACTCCTATATATATAAAGGAGTTTTTGTCATTTGTATCATCCAATAATTTTTCATTTATGTAATGTAAAGGAGGTTCCCCTCTCGAAGAGGTTGATTTCTAAGTCATTGATCTCTCTTTTCTTCTATTTTGTGAGCTAGTTTCATAACAATGTTATTGATTTGTGTTCTCGATAATGAATTTAATTCCACATATTGGTAGAGTAGATTGTTCTATTTTGATTTAGTAAATTTCATCAACAGATTAAATCTACAATTAAATTTATACAGTTTTCCTCATGAACCCTAGCAAATCAATTCAAGAAGACAAGTACAAATAAAGGATTATAATGGGTAGGCTGAAATAAATATCTCCATCCTCTATATATGGGAAGTATGAGAGACCAAAAATATATTATGGACTAATGCCTTTACAAGAAACTTGTAATAATGACATGTAGGTCACACAATTAGAGAACTATAGTCCAAGGGTAAACATGTCAAGCTCCAATGTGTTGTCATCCACAAGTAAGACTCTAAGTCCAAGTGCACTCCATGAGGTGTGTCCAATAATCATCCTATAAACCTATGAAGGCTCCATTAATCCACTTGAGCCATGTTAATTCCAAGCCTCCATATAGGAATCCAAGCTACCCCATGTTATGAAGTCATAATTAGTAAACTCCCCAACTAGGTTCAATCATAATCAGTGACATGTTTATTCTCTTAGTTAAAATTATTTGGCACTGGCATGGTACTCACAAACTCACTCTTGCCTTCGCGCTAAGAGGGAGGCCAAATTATGTTAATTTTCCATTTTTATATGCTATTACAATCACTTTATCCCAATTCTCATCTTCAATTATCAACATTTAAAAATGATTTAATCTTCCAATTACCAATAAAAATTATAGATAAAACAGAGAATGCAGCGACATTAAAAGGCAATCAATAGTAATAACAAGAGAGACACCAAATCTGGTCAAGACCAAGGAAAAACCACACCAAGGGGAAAACCCTTTCAAATTATTCTTCTTATTATATTGTCATAAAATGTTCAACGAAGACAGTATAATGATCAAATTCACCAATATAGAGTCAAGTTCAATCCTTTGATTATCCAACAAAACCAACCAAACAATATCCATTAATAAGTGCAATATAAAAATATGATCAAAGTCAAAGTCTCCAAAGTCTGCAGTCAATGGTCAAAGTCTGTGGTCATTGGTCAATAGATTTTAGGTTACAATCGTAGGACCCAGTGACAGACAGTGTGATTATATCCCTCCAGCTGCAGGGAGAACCCTATCAACATAGCAACTAAAAGCCAAGATTTCTTTGATCAAACCCCGTGACTTTGGATTTAATTTCTTTTCCTCTCATGTGTGAACTTGAAAACTAGACTTTTCGTACCTATATGAACCAATCAAAGAATAGAGAGATCAAACCTTCAAGAGAAGAAGAATGGTTTTGTGACTGATGTGTCCAAATGAGGTTGAATTGACTTGTATTTATATGCTTCCAAGGGGTGCCCATTTTTTCTTTAAAGTTGACCTGCACTTTTGTGCACATATGGGTTTTCACCTTAAAAATACATTTTTCCTTAACCAAATTAAATTATTTTGAGGGCTAGGAGGGGTCTTTATTGATGATTAAGGTTGTCCAAAGGAGGGAATTTTTCCCTGAACTTTCAAATTAACACTCCCTCTTAGCTAAGGAGAAATTATCGACTACAACAGATATCCCATCTCAAATATATTTTCATCATCAAACCAAATGTCGTCATTGTGCATCTTTGATGAATACTCTCAAATATAAAAGAATAATTTGACATCATAGGGAGCTCAAGCTACCACCCTCTATCAATAGGTGAGATCTACTTACTGTAAGGGCAAGGATGACACTTTGTCCTATTGAATTGGGACAATATGTGAGATCTACTCCAGGATCACACTATATCCTATCTTCTAGTGACAATAGGCGAGATTGACTTGAGGACCACACTCTATATTATTTTCCGTTGATCCTGCATTGAGACCCTTCAGAGTCAAGTGGTAGAACACTTACATTCAAGACTTGAACGAGATCGACTTACCACATGGGTAAGGATACACACCCTATCTCAAGTCACCTCAAACCATTGGCCAGATGGGGAGATCCAATCCTAACAAGCCCAACTTGTGGGTAAGATGTTGATTGGGGCATACTTTGTCAAAGCGAAAATAGGTGAGATCGACTTACCACAAGAGTAAGGATACACATCCTATCTTATTTTCCATATTTTCCTCAACCCCAAGAGCCCTTATTGCTACATTCCCACCCTCAAATCTCAAAGGGGGGGAACATAATACTCAGTGTTATCAATCAGCCAAGACCCTTACTAAGGAGGGTCACATCCATTAGTCCAAGTTGCTCTTAGAAAAGCCTTGGTAGGTATATTTTTTATCTTCTCATTAGTCGAAATATGATGGAGCCTCACTACTCCTCTTTGCACTATGTCTCGTATACAATTATAAATGATGTCAATATGCTTGGACTTATCATGAAATACGCAATTATCTACCAATCCGATCCTACTCTTGTTGTGGCAGTATATCACAGTCGTATCAAGGACCTTCTGAAATTGCTACATTCCCACCCTTAGATCTCAAAAGGGGATAATATCATGCTTAGTGTTCTCAATCATTCGGGACCCTTACCCAAGAGGGTCACATCCATAAGTCCAAGCTTCTCTATGAAGACCAAGAACTTCCCTTTTGGCGAAGACTTGGTGAGTATATATGTTTATGCTCATTAGTCAAAATATGATGGATCCTCACTACTCCTCTCTGCACCATGTCTCGTATATAATGATACCTAATCTCAATATTCTTGGAATTATCATGAAATACAATATTATTGTTGGAACAGGGTCTCCTAACGCTGCAAATTTTGTCTACTTTTGCATATTTTTTGCAATATTTAGTCTAACGCAGGGGTTTTGGGGTGGTTCAAAGCCCCTAATGCATTTTAACGGGTCAAGGGTAGACCAAGAGTCCGCAAACCATGATTTTCGAACCATTGGATGTGTAGGATAAATCGGTATAAATAGATGAACCTTTTTGAGTCATAGGTAGAAAAAGAATTGAGATTGATGTTAAGCATGAATTCATAGATCTGTGGTTGGGTTTTTGGGAAGGACTCATGTTTGCTGTTTGTGCGGAGCTCCTCAGTCCTATTGTGTGCGGACCCTGCTGGCTGTGTGCGTGGAGCTCCTTAGTCCTGCTGTGTGCGGACCCTATAGGCTGTGTGCACAGGTGGTATTTGGGATTGTAAGAAGATTATGGTATTAATATATATATGCAAAGTATTGTTGATATCTGATGTGATCTAGGTCTATTTTTTTATGATTTATGCGAACTTGGGTTGTATGATTAAGTTGCGAAACTATCTGTTTGATAGCTGTGAAAGTATCTTTGTTTCTGTTATATGAATCTATGATTTGTTAATTGTTGCAATTATAGTTGTTGTGCTGATAGATTGGTATTATGCACGTGGATGCGAGGGTAATTATTAGATCTAAGTTTTGTGATATAATTCGGTGACTATATCTATTAACTATGCAGCTTGATAAGCTAGGGGCGCAGCTATGCTTGACTTACCCTCTCTCTCTCAGGGTGCAGAAACCTGGTTCTAGCACCCTCCCATACTACTTCGAGTGAGACTTTGGCCTGCGCAAGAAGGTCACTACCGAAAGGGCTAGTAGTATATGGGTTTGTTGGAAAACCTTAACCTCCAAACCTAGGTCAGGACCCCTTGAGCCAACAAATGGTTCTGTTTCCGAGACCGGGAGAATTTTGAGAGAGAAATCGAGTGATGCCAAGAACACATTGGAGACCTGATAAGAAAGAGATCGACGAGTGGTTCAAAAATCAAATTCAAGAATTCACAGTAAGAGAGAATCACAGTGCAAATCTAACCACATAGAAGTGGAAGAATTAGTACATTTTCACAGAAATTTATGAAATTTTTTTTGTGACATTTGCGATTCAGCTTCAGGAGTGGCTCGTGAGGCTTGTAGGTTTCCAGGAGTGTTGGAAGGACGAGCAGGTCACGCAGTGGACCCCAGAGTTGATTCAGCGGTTAGAGAAGACTGATAACACCATCACTCGCATGGTAGACCATTAGGTGGACAGTGTGATAGGAGGGTTTGTGACATAATTTGCAATTGATCAATTTGTGTCCTACTCTGAGGCGGAACAAATATTCTTCAAGGGTTTTTGGGGTAAGTTTCTAAAAAATATGCCATTACTGATTAAGATCTTATTGTGCGAAAAGAGAATTTTGTGTAGTCATACAGAGTGAATGAGCTCCGATCAAAGTGAGGGCACAACGCGTAGTGGTAAATAATACAGAACTAATCAAGAAGGAGATTTATCTGTCTACAGTCCAGTAAGGAATTCTTCTGTGCCTATCTCTCCATCTACACCACCATTGAAATCTCATAGGGGTAAGAACTCACCTCCACCACCATCAGAAGACGATATGGCTTAACACATGAAGCTACCCACCTTCAAGGGTGTAGGGGATGAAAATATGGATCATTTCTGGTTCATCGTAGGATCGGTATGGACTGTGAAAAACATAGCCAGTGATGCTATAAAAAGGCTGCGGCTATCCCTGGCCTTTGAAGGAAGGGCCATGGACTGGTATATGGGATACATCGACTAGCATGCGAATGCGACCATCGAGGAGATTAAGAATGCCTTGAAGTAGCAGTTCAAGAAACCTAAGTCCTACTTTCATATAGTGAACGATCTGAAATATTTCAAGCAAGGGCTGACTAAGTCTATATGGGAGGCTGACCAATAGTTAAATAAGGTAATTAGAAAAGGATGATTTATGTATGATGACAGACAGCACACGGAATAGTTCATTACTATGTTACTGCCCCACCTGTGCGTACCAATGGGTCATCAAGCCATTGAGTCGCAAGAGAAGGCCTTAGAGATTTCTATGAAGCTAGAGGCTGTGCCAAGGGATGATACCTAGTTAGGAGTACAACAAATATAATGCCAACTAGAAGCAATGCACATGGAGATCTAGAATCTGTGAAAGGAGCGAGGAACAGAGGCCAGCCCTGAAAGATGGTGCATATGATGTAGGGTGAATGGCCACACCAAATATAATTTTCCTCTGTTAGCATACTACGTGCAGGCAGGGGGACCCAGCCCGTTGCGTCTTAGGGAAGTTGTAGGGCCAAATGGACCAGTGTTGTGGTGCAATGATTTTCGTGTTTCTGGGCTGCACGATACCAACCACTGCCCCCACCTTGCCGCATATGTCCCAGAAATAAAGCAACAATGGTGTAGGTTCTGTGGATCTGTAGGCCATGATGAACAGAACTGTCGGACGTACCATCTGATGATAGATCGAGGAAATCTATATAGCGTACTTTCGGACCCTTCCTCACCAAGATCTCCCTCCGATTTGGGTGGCTCCCCAGCTAGGGGTAGGGGCCGAGGCGGAAGCGCAGGTAGGGGGAGAGGACAACTGATTTGCTATAATTGTGGAGAAATCAGGCACTTTGCAAGAGATTGCATGAACCCTGCAAGGCAATCCTGCAGATACCATAGACAGCTGGATCATGTGATTGAAGATTGCCCAATTCTGATAGCTAAGATGCAGAAGAAGCAACAAACGCCTACATAAAATGTACAAATGGTCAAGGTGGAGCCTCGAGATGAAGGGCCGAGTGTTAATGTGATAACACGCAACGGCATGGCCACCGGAGGAGCTGTGGAGAAAGTTGAGGCGAAGCCTCTTATCCGGAAAGCAGCCATTAAACAAGAAGGTTTGGACTTACAGAAGGAAAAAGAAACCTTTATTGTAGCTCGCCAATACTTCAATAACGCTGCAGCATCTACTCCTCAAGCCCCCACCAACCACAAAGCAGATGATGAGGTCAAACCATTCTTGCAGGCATGTATGAAGTTATTGTGCAACCAAAAGGCCATAGAAAAACTCCAAGCTTTAATAGACAGCTGTGCAGAAAGAACAACCCCAACTACAGAAATTAAGGATGTACACAAACTATATAAGCATAAGAGATGCACTGGTAGGGAGATGCGGTTAACCGTGTATATTGGTGACTATGAGATGGACCAGGTTATTCTGTACCTAGGCTCAGATGCGAATGTACTACCTAAGAAAACCTGGCAGTGAAAGGGAGAACCTAAGTTATAATGGTCCACTATCCATCTGTGCATGGCTAATCAGTAGAAGATCATACTGTCAGGAAGATTATCAAATATCATGGTAGACATCGCAAGGGTCAAGGTTCGAGCAGACTTTGAGGTCATTCAAATTGTAGAAGATGTGGACCCCTATCTTGCGCTCCTAGGATTGGACTAGGCCATAGATATGGGCAGTATTATCAATTTAAAAAAGAGGAGCATGGTGTTTGAAAGTGAAGGGACACGGGTGATAGTACTGCTAGATCTCGCAGAAGGAGAGAGGTATACAAAGTCAGTGCGTGAGTAAGAAGAGGTGGATCACATCTATAAGTTAACTATGAGGGATGAAGACTAGATCAATCCTACGTCTGACGGTGTGCTTTGCCGGGAAAGAGATAGTGAATGCTTCTCCGACTTCGACGAGGAAATGGAAAATTGGCAAAACCGGCTGCATGATTTCACTGCATTACACTGCCTGAGAATCACTAGGGAGTTTCGTTGCATATCCTCTGAGGTAAGAGAACTACCCTACTTTGATGGTTCCAACAGTATAAATGAATTTTTTCGGACATTTGAAGCTGAGGTTTCAAGAGACAGAAGGTTATGGGCCCTTAACCTAGCTCTGCGCGCAACGCCTGCAAGATGGTGGGAAACGCATAAGGGGGTGTTCCAGGAGTGGGAGGAATGCTAGGATATGATGGTCCTGTGATATGAGCCTCCGGTTGACATGCGCATCAAGATATTTCTCGGCCCAGGGGATTCACATGAACATTTGTTCGCCTGGATGGAGAAATTGTGTGATCGTACTACAAAAGAATGGGTTCACCTTTTTATTCATGCCTTGGGACCAATTCCCACCGCATGGTACCTAGATGCAGAGCTACATAAACACACCCACCAGTGGGAAATCTTAAAGGAAAAATTTTTGGGGACATTCGGGTTAACAGGAGGATCGGAGGCACTTGATGAAGCTCTACAGGATATCGATACCTTTGTATTTGGTGAATCCAGCCCCTAGGTAGCATGCGAAATACCCACTTGGGAAACGCAGATGAAGGATATTTTCAACTGCCACAATATCACCATCGAAGAGTGCGATGAAGATCTGCGCAATGTCTCGATCCCAGAGTCAGAGGGGGGACGCGCAGTTTCAGGTCCTCCGTTACACACTGTGGATGTTACGAAACCTCTAAAGCTGCGAGAAGTTAACATTGGTACAGAAGAGCAACCCGAGTTGGCTAAAATTCGGGACTATTGGGATGATGAGACAGTAAGAAATATTGTGGAACTGCTCACAGAATATCAAGACTTATTTCCGACAAAGTTTTCGGAGCTTAGGGGGATCACGGGGGACTTAGGGGTTATGCGCATCACTTTGAAACCAAATGCGTGTCCAATAAAGCAGCACCCCTATCAACTGAACCCTAAGTACAAGAAGAAAGTTAGGGAGGAAATCGATAAAATGATTGCTACAGGTGTCATCGAACTGGTCGAACATTTGGACTGGGTGAGTCCTATGGTGGTTCAGGAAAATAAGACGAAGGGGGAAATCCGCATCTGCGTAGATTTGTGCAAGTTGAATGATGCATGTGTACATGATCCATTTCCTACACCTTTCTCCGATGAGATCTTGGATAGCATAGGAGGCCAGGAGGTGTATTCCTTCACCGATGGGTTCTCTGAGTACCATCAGATCAGAATCGCACCCGAAGATCACAGCAAAACCATATTTTCCACTGAAAGGGAATCCTTTCAGTATACAGTCATGCCGTTTGGGCTTAAAAATGCTCCTGCCATCTTCTCACGGGTAGTAGTCACCATATTCAAAGAGTTCATTCATAAATTTCTGGAGGCATACTTTGATGATTGGACTGTCTTTGGCTTAGTAAAGACGCACATGTTGAACCTAGATGCCTGTCGGAAGCACCAGATTTCTCTGAATATCAAGAAATGTATCTTCTATGTGCCTTTCGAAATCTTGCTCGGACATATAGTTTGCTGACAAGGGCTAATGGTGGACCCTGCAAAATTTGTCGTGATCATCAATCTGGCAGTCCCCACGACTAAGAAGTAGCTACGTTCGATCCTCAGACATATTTGCTACTATAGAAAGTTCATTCAGGGATATGCGTTGGTCACAGCCCCTCTGGAAAAACTACTTAAGAAGGATGTTTCATTCTTTTGGGATAACGAGTGTCAAAAGAGCTTTGAGCTCCTCAAAGAAAATATGATCTCTGCACCTATCCTTATTTTCCCTAATTGGGAAAAATTATTTCATGTCCACGTTGATGCTTCCGGAATTGCCCTAGGAGCGGTCCTTACACAGCCTGGTGAGGGAGACATTGATCACCCAATTGCATTCGCTAGTCGAAAACTCTCGGGTGCGGAGCGCAACTATACCACCACAGAGGGAGAGGGATTGGCCATGGTCTATGCATTACAGAAGTATCGGCATTATATGTTAGGGGGAAACTTCAAAATGTTTACAGATCATTCGACTTTGAAGTACCTGGTGAATAAGCCTATGTTGGTGGAGAAAATCTTTCGATGGCTTCTATTGTTCTAGGAGTATGACTTTGAAATCATTGTCAAACCAGGTAGGTTGAATGTTAGGCTTGATCACTTGTCCAGAATTGAGACTGGAGAAGAACCAACTAACTTGGAGGAAGGATTGCCTGATGCGCAACTATTTTCTATTAAGGTAGTCGATGCACACTTCGCCGACATTATTCAGTTCCTAACTACAGGCATGGCACCCGAGGGGTATTCGGTGCAGCAGAAGAAATAATTGGTAACCCACACTGCAAATTTTACCATCATCGTAGGTCACCTCTATAAGATGGGAGCATATGAAGTGCTACGGAGGTACGTTTTGGAACATGAGCAGCATGTTATCTTGGCAGAAGCCCACGATGGGGTGGCAGGAGGTCACTACGTAGGAAAAGCCACAGTGCGGAAGGTCTTAAGAGCTGGATTATGGTGGCCTAACTTGCATAGTGACTCTCATGACTACTGTAAGGCCTGCGATACATGCCAACGCACCGGAAGGTCATCCCGCAGAGATGAAATGCCCCTTCAACCGCAAATGGCCCTGCAAGAATTTCACAAGTGGGCCATCAATTTCTTAGGACCTATCAACCCCCTCAGATAGAAGACAAGTGTGCGTTACATTATAATTGCTACTAATTATGTCACTAGGTGGGCTGAGGCACAGGCAGTGAAGGATTTCACTACAGATACCGCTGTGCACTTCATATTTGAGTAGATTCTGACTAGATTTGGATGTCCAAAAATCTTGATGAGCGATAGAGGTACACACTTTGTCAATGAAACCATACAAATATAGGCCTTGACGGAAGAATTTCAGATCCATCATGCAAAAAGCACTTCGTATCATCCTCAATAAAATGGAGTGGTCGAAGCTTTTAATAAGGTCTTGGAGCACACACTGACCAAGGTCTGTAACGCTGATCGTAGCGACTGGGACGTGCGCATTCCGTCTGTTCTATGGGCTTATCGAACCACCTGTAAGAAGTTGACAAGGAAAACACCGTTTAGGATGGTCTATGGCAAGGAGATAGTTATGCCCTTGGAATATATTGTTCCTATCCTGCGCATCGCAGCCTTCACAAATATGACAAAATCTAATATCATGGAGGAGTGGTTAGCACAGCTTGTGGCTTTAGAGGAAGACCGTTTCATTGCTAACTTCCATCAGAAGGTTCAGAAGGCATGCAATAAGGCATGGCACGATCGACATATTCATCAAAAGACTTTTGAGGAGGATGACTTAGTGCTACTATATGATAGCCATTTTTTGAAACACCGAGGGAAGTTCCGACAGCACTGGCTTGGGCCCTATACAATTAAAGAAATCACGGATGGCAGAGCTATTCTATTAGCTACCCTACGCGGCGATATGCTACCTGGCTATATCAATGGCAGTCGGCTCAAACCAAATTGGATCACATGGCTACATGGCTAGAGTAGCTGTATGAAGTGGGATAGACCCACCAAGGAAGGTAAGCGCAGCAGGCACCATGCTCCGTGCAGGAGGCAGCCCCAAGATTGAAAGCCCGGGGGAGTGCGTTGGAGGCGCAGGGATAAACTCATAATGAAACGGGTGTGCTGGGAGCACAGGAGGTATTCTAAAAGCGCAGGGGTGCATTGGGAGTGCAGGGGTATGCTGAGCACACCAAGGGTGCAAAAAATAGCCGTTGGAACAGTCAAATTGGGTAAAAAGAAAAATTTACTGTTGGAAGGAGCGGATGGCTTGAATTTAATGAGGCGATTTCTGGATATTTTTTACCATTTACTTGATGGTAAGTTCCAAGTGAAATTTACCCTACCGTTGGTTGATCACAAAGGCTATAAAAAGGGCTGAATAGATCAGACAAGGGTTTTGTATCGCTTGAATAGCTTGTACTTGGCATGTTTGTCCTTGACGAATTTGTGTTGTAAGAATTTTTGTGCCTATAGCATCCCTTTCATGTATGAGAAACCTCCTCCTTTTGACATTAGCCACCCGAGGTTGGGATTCATTTTTCGTGCCAGAATGACGGCCACCAATCCTGTTGAATCCTCAGCACCAACAACCTCGACAAATCCAGAAACCGAGGAAGTGGTGGAGATTGAGTCCGAGGATAAATAATTTATCTCCACACCGAGCCCAGTCATAAAGAAGGGAAAGGAAAAAGCATAGGGCTCAGGAAAACCCCTGAAACCTATGAAATGGGCTGGAGGGAAGCTCCATACTTCCTCGTGAAATGTAAAATCCTTGCGAGCGACGCCCCAGGTGCGTGTTGCTTGGGAAGAGGCTCAGGCCGCAGAGCCAATCAATTGGTTACCTCCTTTTGTTCAGCCATGCAGACCCTCGATGCACACACTGAAGAACCTCGACAACCTGATCACCTACCTACAGATGTCGCTGACCCTAGGAGAGGTCCCCATTATTGGTGAACCTTTTAGAAGGCTCCATGAGATCAAATTTGATGATCATGACTTGGCCAATTCGGAGGCCTTCCCTGAGTTGGCACCCGAGTTATATCTTGAACGTATTCAAGAGGATGATGGGATCAAAATTTTCCCCGTAAGCTGGGTACGCAGAGTGGCAGGATTCGGGCTCCTCAACCTGCTCAAGATACCACATTTTGGCCACTACAATATCACGGACCGTTTGGTGCGTCAGTTGCTTTCCCTAGTCCATGATGGGTGTTTGTGGGTCAAGGATCGAATCTTTATCGATGCTAATCTCATCTATTGAATCACTGGTCTTCCTATGGAAGGTTCGAACCCTCTGGAGCACGTGGGCAAGAAGTATGAAGAGGAAACTGTTGAATATGTGCGACAAAAATACCATGTGGAGAGTAATACTTGCGGCTTCATGATAAAAACCATCAATGATCCTGCTACGCAACTGGGTACCATGTTATTGGCATGTAAGATGATAAGAAAATTCCAGGCGGCCTCCGTCCCCGCATACGTAATTCAGTTAGCAAGCCAGTGCGAGAAAGGAGTCTACTTCAATTGTTCACAATATTTTTGCAATGAGTTTTTGGCCAATGTCTGTGAATCCCAAGAGCAGGGACGATCATTTTGCTATTCCTGGTTGCTACTTCTCATCACATTGATAGCCTGGGAAGCACCTGAGGAATTGGTCCTCCCAGAGCTCACCCCCGACATGTGTGAGGGGGGCCGATATACAAACTTATAGGATTCTAAGGATACGCAGCGTCTCGAGGACAACCAAGTCTTCTGGGTCCTCTTTCAGAGTAGCTTGGCAGCAGTGATTAATTCCTAACCACGGTTTTCTCCAGTAGTATACGATAGATACAAGGGCATTGCGGCATTCCATATCACCATGCATAATGTCCAAATCATAGAACGCAAGCATAAAGCCTGGATTTCGCTCCCTTATATGGTGGTGGATGAAGAAATTGACATTGTAATTGCGCTCTAGCCTCCTAACTGGAAGATCAGATTCAAAACCAGCACGAAGGGCACCGAAGGAACCAACACAACGAAATTAACCCCACCTGTCATCATCAAGGATACTGGCAGACCAAGAAATAGTACAGGGAAGGACACGGGCGCAGCAACACAAAAAGATACACAGCAGAAACAGACCACCGAGAAGGATGCAGAAGTGAAGACTTAGCTAGATTCACTGCTAGAACAAGGTACAGAAGGACTAGATGTAGGAGGAACTGCCTCCCCTCGAGGCACGAAGAGAACAAGTGAGCCTGTCAAAGGGCCCCGAAAGAAGCAGCGCTCTCAGCAGACGGAATGAGATGAGACAATCACGTTGACCAAAGGGGACCTCGAACAAATTGTTGATGTGGTCACTTTGGCCGCATAAGGCAGATGCTTAGCCTTCCAAGAACAGTAGAGAGCTGTGATCGACACAATTCAGGCTGAGCTCTGTGCTCTATAGCTAAAGACAGACATGTGTAGACCAATGTGACTCAGGTACGACCGCCCTCAGTAACCAGTAGTGCAGCACTAGTTAGAGAAGAAAGTTGCCTCTGTTCTTTACCTGGCCCAGCCCTTGTGATCAGTCCACCCGACCTGGGAATGCAAGTCCAAGTCCGTGCAGAAGTACAGCTGAATTTAGCCAGGCTGCGACATAAGGCATTACAGGGTCTTCATACCTACTTGTTTCCAGAAATCCACCATTGAGTCCAACAAGTGCACCAACAGCTCGGTGTGGCTGAGCAGACAATCGTCGCAAAGAACGTTGAAGTGTCCCTCGCCACCGTGTAGTAAACGGAGCTCAAAAACATGATTCACCGACTCTGCACAGATTTTACAGAAGATATCCTAGCCACAACCACCCCCAGGCTAATATTGAAGGTTTGGTCACAGCATTGAAGGCCTCCAGGACGGAAGTTCAGGTGGTCAAAACATAGATGGAGCAGCAAATCATATATTTGCAGGCTAAGTTGCAGCCCGAAACACCTCTGGAGGTAAGGGCCCAGCGAGATGCGCTGGTTACCGCCGCTACAAACTTCATTACAGGGCAGATCACTCAGGGTGCCAAATTACTGGAAACAACCATGCAGCTATGGACCAAGGTCCAGTGCGACCCGATCCTATGAGAAATAAACCAAGACCTACGGCAAAAAGAAGAAGCGGTCAAGAAGTTAGAAGCCACCCTGCCCACTTTGGTTCCTTCTCAGTGCTTGGCACGGCTACGAACCAACCACGCCATCCAAAATAATATTGATGAACTTTGACATAAGAACAAAGTTCTTGGTGATTGCCTGAAGCCTTGGGCTACTGAAGCCCTCAAGCTCTCGCAGGATGTTGATGTTGCTGTTAAGAAGCTAAACCAAACTCTCGAGAGCGTCATCGCTGCAACAGAAGGCCTGAATTTGTAGAAGTTGGTAGACATTGCACAAAATTTTGTTGCTCAGAGTGAATTTGTGCTGCCCCCATTGGCCAAAGCAATCAAACTGCTATAGGCACAAGTGGAGAACCCACCATCACAGTGACTCGAGACGAGTCACAAGATTGTGTTGGGGGACTACTAGAACAGGGTCTCGTAAAGCTACGAATTTTGTCCATTTTTGTATATTTTGGTATTAATTAGTCTAACGCAGGGGTTTTGGGGTGCGTCAAAGCCCTGAATGCATTGTAATGGGTCAAGGGTATACCAAGAGTCTGCAAACCACGGTTTGCGGACCATTGGATGCGTAGGCTAAATCGATATAAATAGATGAACATTTTGAGTCTTAAGGTAGGCAAGAATTGAGATTGATGCTAAGCACAAATTGTTAGATATGTTTTCAGGTTGTTGGGTAAGGACTCCTGATGGATGTGTGCGCAGAGGTCCTCAGTCCTGTTGTGTGTGGACCCTGCTGGCTGTGTGCGTAGGCTATATTTTGGGATTGTAAGTGGATTTTGATATTAATATATATGTGAAGTATTGTTGGATATCTTATGCTATCTGGATCTGTTTGGTTATGATTGATGTGAACCTGGGTTATATGATTAAGTTGTGAAAGTATATGTTTAATTGTTGCAAAATGTGAAAGTATCTATGTTTCTGGTATATGCATCTACGATCCGTTAATTACTGCAATTATAGTGTTCTGTAATTGGTATTGTGCATGTGGATGCGGAGGTATTTACTAGATCTGTGCATAAGAATAGCTCTGTTATACTGTGGATAATATCGTCAATAAGTCTGTGAATAGATCTGTTTAGTACAAACTCGATAAGCTGGGAACGCAGATCTGCTTGACTTACCTACTCTCTCTCAGGGTGTGGAAACCTGGTTCCAGCACCCTCCCATACTACTTCGGGTGAGACTTTGGCCTGCACAAGCAGGGCATTGCCAAAAGGGCCAGTAGTATAGGGTTTTGTTGGCAAACCTTAACATCTGAACCTGGGTTAGGATCCCTCGAGAAAACATGACCAAATGCGATCACCATCGTCGTGCAACATCCCATTTCAAAGACATACTTTTTGAAACCCACAAGAATAAATTTTGAAACCAATTCCCTCTTTGTCAAATCATTTTGATGCTTGATCTTTGAGCTTTGCACTCTCTTGCACTAGCATCTTGTTCACATCATTGGTCAACAATGATGCATGCTGCTGAAATTTTACCTTGTTTTTTTTACCTCTTTTTAAATGAAACATGTTAGACTCCTAAAAAATCTTATCACACCATTAGCAACCTTAATTAAATCATAATTTTCTTTCAATGCGTCACCTTGAAAGGGCTCATTCACAACATGTTGATGCTTGAACATTAACAAAGAAAATTTTTGACTAGCATTCACAATTCTCTTCATTTGTCCAGCATGCATAAGAGATGAATCCATCTTCTTACTATGTCCTCTAACAATGCACCCAATCCCATTCTTGAAAAAGTGATACTTTTTCTCATGGCGATGAAAGATTTCCCTCCTATCATAAAGATATGGGCTACCCAAAACAATACCAAAAATATCAAGCGGAACAAAATAAAGTTCAACTTCATCAATAAAGTTTGTAGTGATTACAAATCTAATTATGCACTTCCTCATCACCTACAAATTTTCATTCTTACATATCCAACCTAAAGGATAAGTTCTTTCTTTATAAATTCAACTTCTTCACTAAGTCTTCAAAAATAAGGCTTTCTTGTGAACCACTATCAAATAGGGTGTCAATCTTGGCATGCTTTGAAATAATTCTAACATGAAAAATCTCAATTCTTGTTTCATCATCGTGAATACTATCTTGAAAAATTAAAGAACTAGTAGTTGCAATGTCCTCACCTTTGAAACCCATTGTGGTGATCTTTGTTTCATCTCAGGAATCAAAACCTAAATCATGTGTTATTGTTGCAGTTGTCTTCTCCTTCTCCTTGTGTTTAAGCTTGTTGGGTCTAATCTCTGGATGAAGTTTCCAGTAATGATCTTCATCATGTCCATCTTTGGAACAGTGTTTTCATGTGAGCTTTTATTTCTCCATCTTGATGGAATCATTCTTCTTACCCTTACCCTTGAATTTACCCTATCCTTTCTCTTCAAACTCAAAGGTATCCTCACTTGTCTCCTCTGAAACATGTTTCCCTATTGCCTCTAGGTGTGTGGCATGTACACATACTTCATCTAAATATGAAGGATTAAACATGAGAATAGTGTGTATTAAGTAACTATTAAAACCTCCAATGTACTTTAACAAAGTTTCTCGAGATGTAAAATCTACACCCAAAATTAGTGCTCTTCTAAATTCTTGAGTATAGCTTTGTACAATTTGTCCTTTACCTTGCCTAAAGTTTTTCCATTCCATTATAGCCTTTTGCATGTATCCTAATGGATAAAATTGTATTCTTAAGGTAGAAACAAAATCATTCCAAGGGGTTAATACCTTACCATGTTTCTTCATGTCCTCTTGAGTTTTGGCTTCCCACCAAATAAGAGTTGCACTTTCAAATATTAGTGAAGCAAGCTGAATATTTGTGTCATCATCCTTGATTCTTTGTATCCTGCAATACACTTCAGGCTGTCGTACCCAATTGTCTTATCTTTCAGCATCTACCTCTCCATCAAACATAGGAAAATCAAACTTAATGTCAAGCTTCAAAAATAGGGTTTTACCATGACCTTTTGGAGAATGTGGAGGTGTTCGTGAAGGTCTTGTTGTGGAAGAAGATGATGGTGAAGATGGTGCTGAGGATGGTGCTGAGGAGAATGGTGGTTTCAAAGGTGATTTTTAACCATTCCCATTACCTTTTGGAGGCTTTTCTCCATCTCCTTCTTCTCCTTTTGAAGACTTATCTCCCTTTGGAATATTGGAGCTCTCACCTTGCATCCTTGTGCTTCTCTCCTCATAGAGAACTTTCACCATTCTCGTCATATCAAAGAATGATTTCCTGAAGGCTTTTTCATCCTCGACATATTTTCAAGCTCTCCTTCATTTAACATACTTTTTGAAGCTTCAACTACAATTTGAGGAAGAATTTGTGGTGGAGATTGTGACAAACTTTCTCTCCTTGTCCTTTACCTAACTTGAGGACTTGCAACCACAATATTTCCTTCTCCTTTCTTGAGCTTCAAACTTGTAAGATCACATATGTTAGGCCCCTATGAATTTTTTGACAAGAAAACAGGGGGCTAAATTTTTTTTTGAGCCTTCAATGAATGCATCTCCTCCGAAAACACATCATCCTTGAAGCCTACTATGCCTTTTCCCTTTGATAAATCCTCACTGCTATTCTCGGTTTAAAAGCCTCTCTGTTGTGAAGGAAATGCCCAAGGGCCTTCATTTTTCCTTTCATTTCAGCCCTATTAAACCTCTGTTTTTATCACCTTTTCCCCCCTTCTGATTCCCTTTAAAGCCTTCAAATATCCTTTGTTTGGTTTGATATCCCCTTATTCTATCTATCGATTCCCTCTTTAGCCTTAAAATTCTCTTTTTGGCTAAAAACCCATATTTTTCCATGTGGCCAGGCCCTACCCTTTCAACTCTTCCCTTAACCTCTTCTGCTCATTTGCCCCATCCTTCTTCCCATCGATTGAATCTCCACCATTGATCCCCTTACAAATCCATGGCGCGCTTGATCGCACCATCGCCAATCGGCATCCCACAATGTGTCGCCACCTGTGCTCCCTGATTGTGTTTCCCCCGATTCAACCATGACCATCCAATCGATCTAGATCTATGACCTGCATTTAATCGCGTCTTCGTCCATTCTCCTCCGTCGGGGCTTCTAATGATTTCTTCCAAAGGTTCCCGCCGTTGATCATTTTACGATCTAACGGTCCGCAGTTAATCGCCCTCCGCCTTAGCCGAGTCCCAACATCTGTCATTTCATATGTTTCCCATGCATCCCCTGTGTATTTCATTCAAAGGTCCAAACCTTATATTTCACATTAAATTTTATCATCCCGCCAAACTTTAAAATTTTAATGTTTACATTAAAGTTCTTCATTCTGCCCAATTTTCATCAGTTCGATGTTCACTATTTTGCTACGTGTTCCCATCATTTTCCATTGCATCCACAACATTTCCCACAGCCATCCTTCCCCATGCATGGATTTCTTGACAGATTTGTGTGTTTTGCAGGTGTGCAGGTGGTGAGAACCGCCAACGCTCACTGTCACTATTATAGAGACACAGAGCGCAGAAGGATATTTTATGAGCCTAATATTGCAACAGGAATGTTCGGAAAGGTTTCTACAGGAAATATTTCATTAGATTACAGTGTTCAAACCGGTTAAACCTCTCCAGCATCGTTAAAGACCAGATTTCACAGACAGAGACAATCATGAAGCGGCAAAGTGTATCAGTGGATAATCAAAGAGTTTAATGCTTGTAATTGAAGAATTTTAGCTCTGATTCATTGTTTAAAGAGGAAATGTACCAGATTGAAGACCTCACGATTAAAGCAGAGGGCCTAAGGAGGCCTAACGCACCAAAAACAATATCATCAGTGTTTCACATTGGCAGAAGCTTTCTCCTGGGAAAGGACATAGTACCCATACTGTCTTTATTCTACATTGTGTCTCTGAGAATATCTCCCCTTGACAGCAGTCCTAATGCTACCAGAAAATTTGTTACACAATATGGCAGGCCTCATAGTCATTTATATGCCTTTTTTTATTCACTAGACTACTATAAGTACTGCAGCGAAATCACATCAAGAACATACCTGAAGTAAATTGCAGCCTGTCGAAGACCACTCTTTCATCCAAAGAGTACTGGACATTAATGCTCAGATATTAAAATAGAATGGGCCTCGGCCCCCTTTTACTACTCTATTTTGATATTACATTTAGTGTCTCACCTACCTCCTCTGCCTCTGTTTCAACTATAAAACTCATGAAGAAACTCATTGAAAGGGTTGTTGATCAGATATCTGTGGATTGTAAGTTGTTTCCCTTGAGATATAGTGCTCTGTGTAAAGTTGTAAGATAGGCCGAGGAAGATGTTTTCAGACTGAACGTCAAGTTGTTGGCAATGTTGTACATGACTGGTGTTGCTCTTTAATATGACAAGAACATTTATTTGGATCCTGATTGAAAGCAGTAGTGATGTTTTTCTATCTCTATTTTTATTTCTCTTTTTGATTCATAATATTTCATTTCTTCTAGTACGCATCAGAAATCTGGCATAGGATTTACCCTCGCATGGTACCCTATGTTTCTTCTCTCCCTACCTTTGATGTTTTCTACTGTATGTGTTATCTGAGTGTCGATTTAAGTTAATTTAACCAATGTACTGTCTATAATTTACTGCTAGCTGATGTATGAATTAATGAATCCATCCTCAGATGTTATTGTTAGGTTTTAATTAAAAGAATTGGGTTACTTCTTATTAGGATCCTTCTCGATCAATTGAACCTTTCTAAATTCCCTTAAGCTGGATGCCGAAGCATTGAGAGTTCAAAGTCTCTCTCTGATCTCAGGTCTCTTCCTTTGCATTTAAATCTTAAATGTTCTCTTTGTCTGAAGAGTTTACCCTTTAGGAGTGGGGTCACAGGTGTCTAACAACGCGTCCTGTCCCTGGATCCAATTCCTGAGCGGTCACCTTGGAGGTTTCCTTGCTTTCACTTTCTTTCTTACCATTTCATGCCACACTTTCATCTTTAAGATCCAATGCTTTAGATGACTAGCCCAACTGAAAGCTTGCATATTTAATAGCAAGTAAAACCTTTCCTGACTCCATTGCCCAATGGTCTCGAGTGTTTCCTAAAATCATTCCTCCTTTGTCTAGAATCCTCTTTATCCATCCTTGTCTCATGTTGAACCCTTCCTTCCTTATTCCCAACAACCAAACAAACAATTAAACAAAAAAACTCGTGCCTATAACTAGCCTAAAACCTAAAAACAGAGCTCCAAAGACATGTACCTTTGTCTATCATAGAGAGATCCCTCTCTGGACCCAGGAGGGCTAGATCCTGAGGTCTAAAAGTGGTTCTGATGTTGTCTCATATTTTGGTATTACCAAACTTTCCAAAACATGGGAACCCCAACAACATACACTTGCAAACAATTAAACACTCACATCAACAAAGAAAACTTAAGCTCTGATACCAAACTCAACCTAAGCTCTGATACCAAACTCGATCTGTATCAGATCTATATGTAAATGTTATTTAGTTTGTATAAATTGCAGGTGTTAAAATTAAGTTTCATGAGATTTTATGTTAAAATATTATACACATAAATCATGAAGTTAAAATATGAAATAGAAGAAAACAATAGACAAATACAACATAAAAATAACCACAACACAGCAAGTGATGAAGGAGTTCACCCCTCCTGGGTTATGTCTCCTAGTCCAGCTTCCAATGAGTGGCCCTCTTTCATTATGCTCATAAAATGGTGATTACATACATTTATAGAGCTCAAATAGCTTCAATAATTGCTCAAACAGCTTTAGAGCTATCAAAAACCCATGTCTAGCCTCTTTCTACTCCAAAAAAGGATAAAAACTCCAGAATTTATGAGTTTCCCTAGCTTTGATGCTAGTCGCTCTAAAAATTCCCCAAATCCATAACCATCCTACAATTTCAGCCTGAATTCCAGTAACAGAGTGCCAGTCTGGTGGATTTCCGGTGGAATTCATGGGACACTTAAAAAACACGCCAAGGCGGGGCCCTCTCTACCTCCATAGTGCCCACGGTTCTGGGCCAAGGTCGTATACACAGTTTGTTGGGGGAGGACCGGGGTTAAGCCCTAGCACCTTACCCCATTACTTTGTCACATAACATTTAAATAGTATTTGTGGGCTATGGTTTAATAATAAAAATGGTACCCCAGTCGGTTAAGGCATTGTGTTGTTTGTTGTGAAGTCGTGTTACCACCTATAATATTTGTTATAAAAAAAGGTGGCTAAGACTTTTTTTGAGCTTCTCTTCAAAGAACAAATTTTATTACTAAAAAGTGTTGGCTCTTGAAGGCCTCATACTTCTGTCCAAAATCTTAATTTGATGTTACCATTTTATACTCAGAAATTCTGTTGATTTCATGAGAAAAGACTGCTTAGAAACCATCATTTTCCCCCTTCTCCCACTCAAAAATAACCTTCATTTGCTCCCATTTTTCTCCATAAATCTCCTTTGTTTTCATGATTCCTCTTCTTCCCTTCATGAAAATCATTTTTACAAAGTTAAAAACTCACTGATTGGCCTTACCGAAACCCCCAAATCCATTGAAAACTCTGAAAAAATTCATAAAAAAAAGGTTTTTTATTACTATGGACTTAAGCCCCCTTGGGCTAAGTCCTAACCACTTCCCCACCATACGTTTTGAGGCTAGAACCAAGCGCTAACCCTGTTTGGTGCTTATCGCATTGGAAAGATTCAAGCACGCAAGTCTTTTGCCATGATTCCGAAAAGTTCCGATGCGATTAGCCTGTGTATTTAAGACCCCCAATCATATTATTTTTTCATATAAACCGTGGGCCTGCCTTCCACACTTGAAACATTGAAAAATCCATTCCCAATCCATTTTTTCCTTTGTAAATACAAAAACCCATTTATCCAAAGTTTTGATCTAATAAGCCAAAGTCACGTGTTAATATAAATGGTTAGATTAAAAGACCCGATCGCGCAATCGCATCGGAGAAATACAAATGGGTTGATTGAAAAGACCACATCAAAACTTTCGATGCAATTAAGTCCCATATCCATAGATCCCGGTCCTTTGTTTTATTTGTAAAACTAAGCACAAAGGCCGAAGTCCTTATTGCATCGAAAAAATTCAATGGGTATATTGAAAGACCGGGCCCGAAGTTCTGATTGCGATATGCCCTTTTTATGTAAAGCCCCGGGCCCATCATATTCTATAGACCCCCGGGCCCATCATATTCCATAGACCCATGGCCTCGTAAACAAGCGCCTTTTCATATATATAAAGATACCGCTCCGATCCATCAAAACCTTTGTTCTATTAAAAGTTTGGGTTTTTCATATATTATAAGGGTTTTTCTGCCAGTTCGTTCTAAAAACTAATCTCCACCGTTGATCGTAAGGCTGATCAATGTCCCACGCAAAATCACATCGAAAAATTTCCATCGCGTACATTTGTTTGTCCCCCCGATCGCCCTTCCTTCCGATTCATTCCCCACCATTTATCTGATCCTCAGATCAAACGGCCAGTGCTCAATCGCATCAGAGTTTTCAATCACCGGCGTTATATTTCTTCCCCCGATCGCGCTTTTCCGATTCTTTCTCTGCACCGTTGATCTAATATTTAGATCGACGGTCGCACTACATCGCATCGCAACTTTCAATCTGGCATTTTTCCCCCACCCCGATTGTGATCCTCTAATTGGATTTGGACCGTCCACATGTCCAGATCGGATGGTCCAAAATCACTTCGTCTTATTCTTCTCCCTACTCTCTTTTTTTCCTCTTCTACGCAGATCTCCACCGTTGGATGCTTCCATCAAACGGCTACGCTCCTCCCTCACCTTCTGAAGCATTTTTTACCTAAATACGTAGGATTTCCTAATGTTTTGTTTGTTTTGCAGGTTTCGAAGGTTTTTTTCCCATACTATGAAGGAAAATAAAGCTGAGGGTGACGATCCTCTAGCCTTTTGGTTATCAAAGGGAAAGGGACTAAAAGGACTCCACTCTACGTTTCGTCGATGCTCCATGGGCATTGATGCGATACGAGCCTTGCGCGGCCTGCACATTAAGAAGACACTATGATTTTTAAATCACAATTAAAAGAGTACGTACGTTTATCGCAGTGCAGCAGTAAACAAGATTGAAGACGTATTTGGGAATTAAGAAAACGATTATCAGCCTAATTACCAGAAATAAACACAGTCAAAAGAAAAACATAAGTGTTTAACTGACAGAAAGGCCTCTACCACCTCAATTGAGGTGAATTGATTCCTCAGCTACCATAAGTGCCACCTGTGCCTCAAAGCATTCAAAGCAGAGGCCGAAGTTATTGATTAAATGAAGATATTCGCCTCAGCGCAGCCAGAGGGTTACTTCTGCAAGGAACTTAAATGCTAAAAATATCTGCAGAGTTACTCCAAACATGACACAGAGCCTTAAAGTCAATAAAATCTCCCACCGAGCTTAATTCATAAATGTAAAAAATGTATTAATACAAACCGTAATGGTCAGAACTTCTCCATCGAGTCCCTCAAAAGGCCGAGAAGTCATTACTCTGTATTAATTGTCTTGAGAGATATTTTATCAGATCTCCCCTCCTCATTCTTCTATAAATACCTTTGTAGAAGATAAGAAGTTGTTGGTTGCAGAACTTTGAAATACATCTGAGCTTAAAATTCTGACTGTAAATAGTGTTCACTGGCCCTTAGAGCTCTGCTTGTGATAGATAAGTTAGGCTGAGATGAGTAGATGATTGCTAAACTCAAGCATTGGACTTAAAGTTGTAACTGGTTTGGAGCATCAATACAAGCTGATTTATGGGATCCTGGTCTATGTTGACGGTGATGTTTTTCTACTTGTAACTTGTTATTTTGTTTCTGTTTTCACTGTGTTTCATTTTCTCTTATAAAGAACATCAATGCATAGAGTTAGGACCTACTGTATATCAGTAACCTTCTTTGACTGAAAATCTGTATTTATATGTTTTCTTCCAAACTGTGTTATTTGGGAATGATTTAATTCAGTTTAAGCATAGGAATGATGGCGTTCCCTCATCTTATTGCCTTAGCTGAATATTATTCTTGAATGTTATGTTCAGTATTAGTTAAGTAGAGATGAACTATGGAAGATATGGTGTGCCCTAGTCCTAGTATTATCCCCAAAGACTGTCTGAATGTTTCTCTTGGAATGTGTTAAAAGCTGGCTAGTTTAGAAGTACATACCAAATCTTAGGCCATTCTGTGTTATCTTTATGTTGGTCTTGAAAGTAACCAAGTAAAGCAGAGCTAGGAGAGGATTTGTGGTGAGCCCGGCCCGCTAGTTTCTACTCCAAAAGTTGCCTTCAAGTTCCCCCTTTGTTTTAAAATGCTTTCTATTGAAAGTGTATCAAAGGCTGGCTAGTTTAAAAAAGGCTGGCTAGTTTAAAAGTACTTACCAGATCCTAGTTTGCTTTCATGTTCTTCTTAAGTGTTTGTCAAAGGCGGGCTAGTTTAAAAGTACTTACCAGATCCTAAGCTACTCTTTGTTCTGCATCTGTTTAATTTTCCTTCTTATTGTATCATTTCATTCCATAAATCAATCTTCAAAGAGATCCTTAGACATAGATGACTTGCCCCATGGACCACTCTTGCCTCTTGTTGTTCCAATTAAACCCTATTATGACTCCATAGCCCAATGGACTAAAACCTGCAATTATCTATCTTTTTGGCCGAAGCTTACTCTGATTGCTTGCAACTTCTCACCTTTGGAACTCTTTGCATTTAGAACTTTCCACCTTAAATAGTAATCATGCTCAACCATCCAAAAACAAAACAAACCCTTGGCCTTCATAACTAGCCTAATATTATTACCCCAAACTTCAAAGACAAATCCATCTTTGCACTTATTGGAGAGATCCCTCTCCGGATTCAGGAGGGCTAGATCCTAGAATCCCAAAGTTGGTTGAAACGATGTTGTTTCTGTGATCGGACTTTGCCAATCTTGCTGATTACAGAATCCTAACATTTCTGGCGACTCCACTGGGGACCAAACCTAGAACCATTTTTTCATTTTTATAAAACTTTGAGAGTAAAAAGCAGCCTTTTTAAGCACTACCTAAGAGAGGTAATCATGGTAAAACTTGTTTGAATCAGTGACAAACTAGGTAAAACCTAGGATTCGCTTAAGACTTTATCTAACCTTGTAAAATCAGTTGGCTTAGCCATAAGAGTAAACCCTTTTGTCTCATAACCGTAGCTAAGTTTTGAAACAAAGTTAGGATATTCTTAAAAACTATACAACTGAAAAATAACTCGGAAAAACCTAAAAATATTTCAGATTGGTATCCAATAAACATGTTGGTGGACCATAAAACCTTTTACCTCCTTACAGGCTAAAAACTTCCACTTGGCAACTCCACAATCCTGAACAGACCTTAAGACTCCACTGGGAAGAACCCTTATCATTATAATATCTTTCAAACTCAGTCAGAAGACTGTAGGATTAAAATTGTAAAACAGACTAGTTAACCTCTTAAAGATTGTCATATCTGGTTGCACTTTTCCTGTTTTATTTGGGTCTGGAAAACTCAGCATAGTGGCTCCTAGAAATATTCACACTAGAGCCCATCCTAACCCTGATCCACCTGAAGTAGTTGATAACCCAGAAGGTATCCTTAGAAAGTATCCTAAGATTAAATTGTCAATTGTTTTCAAATCACCCTTGAGAGCTAATTCAGTCCCTGAAAATCTTTCAGCTCTACAAAAATCACAAGCTGACTTAGTAAATCCATTTAGAACTAGGTCTCTTGGTGATTTAGATCAGTTACATTCGGAGTCTTCACTTTCATCTCCTGAAGCAAGTGAACATCTTGGTAGCCGAGAAACAACACCTCCTGATTTACATTTCCTTCATAATTTAGGTGTCTCTCATCCAAGATCATCTCAACAATCTATTCCTAGTCCATCCACTACTGCTCACCCTACATCCACTGTTCAAACCACTCCACTTCAACCCACTTTCCCTCTTGTTAATCCACTCCTTGTGAATCCACCCCCACCACATATCATGGCAACATGGTATGCTCCGTTAGTCGTTCCTGTACCATTAATCAATCTTCCACGGGACTATCAGTCCAAAATTCCATTATATGATGCTTGTAATGCTACAATTGCATCACAACATGTGGATAAGATGAATGACTACTTTGATAGAAATGAAATTGATAATGATTATGTCAAGCTTAGATTGTTTGCTCAGAGTTTGGGGGGAGAAGTGAGAAAATGGTTCAAAGGCTTAACCCCCCATAGTATCAATGATATCCAAGCCTTCCATCAGACATTCTTAAACAAATGGGAAGTGAAGAAGAATCCTCTCCAAGAACTCAAGCAAGTATTACAAGAACCTCCATAGAAACATTAAAAAGTGTGCAAGCTATTGCACTAGATTCAATAGTGTGTATAATGCACTTTCCCCAGAACTAAAACCTCCACAGGGCTCAGCTTTAAACAATTTTCTTGAAGGGTTTGACTCTGACATGACCTATTAGCTGAGAGAGAGAGATTTTGCAACTCTTGAAGATATGCAAAAGGGTGCTCTTTCTGTGGAATTCAACTTAATGGAGAAGAGAGAAAGAATGAAAACTAAAAAGAGAGTATCTTTTAGAGAGGAATCCACACCTTCTAATTCAAACTAAAAAATGGAGAGAATGATGGAGGAGATGATGAAAGAAATGAGCATAATTAAGAGAGCACAAGAAAGCCAAAACCAAACCGCTCCTCAAAATAGAAATCAGAACTAGAACCAAAATTTTAGAAGGAACCAACCTCCAAACAGACCTAGCGAAGATGATCAACAGATCACTCCACCCTTTCATCAAAACTATGTAAGTGAGGTTGAGGAAACAAATGAAATAGCAGAGGAGGATGATATCAACATGCTGGGGATAGACAATCATGACTTTGAGATTCATTATGATAGAAAACAAGGTCTATACACACCTTATGATGACAGAAGAGATGATGATCAAAATTATTATCAAGGCATGGAAAATTTCATCATAGAGTCTCAAAGAGAATATGACCTTAGAAGAAAAACTAGTCAACAAACCCAAAACACAAAAACCTCTAATAAATCCTCACAAAACAGCACTGCAACCAAGCCTAAAGTTGTTAAAAAAAAGGGTAAAACAGTGGCTGAAAATTCTGATAATGATAAAGAGAAAGGCACTCAAAACAATGAAAAACAGAGTGCAGACCTTAGTAGTACTAAGACTTCAGCTAGTACTCCTATGAAAACAATTTTGTCGAATATAAATAAAACAAATCAGCAAGCTGATATTGCTGATAGAATGACAGCTAATAAGGCTGAAACAAGTTCTTCAAAGAACCAAATTCCCTTCAGCCTTGAGCAGGAAATTTCAAAAATCAAAACCTCTGTTCCCTTAACTCAGTTAGCTGCCCATCATGTATATAGGACCCAAATTTTGAAGGCTTTAAACATTGAAGAGAACGAGGACACTGTCAATCTTAATGATGATCAACCAGAGCTTATTTTTGGTCCTAATATTGAAGGTATGTATCAAGAGGGACTTGTTCCTCCCTTTTATGTGAGTTTAAATGTTCATGACAATTTTTTACACAATGCTATGCATGACTCCGGGGCTTCTCATAATTTAATGCCAAAAGCTGTAATGGAGAGCCTGGGTCTAGAAATCACCAGACCTTATAAATATCTTTACTCCTTTGACTCGAGCAGAGTGAAATGTTTAGGATTAATCAAAGACCTCTATGTTAACTTAGCCCAAATTCCAGCCAAATTCTTAGTAATGGATATTGTGGTGGCTGATGTTCCCCCCAAATATGGAATTTTGTTATCAAGATCATGGGGGGCTAAGTTACAAGGGACTATGCAAATGGACATGACCTATGCGACTATCCATGTTTTCAATCAAAATAGAAGACTCTACAGGGAGTCTCATATGAAATACACAGTGACAAGTCAAGACAGACCACAAAAATCCCCTTTATACTCTGTAAACACAGGCCTTGATTCATTTATCCTCTTTAATGAAGAAACATTAGATGAACAAGTAACTTTAACAGAGTTAATGGCCGATAGAGAGGAGGGGGTAAATACCACAGAACCGTCAAAATAGTTTGTTGAACCTTTAAACAACAGAAAACCAAATATGGGTCTTGAAATACAAGTTACGTGTCCTTTGCTTTTAAACCTGGACACAAAAGAAAATGTGCCTCCACTTAATGAAAAACCTGAAGAGTCAAAACAAATTCAACTAAGTGCTGACATTCCATGAAAATTAGAAAGCACAGAAAGGAAAGAGGACAGTAACCAAACAGATGAAACTAAAAATAGTCCTCTGTGGAGTATGTATTTTGATGGATCCTGCACTAGAACTAATGTTGGTGCAGGTGTCTGGATTTCCAACACTGAAAATAACCACACAGAATGTATTTCCTGTACATTAAACTTTCAGTGTTACAATAACATAGCGGAGTATGAATCCCTTCTCTTAGGCTTGCATCTATTGAAAATGTTAGGAGCCAGAAGAATTAACGTGTATTGGGATTTAGAGTTAGTCATTAGGCAAGTCAACGGGGAGTATAACGTGAATCATCCCAGACTTAGGGCCTATCGAAATGATGTCATGGACCTTTTAAAAGCATTCGAGGAGTCCAAATTGATTTTTGTCCCGAGAAAAAGAAATATTGCGGCCCACAATTTAGCCTTTGCAGCTAGAACATGCTTAATGCCATACCAAACAAAGGACTGCACAACTTAGATAAAATTTAGACCAGCTGTGCCTGATAATGAAAAGTATTGGCAAGTGTTTGATGGAGATGAAAAAATAGAAGACTTCATGCAATTCAAAAATGAATTCGAACTACACAGTTCGGACTCAGATTGTGAAACAGACTGCGGTGAAGAAAATTTTCTTGGAAAAGAAGAGCCGTCTCCTGAACTTGCCAATATTAACCTTCTTTCTAGCGAACTTGAAAACAAAACAAAAATGAATGCCAAGTTTGAAACAGAGGAGTTAGAAACTCTGCATTCTAAAGATGAAAGTTTGCCTAAAGGTCTAGCCCCTTTAGAAGAGTTGTTCGATTTTAACGATGTGGCGAATAAACCAAAACTGGAACCTATAGAGACTGAAGTGGAAGAGTGAAATATTAGCAGTGAACTTAGACCTATGATGATTAAACTATCCAAGAATTTACTAGCTCACATTAAACTCAAATACATTGAGTTGTTTAAAGAATTTTCTGATGTTTTGCGTGGAGTTATGAATATCTTAAATCCTATGACACTGAAATAATACAACACAAAATTCCCCTCAAAGAAAACTAAAAACCATTCAAATAGAAACTGTGCAGAATAAACCCTATTCAGTTACCATTGGTTCAGAAGGAAATCATGAAAATGTATGATGCTAGTATTATTGTCCCTATTAGATATTCTGAATGGGTATCTAATATGGTGTCTGTTAGGAAGAAAACTAGAGAGATCAGGCTTTGTATAGACTTTAGAGACTTAAACAAAGCTTCATTAAAAGACAACTACCCTTTACCCAAGATGGATCATATTTTACAAAGGGTGGTAGGGTCTAAAAGAATTTCTTTTCTTGATGGCTATTCTGTACAATCGGATCTTAGTTCACCCCGCCGATCAATTAAAGACATACTATTACACCATGGGCACTTTCGCTGCATGTGAATATGCCTTTATCTAATGAATGGCCGGAGCAAATTTTCGTGGACACATATATCATTCGTAGAATCAGCTTCTTCATCATTATCTATCTTGATGATGTTACTGTGTTTTCAAAAACAGGTGAAGAGAAATTAGAACATTTAAGAAAGGTTTTCGAGAAGTGCAGAAAGTTTGGGATATCTTTAAACCCTAAGAAGACACTATTTGGTCTCCAAGAAGGTAAAATTTTTGGGCACATTATTTCAGAAGAGGGTATAAAGATAGATCCCAAGAGGATTGAGGCCATATTGCAAATCTCTCATCCTTGGAACATCAAAGAGTTGCAGTCTTTCATCGGAAAGATTAACTTCTTGAGAAGGTTCATCCCCAACTTGGCCGAGCTCCTTAGGAATATCACAAACATGTTAAAGAGGGAGCAAGGGATAAAATGGACCTTGGAAGAAAAGACATCCTTTGAACTGGTGAAACAAGCGTTAACCAAAACACCAGTTCTTATAAGTCCTAATTTTTCGAAGGATTTTTATATTTTTTCATTTGCATCAGAACATACCATAGTTGTTGTCCTCCTACAAAAAAATCCACAAGGACAAGAGCAACCTATTGTATTCTTTAGCAAGGCATTGAGGGATGCTCCTTTGAAGTATAACATTATGGAGAAGCAAGCTTTTGCTTTGGTCAAAGCATTGAAAGACTTCAGGGTATACATCCTTCACTCACACATCATTGCCTTTGTCCCTAACTCAGTTGTTAAGAGATTATAACACAAGACCCATATGGTAAGAGAGGTAAGTGGATTGCTATTATCCTTGAATATGATTTAGAGATAAAACCCACTAAACTCATCAAAGGCCAATGTCTAGCCAGATTAATGGCTGAATCAAATTTTGAAGTTCTTGATATTAATATGATTAATGCTTTAGATGATCAAGAGGAAGTCTCAACTCCCATTGTTGAAAACCATTTCATTAATTCCTCTTGGTATGCTGATATTGTTTATGTTTTTCGCAAGATTCTTAAAGTTAAAAGTTGTAAACTATTGCATTATAGATAAATGTCTTTATTGGAAAAATGCAAGTGGTCTATTGCTTAAATTTTTGCTTGAGTTGAATGCAGAGAAGGTTAAGCACGAATTCCATGAAGGAGAGTGTGGAGGTCATTTATACTAGAATACAACAGCCAACAAAATTTTGAGGGTTGGTTTCTACTGGCCTACTCTTTTTTATGATGTGCATAAAATGATCATTGCCTGTCATAAATGTCATCCTTTTGAAGGCAAAAGAAAACTGCTACCCCTACCTCTGCATCCAATCACTGTTGAAGCCCCATTTCAACAGTGGGGACTTGACTTCATAGGAGAAATCCATCCCCCATCTTCTGCACAACATAGATGGATTCTCATTGCCACAGACTATTTCACTAAGTGGATAGAAGCCATGCCTTGTAGGCAGGCCAATGATTCAGTTATTATAAAATTTATGGAGACTAACATTCTCTCTAGATTTGGATGTCCTACTAATATTATCACAGATAATGCAGCAGCATTTGGATCGGAGAAGATGGTTGAGTTCTGTCATAGATATCAGATAACATTGGGGCATTCCATGGCTTATTACCCCCAAGGTAATGGACTTGCTGAATCCTCAAACAAAAGTTTAGTGAGCATAATCAAGAAACTATTGGAAGACAATAAAAGTTCTTGGCATACAAAGCTAGTTCATGCACTTTGGGCTGACAGATTGACTTTGAAGAAATCTATTGGCATGTCACCCTTCCAGCTTGTGTATGGTACTGATGCAATTTTTCCAAACAGTCTTGGTGTACCAGTAATGAAGTTGATTCAAGAGTTGCAAAATAAAGTTAATGACATGATCAGAAGAATAAATCAGACCATTCATTTTCAGCAAACCAGAGAGGAGGTGTATAATAAAGCATTGCAGAAACAGGACAACATTAAAAAAAATTTTGACAGAAGAACAAAGGCCAGCAATTTCAAAGTTGGTGACAAGGTTTTAAAGTGGGACTCAAAGAGGGAAGACAAGGGCAAGCATGGAAAATTTGACAACTTATGGCTTGGCCCTTACTCTATTCATTCAGCTACTGGTAACAATGCATTTTTCTTGCAGGAGTTGAATGGAGCAGAATTGTTTGGAGGTCTTGTCAATGGCAGGATGCTCAAACATTACTTCTCTTAATCCATGATATGTTTTGAAGCCTTTTATCTTTTTTCCATTATAAATATCTCATCCACCATTGCATTCAAAGTAAGAAAAATCAAAAATACAAAAATAGTGAAAAGAGAAAAGAGGGAAGATTGACAAAACAAGAAAGGTACAGCCCCATACCAAAAAAGAGAAACAAATCTGAAAGTGTGCAAGCTTAAATGCCACTCCTGAAAAACACACTTCTAGTTAGTCAAACAACCTAATCTTGACTAATTAGTTTTAAATTTACTGCTGATAGGATAGTGAATTCGATTTACCAAAATGTTTAATCTTGGCTTATCAGTAGATAGTTTAGGATAGAAATTAAAGGTTCAAACAAGATCAAAATCTGAACCTAAGTTTCCAAAGAGAGAATGACTCAAATATATTCTATTTTCTTGAGTCAAAAAGATGTAAATCTAGTTCTAATTAGCTCAAAATCTGAACCAGAGAGCAAGGAAGAAACAACTCACATAAGAGTCTAAACAGAGCTGTAAAAAGAGGAAGGAAGTGCCTTGAATTTTCAGATCTTGAGCCTTCCATTTTGATTTAATTTTCTGCAAAAATAAATGTCTGTGAGCAGCTTGTTTTCTATGCCATAGACCAGCATCAAGTTAGACTATTTAATCCTGACTTGTATGTTTTTAAATTTTCTGCTGTAGAAATTAGAGAATAAAAATTTGTCGGACTGTTTAATCCTAACAGATTAGTAGATTAGGTAGAGAAGCATCTGAACTCAACTGTTTAATATGAGTTTAGGGAGAAATAAAGAGTAGAAATAGATTATATTTCCCGATTTCAAAAAGAATAAAATTTTGTGAAAAAATTTTGCCAATCCAAGTGCACTATAAATGAAGAAAAAATGCTAGATCAGTAGGATTGGGTAGGTAGAAAGCTTGTAGATGAAAGATCCATTGTTTTTGTAGCTGCTAATATGTTTTCAGAGCAAGATCATCCCAGCAAAGGAAGGGCAGCCCAATGGATCAGGCACAGGTCAGCCTCCCAGAGAACATAATGGATGTGGCACAGGTCAGCCTCCCAGAGAATGCAAGTCTCAAGTTCTTGATGCCTTCAAGAAGGCACCATCCCCAAGTGGAGCCACTGTTAGCCACCTATAAAATTTGTTATAGCAAAAGGTTGCTAAGACCTTTTTGAGCCTTCAAAGAACAAATTTTATTACTAAAAAGTGTTGGCTCTTGAAGGCCTCATGCCTCTGTCCAAAATCTTCTTTACTATTTCCATTTTATACTCAGAAATTCTGCTGATTTCATGAGAAAAGACTACTGAGAAACCATCATTTTCCCCCTTCTCCCACTCAAAAATAACCTTCATTTTCTCCCCTTTTTCTCCATAAATCTTCTTTGTTTTCATGATTCCTCTTCTTCCCTTCATGAAAATCGTTTTTACAAGGTTAAAAACTCAATTTTTAGCCTGACCGAAACCCCCAAATCCATTGAAAACCTTGAAAATTTTCATAAAAAACAAGTTTTTGTTACCATGGACTTAAGCCCCCTTGGGCTAAGTCTTAAAAACCTTTTCCCCCACATGTCCACACCCTAGAACCAGGCTCTAGGCCCACAAGGCACTTATTGCATCGGAAAGATTCAAGTACGCAAGTCTTTTGCCATGTTTCGAAAGTTCCAATGCGATTAGCCTTTGTATTTAAGACCCCCGATCATATTATTTTTTCATATAAACCATGGGTCCACCTTTCAAGCTTAAAACATTGAAAATACATTCCCGATCCATTTTTTCCTTTGTAAATACAAAAACCCATTTATCCAAAGTTTTGATCTAATGTGCCAAAGTCACGTGTTAAATGAAAATGGTTAGATCAAAAAGACCCGATCGCGCAATCGCATCGGAGAAATCCAATGGGTTGATTAAAAAGACTCGCATCAAACTTTTCGATGCGATTGGGTCCCGTATATATAAACTCTGCCCCCCTCCACCTTCCACTCCATATAACTTTCACCCGGGACCAAGAGTTTAAGTCCCGAGGTGCCAATCGCATCGAAAAATTCCAATGGGTTGATTGAAAAGCCCAAGCCCGAGGCTCCGATTGCGATTGGCCCTTTGTTATGAAAAGCCCTGGGCCCATCATATTCCATATAACTAAAGGCCCCGCAGTCGGGCGCCCGACCATTCCATATATATATATATATACTCCGCCCCCGAAGCATAAAACCTTTGTTTTATTTAAATTTTTGAGTTTTCATATATCATAAGGGTTTTTCCACCGGTTCATTCTAAAAGAAATCCCCGCCGTTGATCGTAAGCCGATCAAATGGCCAGCGCTCAATCGCATCAGATTTTTTCATCGCATGCCTTTGTTTACTCCCTTCAATCGATTAACTCTCCGATTCATTCTCCACCGTTGATCTAATCCTTAGATCAACAGTCTGCGCTACATCGCATCGCAACTTTCAATCGGTGCATTTGCCTGCCACCCTCGATTGCGATCCTCTGATTGGATCTGGACCATCCACGTGTCCAGATCGGACGGTCCAAAATCACTTCGTCTTATTCTTCTCCCCGCTCTCCTTTTTGCCTCTTCTACGTATATCTCCACCGTTGGATGCTTCCATCCAATGGCTACGCTCCTCCCCTACCTTCTAAAGCATTTTTTCCCCAAATACGCAGGATTTCATAATGTTTTGTTTGTTTTGCAGGTTTCGAAGGTTTTTTTTCCCATACTATGAATGAAAAGAAAGTTGAGGGTGACGATCCTCTGGCCTTTTGGTTATCAAAGGGAAAGGGACTAAAAGGACTCCACTCTACATTTCGTTGATGCTCCATGGGCATTGATGCAATACGAGCCTTGCGCGGCCTACACATTAACAATACAATGTGATTTTTAAATCACAATTAAAAGAGTATCAGCATTGAAGGAAAGAGCGCATCAGAAACAGAAGATTGAAGACAGATTTGGGAATTACGGCTAAGAATGATTATCAAAAGCCTAATTCCCAGGATTAAAACACAATTAAAGGAACATCATAAGTATTTAACAGACAAACAGGCCTCCACCACCTCAATTGAGGCAAATTGATTCCTCAGCTACCATAAGTGCCACTTGTGCCTCAAAGCATTCAAAACAGAGGCCGAAGTTATTGATCAAATGAAGATATTCGCCTCAGCGCGGCCAGAGAGTTACTTCTGCAAGGAACTTAAATGCTAAAAATATCTGCAGAGTTACTCCAAACATGACATAGAGCCTTAAAGTCAATAAAATCTCCCACCTAGCTTAATTCATAAATGTAAAACAGTTAATACATACTAGAATGTTTGTGAAATTCTCCATCGAGCCCCTCAAAAGACCGAGAAGGCATTACTCTGTATTAATTGTCCTAAGAGATCTTTTATCAGATCTCACCTCCTCATTCTTCTATAAATACTTCTGTAGAAGATGAGAAATTTTTGGTTGCAGAACTTTGAAATACATCTGAGCTTAAACTTCTGACTGTAAATAATGTTCACTGGCCCTTGGAGCTCTGCTTGTGATAGATAAGTTAGGCTGAGATGAGTAGATGATTGCTAAACTCAAGCATTGGACTTAAAGCTGTAACTGGTTTGGAGCATCAATACAAGCTGATTTATGGGATCCTGGTCTATGTTGACGGTGATGTTTTTCTACTTGTAACTTGTTATTTTGTTTCTGTTTTCACCGTGTTTCATTTTCTCTTATAAAGAACAGAAATGCATAGAGTTAGGACCTACTGTATATCAGTAACCTTCGCTGACTGAAAATATTTATTTATATGTTTTCTTTCAAACTGTGTTATTTGGGAATGATTTAATTTAGTTTAAGCATAGGAATGCTGGCGTTCCCTCGTCTTATTTCCTTAGCTGAATATTATTCTTGAATGTTATGTTCAGTATTAGTTAAGTAGAGATGAACTATGGAAGATATGGTGTGCCCTGGTCCTAGTTTTATCCCCAAAGGCTGTCTGAATGTTTCCCTTGGAATGTGTTAAAAGTTGGCTAGTTTAGAAGTACTTACCAGATCTTAGGCCATTCTGTGTTATCTTTGTGTTGGTCTTGAAAGTAACCAAGTAAAGCAGAGCTAGGAGAGGATTTGTGGTGAGTCGGGCCCGCTGGTTTCTACTCCAACAGTTGCCTTCAAGTTTCCCTTTGTTTTAAAATGTTTTCTATTGAAAGTGTATCAAAGGCTGGCTAGTTTAAAAGTACTTACCAGATCCTAGTTTGCTTTTATGTTCTTCTCAAGTGTTTGTCAAAGGCTAGCTAGTTTAAAAGTACTTACCAGATCCTGGGCTGCTCTTTGTTCTGCATCTGTTTAATTTTCCTTCTTGTTGTATCATTTCATTCCATAAATCAATCTTCAAAGAGATCCTTAGACATAGATGACTTGCCCCATGGACCACTCTTGCCTCTTGTTGTTCCAATTAAACCCTATTATGACTCCATAGCCCAATGGACTAAAACCTGCAATTATCTATCTTTTTGGCCGAAGCTTACTCTGATTGCTTGCAACTTCTCACCTTTGGAACTCTTTGCATTTAGAACTTTCCACCTCAAATAGTAATCATGCTCAACCATCCAAAAACAAAAAAAAACCCTTGGCCTTCATAACTAGCCTAATATCATTACCCCAAACTTCAAAGACAAATCCATCTTTGCACTTATTGGAGAGATCCCTCTCCGGATTCAGGAGGGCTAGATCCTAGAATCCCAAAGTGGTTGAAACGATGTTGTTTACGCTGATCGGACTTTCGCGATATTGCTAATTCTGATTCCTAACAGTCAGAGAATTAAACTCCTTTGGAGGTTAATCCGGACTTCAAACAAAATTTTGTGGTCCCAGTGCTGCCACATGGCGGGTGGCGGCCTCCGGTTGAACCGCATGGTAGGCTATGTGGTTGGCCACCCATACGATCAAATGAAATTCACCCACCGTACCATTCCAAGGCTGCCACATGTCGGGAAGTGGTAGTCCCAAAAAATTATTACTCCAATGCAAGGCTATGTGGCCACTGCCCCTTTGGGCCAAGTGCAGTGATTGTCAACTTTGCAAAAATTTCCTGTTTGGGAAAGTGAGCAAAACTCGTTTCTGGGAGTATACGGTGTCAGTTTTCCACGAAACAAGTTGCACTGGATTCAGAACGACAAGATCTACGCGGTCTTTCAGGTTACACACCATTTCGATAACATTCATTTTTTAGCATATTTTTTAGCACCTGATCACATAATAACAACATAAATACCATGGATACAACAAAAATAGAATCGAGGTCAAAAACACAACCATAATCGGTCAAAATCGTGAATCCAACAAAAACACAACCATCATAGGTCAAAATCGTGAATCACATGAAATCATCATAAATCATATGTAACCATCATAAGTTAGAATCATAGATCACATGAATAATAGAACTGAAATAAAATATCGATACTTATCGTTCATCGGCTCCTACTTCTACCTTTTTTCTTTCTATACACACACCGAACTGGTTTCCACACTCGGGGAGCACCTAGTACCTTTTCTTCTCTTCAATCACAAACACACAGACACAATGTTCATTGCACACATACAACCATACACCACATACATCACCATAAAATACATGCACCTGCACCTAACATACAACACATACACCTACACCCGGTGCACAATACAACACAATACATATGCCTACACTAGCATACAATACATACACCTACACCTGGTGTACAATACAGTATAGTACATATGGCTACAATAGCATACAACACATATACCTACATTCAGGAATTCAACACAACACATACACTTGCATCTGGTGTATGACACAACACAATACATACACTTGCACCCGACGTACAATAAATACATATACGAAGTACAGCACAATGAATACATTGTTGGACATTGGATAAATAAACTATCCCTGTGTGTTTCATGACATGGACTAACTGCCTCTCATGGATCCTTATCTTTGGCGATGTGATCGTTGACTAACACCTGCGATTTTTGGTCTAACGGCAATCGTGATTCCCAATAAGTGGTATCAGAGCATAAGTCACGAGTTCGATACACACTCGGCTCGCGTTGGGGGGGAAATTGTTGGACATTGAATAAATCAATGATCCCCGTGTTTTTCGTGACATGGACTAACCGCCTCTCATGGATCTTTATCTCGGGTGATGCGATTGTTGACTAACACCTGCAGGTTTTGGTCTAATGTAAATCACGATTCCCAACATACACATGTCACGATACCACGACTAAACCATGCACATACATAGTACCACATTCCTGCAACACGACATGTACGACATTCACATCATACCACATGTATACTAGTACCATATGCACAACATGTACATAGTACCACCTATACACAACATCACTTGCACAATGGGCACACAGCATGTACATGGCACCACCTACACAATGTGTACACAACGTCAAATGTACATCGCACCACTTGTACAATGTGTACATAATACCTCATGTACATAGCACCACATGCACGACATGTACATGAAACCACATGTACACGATGCCACATGCACGACATATGCACGACACCACCTGTACACAACACCACATGTACAACATGTACACAGCACCACACGTACAATCATGCACACAACACCATATGTACATAGCACTACATATACAACATGTACACAGCACCATACGTACACAGCACCGTATATTCAACATGTGCACAACACCATATGCACACAATACCGCATATCCAACATGCGCACAGTATGGTATGTACACAACACCGCATATCCAACATGTACATAGCACCATCCATAACTAGCACTTCATATGCAATATACACACAACAATATATATATAACAAGCATACAACATTATATGTACACAATACTACATATGTTACATGTACACATCACCTTAGGTACAATCACTAAATATACAACACGCGCAACATATACACAACATTAGTACTACACATCCCTAAACCAATCACTGAATCTACCAAGAAATCTTACTTCCAGTGTTTTTCCACCATCCATGCTTGTCCCAGCATGTCGCGGATTACACCACTTTCATTCCACCGATGTATCCATCAGCATAGTGCAAGCATATAATACCAATTCATATCCACATGATACTGACCTCGTAGATCTTTCAGAGTTACTTTTCCACTTGATTCCTCATAGCCAAGAACCTCTTTCATGCCATTCACCTGTATAACCAATCATTCCTCCACAAGAATGATCCCTATCAACCCTGTCAGATATTGACATAGATAAATAGATACATACATATATAATAATTAGCATAAAACAATCATGATCATGTCAAACAATGACATACATACATGTATACATATATGGACATCATCGTAATCATACTCACAACATAATTACCAAATATCGTAAGGTCAAGGTTAAGAGAACTCCCTTTATCCATGCATAACATGCATAATATTGAGAAGAATAGTTCCCAACATAGACAAGGCATTTGATGCCTCAAATCCATTTACTTTTAATTTTTTGGTGTCTTTATCATGTATGTACTACCACCATCCATTTACCACAATGGACCCAACCAGTCCAACCCACTGTCATATTCTTACCTTCCATTGCGCTTACTCATGCACCGATATTTTTCCGCGTCTTTCATTACCTCTTGGGTACCACAAATCTCTCCCCAATATCCATCAACTTTCCTCTTTCCCAAACCAATCCTGAAGACTCTCAAAACATAAAATTAAATAACAAGAACAAAAAATAAGAAGACCATGAAAAACCAAAAGAAATATGACACCACAACAAAGTGGCACGGCCATGCACTAGACACAATCAATAGATGCAATCAAGACTAAAAATCAATCACAACAAATCACAAGAGTTAAAAAAATATAAGACTTAGCAACAAACACCATGACCCAATCCCCATGTTTCCCAATGCTTCCAAGGGAATGCGCAACCTGACCCTTCTTTGTATTTCATGGTAGTCTCTTGCCATGCAATCCCTTGCATCACACTGCCATAGCCACATAACTGTCATCGCATAAATAAATATAAAAATATACCAATTATCTTACCTTGTTGTGCCAAGCACGTTGACCTGTAACTGAACATGCACATATATCATCTCTCAAGGGACTCTATTAAGTCCGTATATTAATAGTGTAGTCCCTTATTATGTTAGTGTAGCCCCCCTTATTGTTATTGTTGTACCCCTGTAACCCCCATATTGTTATTATTTTGCCCTTACATTGTTATTTTTAGGTCGGCTAGGATTACATTGTGGCCCCACTAGGATTATATTGTGGCCCCATGGACTCCTATATATAGAAGGAGGTTTTCGTCATTTGTATCATCCAAGAATTGTTCATTCATGTAATATATTGGAGGTTTCCCCCTCGAAGTGGCTTATTTATAAGGCATTGATATCTCTTTTCTTCTATTTTTGGAGCTGGTTTTACAACATTTGGTATCAGAGCTTTGGGATTCTAGGGTTTCGCTGCTCCAAACAGGTCATTGTGGAATTTTCGCTATAAAGTTTTTTCTACGAAGGTTCAGAAGCTGAAATTTTTAGAGTGCGAAATCAAAATCCTGAGGAACATCTTCGCAAAATTTTAGAGCTTGGTTCGCAATATTTTTGGAGATATGATCTGTGGAAGTTGGGTTTTTTTGCAGGCTCCGGAATTTCACTTAAAACGGTCATCGCGAATTTTTGCTATACCTTTTTTTCTACGAAGGTTCAGAAGCTGAAATGTTTAGAGCGCGAAGCTAAAATCCTGAGGAACATCATCCCAAAATTTTAGAGCTTGGTTCACAATATTTTTTGAGATATGATCTGTGAAAGTTAGGTCTTTTTCAGGCTCTCAAATTTCATCTCAAAGAGGGGCTTGTGGGAAAATATTCATAGCTCTCTCTCTGAACATAGGATTGGAATGCCGTAAAAAGTGGCCGCAAGTACACAGACTGTAGTTTCCTGTCAATAAATTTCAGAGCCAAAGGAGGAAACAGTGACACGTGGCAAGTCGTACAAGTGCGCTCTACTGAACCAGTCCATAATTAGGTCATCATAGGAGATTGGGCACAACTTTGTCTTAAAGAATCCAAATTAGGTCAGACCTGTCGAATTCTAAAGAGAATTTAGAGGGCTACCTCAGTGCCAAATTTTAGATGTTGAATATTTGAAATCACAAAGGTAATTCAGTTTCAATATCGAGCTCCTCAAAATCAAGAAAAAGGTGTGTATTTGGTTTTTAAAATTGCATAACGTTTGTTTGAAAAAACAGTTTGAAGTGATTCCAAGGGCATAGTGAAGAATATTTATCAGAATTGGGTTATATAATGCCTCCAAAAAATAATTCCATGCCCATTAAGCCCTCAGAAATCTATACAATGATGCATGAAGAGGAAGAATTGCAGTATGAGATATCAAAATTACGGTACCAAGTGCAACAAGTTTCGATCTTACGAAGAGCAATCGAAGATGAAATAGATGGTTTAAAAGCAGAAATGGAGGCTAATTTGGATGGTCTGAAGGATCAAATAATAGCTAATATGGATGATAAATTAGTGGAAGATCACAGTGAGCATCAACAACAAGTTCTCCAACTCTCAAAGGATAACCCAACTTTGGTGCGGAATCTAATGAAACAACAGGAAGATCAACATCATATCGAAAGAAGTTATGAAGCAGTCATAGAAACAAGAACTCAACAAATACGATCAATTTTAGAGTATCTCAGCAAGTGGAAGAACTTTCCTATAGAATATTTCACATGGGAGGATGAGAATTTTATACAGAAGCATCAAGAAATAATCAAGCGTTGAGGACAACACTTGTTGAAGGAGAGGGGCATGTTAAGTCTCTATATTAATAGTGTAGCCCCTTAGTATGTTAGTGTAGCCCCCCTTATTTTTATTATTGTACCCTTGTAACCCCCATTTTGTTATTATTGTGCCCTTAAATTATTATTGTTAGGTCGGCTAGGATTACATTGTGGCCGCACTAGGATTATATTGTGGCCCCATGGACTCCTATATATAGAAGGAGGTTTTGGTCATTTGTATCATCCAAGAATTTTTCATTCATGTAATGTATTGGAGGTTTCCCCCTCGAAGTGGCTTATTTCTAAGCCGTTGATATCTCTTTTCTTCTATTTTTGGAGCTGGTTTCACAACAGACTCCAACCCCTTGACAAATCCAACCATAGCTAGAAACCAACTGTTATACCTACCAAATACATGTTCATAAATATAGCACATGTCCATATAATTCCTGAAAAAATCAAGGCTAAGACGTCTTCATGTATGTATTGCACTTATTCGTTTGGAATTAGGGTTCCAAGCATAACCAAAGGAATTATTACCCAATTCCTCTATTTTACCATTTACCTTGCTGCAATTGAGTCTTACTATGTATTGTCATATCACCCATCTATTAGTTATGGAAACAATTCAACTATTACCTTTTCATGCTAATACCAAGCATGTTTCCCTACAACTATTCACGCATGTCAATCACATGTCCCACATATCAAGACATCATATCTATCAATTTGAGATCAACCTTTTCCAAGACTAACAACCATGTCATAATCATTTAGTAGTCAAAATCACAATACTATAACTATCAACTACTTATACTCAAGTACACATCAGCTATCTCAACACATATTGTGTTAGTACAACCATATTAATACCAAATCATTTCTTCATGCAATATTATGGACACATACTTATATCATGCGATTAATAAAACATTCAACAATAAATAGACGACATAATAGAAACCAACACTCAAACACCAAATAGATGACAATCAAACATTCAAGTACAAAGTAGACAATATAAGCAAACTCATACCTTAATGTGTCTTAAGGGGAGGCTATCTTGTCTACATAATAAATCTATATTAGCATGATATAACTTCACAACCCATCAACTCAAACCTAAATAAGGTCATGATATCCATAACAGTAACTATCTAACATGTTAACATCATAACTCATAAACAATTGTCATTAGACTAATAATCAAATATGCATAGTCAACCTAGATTAGTATGACATAATATCACAAATAAGTTCGTACTTGAGTCTCATAGCCTAACCATTTGCCTTAGTACTTGCATTAGAGACACGAGGAGTTGTTTCTCACCGTGATCTAGTGTACGATTAGAGCACGGTATGAGAAAGAGGCAGAGATTAATGAGAAAAAATGGATCCCACTCCCATGTCATCTGACGGCAAGGACTACATGCAATTGATTACATATTGTAATGAATATATATTGCTGGCCTCCTCACACGGATTTAGGGAAGGATAAACATTGTTACCGATGAAATAGGTAACCTGACCTCAAAACGGGAACTCTAGCCCAAAAAGACTCAAAAAACATGAAAAAACACCCCAAAAACAAAAAAGTGTATTCCAGAACGCACTTGGTTTTTTTAAGGTCAAATTTCAACATTTTATAAAATTATGCTAAAAACAAAATTGTTTCTTGAAAAAAGGATTGAAAAAACACCCTCAAAACAAAACCAGTTGATGCTGGAATAACAAAAAAAAATTGTGTCATATTTTTGACATTTTTAAAAATAGAAATAACATTTTTTTATTTTTAAAATTCAAACATTAAAAAAAACCTAAAATTTAAGAAAAAAATAAATTTAAAAAATAAAAACATTTTAAAGCTTAAAATTTAAAAATATATAGGAATAAAAAAATAAAACTAAAAACAAAATAAAAATTTAAATTCAAACATTAAAAAAAACCTAAAATTTAAGAAAAAAAAAATTTAAAGATTAAAATTTCAAAATATATAGAAATAAAAAAATAAAAATTTAAAAAATTAAAAAAATATATATATATATATATATATATATATATATATATATATATATATATATATATATATATATATATTAAAAAAGGTTAAAAAAAAGAAAGAAATTAGAAATTAAATTTAAAAAAGAAAAGAAAATGTTTATTAAATTAAAAAAAAAAAAAAAATTAAAACTTTAAAATAAAAATTTAAAAAAAAAGCATTATTTAAATTAAAAATTAAAAAAATGAAAAATTAATTAAAAATAGAAGAAGAAAACAATAAAAATATTAAATTTAAAAAAATATATATTAAAAAAAAAAAATTTTAAAAATGTCATTAAATTTAATTATAAAAACAATATATATATATATATATATATATATATTATATGGTTAATAGACATATATTTTCCTTTCCTTCCAAATCTATACTTGCAGTTATTTGTTCATGTTATTTTTTATTTATTTGAATTGGTGATCTTTTGTGGAAGATCACTTGTTGTCCTTGTTGGTTTGTGCTTGTGTGCAGGCTTAGATAAGTAGTAGAAGAGAGGGATAGCCTAGTTGGAGTGAGAGGATTTTGCATCAAACTCAAGAGCCTTCACCAATCTGTGAGGATACCAGGTGCTAGTTCAAACCCTATAGAATTAAGGAATGCATGATTGCTTTCTTTTATGATCATATGGCTAAGGATTTATTTTTTATTGGTTAGCAATATTTATATTTTTTGGTAATCCTAATAGGGCATAGGATTACAGAGAAATGACTCCATGTGTGCCTACTACCTGAGTCACAGTATATTCTAGGGTGTGGAGTGTGATGTCTTCAAGATCCACAATCAGGATTATATCATTATCTCTTCGTACACCCTCTCTATAATGTTGTTGAATGTATCTTTGCATTGTTTCTCCACTAGTACTGTGCACCCCTTCCAACACAACTGAAGCACTCCACCTTGAAAAACCGGTGAGGAAATAGATTCCCTCCAACTCTATGGAAAAAAAATTTGACCCCACTATGAAAAGTTGGTTGTCCACATCCCACCACTGAATTATTTATCCAAGTAAAAAGGTTTGGTTTTTCATGTTGGGAATCATGTAAAACTTCAATAATCCACAGTTCCTCAATTCATCCAAGGTTGGTTGTTGATTCATGGCCTACATCTCATTGAACACATGATCTCTCTCCCTCCACTCAACCATGGTTTCTCCTTCACCCACAAAGAAAATTATTAGTCATGGCCATTGTCAAAAACATGAATCCCATGACCTAGCTCAATCAATTTTTGGGAAAGAAAGAAGAAAATTTTAAAAAATTTGGCCCTAACCGCACCCATGGAATGCGCAAGTTATGGTTCTAGATGCAAGGCATATGTTGCATCCATGTAGTTAGTGTTAGGGTCCTATAAATATAGGATTCATAATTTTTGAATTGACTTTGATAGTCTTGTAAATATGTACATACCTTGCTTTATGCAAGTTGTTTTCCCATATTTTGAAAATAATAAATAATAATAAATGAAAAAGAGGGTAAAAATTCCTAAAAGAAAGATCAAAGGACTTAGAAAAATATAGACCCCAAAAGAAAAAAGAAAAATAAGACCTTAAATTGAGCAAGTCCAAATGCCACTACTTTTATTTTTACTGCAAGAATAATGATTATGTGCAGAGTGTCAATAAATGCCATAATCCATGATCATTTAAACAGTTTAATCTTAACTTTTCATGCTTTCAATTTCATGTTCTAGATAGAGAATAAAGATTTGTCAAACAATTTAAACTTGACAAATCAGTAGATAGGTAGAGAATAATGAGGAGCTCAATAGTTTAATTTGAGCCCTCAGATGAAATAAGGTAGACTTAGATAGTTTTATGCTTTGAAAGAAAAACATTTTAAGGTTGCAAGCCTAAATGCACCTACAAAATGAAGAAAAAATGTTAGAAATAAAGTTGGGTAAGTAGAAAGTAGTTGAGCAATCATGTAACAAGCATCATCGGGTAAAATCACTAATTTCCCCTTCCCTACAAGTATTCAGTATTCTAAACTATCAGTCAAAAAGGCTCAGAGCATTTCTATAACTTTTGTTGGAACCGGACCCAAGGCTCGATGACTGATAAGTTAAAAATATTGAGTTCTACATTAAATCCACATTTCTCGCGTTACACCGTTGAATTCTTAGTTAAACTGAGAGGGGGGGGGGGGTGAATCAGTTTAACACATACATGAGCCTTTTTTAACTTTTTCATCAGCTTATTTACAGCTTACTTTTATAACCAACCTTAGTATATGAACAGTCTTAATAAGTTGCAACAAGTATTAAATTAATGTGACAACAAACTTATTATGAGAGCAGCAAACATTAAGTAGATTTGGTAAATCATCTCAGCACATAGACAACACAGATAGAGACAACGGATATAAGTGGAAACCCATAAAGGGAGAAAACCACATCTTATTATTGTTGTGATGCAAAGGCAAGCTCCAACTCCCTCTCACCATTGTTTTTCTGCAGGCACCGACCTACAGGAGGCACCAACCTCAATTCTGCAAGCTACAACTTGCAAGGAAGCTCCAACTCCCTTCGATTTTCTACAGGCACCAACCTACAGGAGGCTCCAACCTCAGTCAGCTACAACTGACAGCTATCAAGCTTCCACTTGATAGGGAAGCTCCAACTTCCTCAATTTATCAAACGGAATGTTTGTTGATTTACCTTAGATATCAGCTCTGTTCTGTAGCATCTCTTTATGCTCTTCTCTTCCTTGTCTTCTCTGCCTCAATCTTCTATACTCTGCATTCTCTATCTTTACTCTCTCTCACCATCTGTGCATATGAAGATGATATTATTTATAAAGATTTTCCTGTGATTGTATGTATTCCTCAAGGAATTCGAAATGGATAGCCATACCTCTTAGTCTTCTACCTTCTCATTTCTTTTCCAGCTCACTCAGAAAATATAACTGTAGGTACCAATTTAACATTACAGTGGGATATTTGTTCTCTTCCGGAGTCTTGCCAATGCATCACAACAATATAAATTAAAATCATTTACGTTCAATTACAATGAAAACTCCAGCTCACTCATTCATCCTTTTGGATCGCTGCGCATTTCTCTTTTCTTTGACTGTGTCTGTCTTTTTTAGCTTTGCTTGCTCTTCTGTCCTCTGCCGTGGTGTAACTGTTGTTCTTAGTCTCATCTTTTGGATGGACCCCACATGCCAGCTATACTCTGCTCAATGAACTTTGACCAACACATTCATCAACACTTATAATTAAGTTGAAGTCCTCGGGCCCACAGTATTACCTTTGCGCTACAGCTTTGAATAGGCACGCCTTTCTTCAAACGGGCTCAATCTTGGTTATAATATAACCCAATGCACACCTTAACCTCCGAACTTGGCTTCTATAAGCTTTATTTAGGACCAATATAATGATAGCTCATGGCGTTTCTTTGAATGTAACATATCAATATATTATACGTGTTCCGACCCAACGCTATATGGTATCTTTGACTTTAGGTTTAAACCCAAACACATCCTTATAACAACTCTATGGCACATTGATCATCGGAGGCATTCATTCAAGTCTTTCTTTCGTTATTAACTTTGCCAACACATTCCAATCATAATATATATCAACATACATTACGTTCTCTGTTCGAATGTTTACGAAACAGTCGGTAAGCCTTAGACTTTATCAACACCCATTAAACTTATAAACCTCGGGCCCACTTGCTGATCTTTTCTCATTCCCGATGCGATGAATCACTTCTGAATACTTTCGATTGTGATAGTTCCGATGCGATTAATCGCAATCGCAACTCTCAGTAGTATGTTCCGATGTCCTGCTTTTACTCCGATGCGATTGACCACTGTTCATTTAAATGTGCCGATGCGATTAGATTGGAACTCAAACCTATAAAGTCACAGTTTATATGCCCATCGGGTCCGAAACTCAATCGCAATCGCAATTTGCATTTGCATGTTCCGATATTCTTATGCTCCGATGTTCCGATGCGATTGGGTGAGGGTCCCACTAGCTATCAAATCTCCGGAACTCAAACATATATGAATCGTTGTTTAAACCATATCGGGTCTGGAACTTCAATCGCAATCGCAACTTCTATTGTCATGCTTCGCTGCCACACTTTTCTCCGATGCGATGTAACATTGTTTACCGGAACTCAAACATATATCAATCGTGGTTTATAAACCCATCGGGTCCGGAACTTCAATCGCAATCGCAACTTCTATTGTCATGCTTCGCTGCCACACTCTTCTCCGATGTGATGTAACACTATTTACCAGAACTCAAACATATATCAATCGTGGTTTATAAACCCATCGGGTCCAGAACTCAATCGCAATTGCAACCTATTGTTAACCTGTTCCACTGTCAATTTTCCGATGCGATTGGGAAGATCCCACCATATAAGGCTTTGTTACCTTTGGTTCTTTTGGTCTCGGGCTCAATAATATGATACATATGCCTTGTATTATACCTTTGGTCCCTTGTCCATAAAGCGCTCCATATAAATTTATATATATATGCTTTGGACCTTTTTGTATAAGACGCAATATATGTAACGCACTACATATATATAAGCTTCTGATTCCGCCTTTATTGTATCCTCCAGCTGGGATAATGATTCTCGGAATTTATGTTTATGTATCCTCCAGCTTGGGTAATGATTCTCGGAATTTTATGTAGGGGGGTTCCCACACTACATATAATGTTCTCCGTCAATATTTTATTAAGTCTTTGGATCAGACTTAAGCCCAGCACAAATATATGTAGTAATATAACCTTTCGGGTTCATTTTCAATGAAGACTATCCCGCCTTCGTTATATACAAATTCATGTGAGCTCTGTTAAAAGGTTTATTTCTTATTTCTTTAGCGCTTCAATATATGAAGCCTGCTTCATTCTTATGTTAATTCACGTCGAGAAACTCATCACATAACGAAGCCTCATTTAAATTTGCCTCTCGCTCGTCGACCATTTCATCTCTCGCCTCTGCTCGAAAGTACCGTCGACCATTTCATCTCGCTCTACTTTCTTTGCCATCAATGACAACATTTCCAACAATTTCTTGGAGGCTGATGGCACACACTTTCCTGCTTTGCCCTTTGTGATCCTTTTCTCCCGTTGTTTGCTCTTCCTTTTTCCTCCCCCTTTGACATCGATGGCAAGGGGTTGCACATATCTTAGTGTAGATTTTGTCCTTTAATCCTTTGATCTTGAGGACCTGTTTCATGCTTCCTTTGCTAGCTGATCTCCCCCTTGAATGATATTTTCGTTTATGTTCTCCCCCTAAAACTGTGCTTTCTCTTCATATCAGAGAGTAGCATCTACAAATATTACCCCTAGTCTATCTCTCAAATATTCAAATGGTTCTCTAGAAAGAGGTTTGGTAAATATATCTGTTGTTTGTTCTTTTGTTGGTACATACTTCAGTTTTACTATCTTCTGAGCCACTTGTTCTCGAAGAAAATGATACTTGATTGGGATATGTTTGGTTTTTGAGTGAAGCACAAGATTTTTAGATATACTTATAGCACTTGTATTATCACATTTGATTGAGATAGGTTCATCAATGCTTACCTTCATGTCTTGAAGAGTTTGCTTCATCCACATGACTTGTGTACAACATGCTGCTGCTGCTATATATTCTGCTTCAGCTGTAGACAGAGAGATGGATGTTTGTTTCTTGCTTAACCATGCCACCAAACTTTCTCCTAGATAGAAAGCACCTCCACTTGTACTTTTCCTGTCATCAACACAACTGGCCCAATCTGCATCTGTGTATGTTGTTAAAGTGAAGCTTTTGCCTTTAGGATACCAAAGTCCATACTGTGTTGTTCCTTGTAGATATCTGAGTATTCTTTTTACTGCCAGAAGATGGTTTTGTTTAGGTGTTGCTTGATATCTTGCCACTAGTCCTACTGCTAGCATGATGTCTGGTCTTGATGCTGTCAAATACAGCAGGCTTCCTATCATGGATCTGTAGAGTTTTTGATCTATATCTGCAGACCCATCATCAACACACAACTTGCATCCCGTGATCATGGGAGTTGACACAGGTTTGCAGTCCTCCATTTTGAACTTTTTCAACATTTCTTTTAAGTATTTTTCCTGTGAGATGAATGTGCCTGTGTTCTTTTGCTGAATTTGAAGTCCTAAGTAGAAACTGAGTTCTCCAATCATGGACATCTCAAACTCTAATTTCATCTTCTCAGCAAACCCTTTTGCTAGTTCATCTTTGTTGCTTCCAAACATAATGTCATCAACATATACTACAGCAATGAGGAGGTCATTTTCATGGGCTTTTATGTATAGATTGTTGTCTACTCCACCTCTCTTAAAGCCTTGTTTTTGCAAATATTTATCCAGTCTTGAGTACCAAGCACGAGGAGCCTGTTTCGGTCCATATAGAGCCTTTTTCAGCCTACACACATAGTCTTCTTTGTCTGTTAAAGAGAAACCTTCTGGTTGTTCCATGTAGACTTATTATTCTAGATCTCCATTCAGAAAAGCAGATTTTACATCCATTTGATATACCTTGAAGTCTTGATAGCATGCAAAGGCCAGAAACATTCTGATGGCTTCCATTATGGCTACAGGGGCAAATGTTTCATCAAAATCAAGTCCTTCGATTTGTGAATATCCTTTGCAGACAAGTCTGGCTTTATTCCTGATTACTTGTCTTTCCTCATTCATTTTATTTTTTAATACCCATTTTGATCCTATGACATTTTTCCCAGTGGGTCTAGGAACTAGTTCCCAGGTATTGTTTTTCTCAATTTGGTCTAATTCTTCATTCATAACATTCACCCAATACTTGTCCTTGCTAGCTTCTTCAAATCTCTTTGGCTCTATTTGTGATAACATGGCTATGTATACCTCTTCTGTCTGTTCAGTGAGCTGCCTTCTTGTTTGGACCCCTACTCTCTTCTCTCCAATGATTTGGTCTTCAAGATGATTCTTCTGAGTGTATCTTGAGGGGGCTTTCGAGCTCAGCTCTGCATCTTCTGTTGTCTTGCTTGTTTCATCATCATTTTGGTTTTCTTCTTCATGGCTGTCTGATGGACTGCAGCAGTCTGTATCTCGTGTATTGTTTGGAAGTTCTTCATCAAATCTCACATCAATACTTTCTACTATTTTTCAAAGAGTCTTGTTGTAGCACCTGTACCCTTTACTTTTGGAAGCATATCCTAGAAAAATCCCTTCATCTGCTCTTGCATCAAATTTCCCAAGATTTTCATCATTATTCTTTATATAGCACTTGCTTCCAAAAATTCTAAAATGTTTGATTGAAGCTGGCTTTCCATGCCATAGTTCATAGGGAGTCTTGTCACTGCTTGGCCTTAAGTGAGCTTTATTAAGGATATGCACTGCTATGTGTACTGCTTCTGCCCAGAAGGTTTGAGGAATATTACTCTCTTGCATCATGGCTCTGGCAATTTGTTGTACGGATCTGTTTTGTCTCTCTGCTACTCCATTCTGCTGAGGTGTCCCTGCAATAGTAAATTGTTGCTTTATGCCATGTTCATTGCATAGGTCTGCAAAGTCATAATCAGTGAATTCACCTCCTCTGTCTGATCTAATACATTTTAGCTTGCATCCTGTCTAATTTTCTGCTAAAGCTTTGAATATTTTGAATTTTTCCAGAGCTTTCAATTTATTCTTGAGAAATGTAACCCATGTCATTCTGGAGAAATCATCTATTATCAGCATGAAGTAGGATTCTCCACTTGGTGTTTTAGTTCTTGCAGGTCTGCACAGGTCCATGTGCATAATTTGTAGTGGTATTCTTGTTGATAACTCATCTTTGGCCTTAAAGGATGTGCAAGCCTGTTTTCCTAATTGACATTATTTGCATATGATATTAGAAGGCCTCTTTATTTCCGGCATTTCTCTGACAGCTTTCTTCTTTCTTAGTATGATGATGTGATCGAAGCTGAGATGTCTCAATATTTTATGCCATAACCACGAGTCCTAAAGTTTGCTAAGATAACATGCTTCATCTTCCTCTTTCACAATGTAAACATTACTCTTTGTTCGCACTCCTTTGAGCAGAGTCTTACCTGTGGTGCTTGATCTAAATTCACAATCTTGTGCTCTAAAAAGAACTTCACAACCTTTATCACACATTTCACTGACACTCAAAAAATTTGCTTTCAGCCTGTCCACAAGTAGTACATCTTGGGCCTTTCCTCTGCCATTGTCTAGGCTGACTGAGCCTTTTCCTTTTATTTTTCCCGATTTATCATTACCAAAGGTAACATTGCCAAATTTCTTTTCATCAAGAGTTATAAACTTGCTTCTGTCTCCAGTCATGTGTTTTGAGCAGCCACTGTCCAAATACACTGTCTTTCTGTGTCTTGAGTGCTAGGAGCCAAGTCAGAGATTGATCACCTTTCTTATCCATTGGAAGCACCCTTGTTTGGTATCTTTTGTGAGATGAGGAACTACATCTTCTGAGAGGACATTTGGAAGGCATGTGTCCAACTTGATTCCATACACAACATTTGGTCATAATTTTTGCAAAATTGTGAGTATGTTCAAAATTTCTTTGATTCATAAACCTCCTTGAGGTGTTGAACATCAATCTTTGTCCATACTTTCTACTCTCAATGATTTTATGGCCAAATTCCTTACAATAAAAATAGTGACCATAGAAACTATTTGCATACTTGATGTAAGGTTGTCTTCTCCATTTGTTTGCTTGAGGCAGTCTCTTCATTGTTTGCATCTTTTGCTGCTTTGAATTACTCCTCATTGTATGAAAATATGCAGCAATGTGTCCCAGCTTGTGGCAAACACAACAGGTGGTATTCTTCATAGGAAGAAATAATCTCCTTTGATAGTTTCCAAATTTGACATACTCAGGGGTCTTAGTATTTATTACATTCTTTGCTACTAGTGGTTTCTTCTGATCTCGCTCTCCTCACATGTTTCTTCTTTTTGTATGGAATTGTTTGAGCCGGCTCATCATTCTTCTTTGCTTTACAAAAATAATCTCTCTCGCTTTCCTTTTGCTTTTACTTCATTCTCCTTCAGGCAGCTCATTCCTGGCTTTTTATCATAGAGATCTTTGAGCATCGAAAATTTCGCTCAACTTACTAGAGCTTGTTGTTTGAGAGGAATTTGTAGATACTTTCCTCTGAGCATTTTCTAATTTCTTCCTCAGACATACAACTTCTTCTTCCAGCTTCTCTTGTTCTCGAGTTTTATCCTTGATTTGCTGAAGTAACATGTCTTCTATCTTCTTGGCCTCTTCAAGCTCTACCTTCAGCTGCATGAGGATTTCTGAATTTTGTTCTTCTCTTACATACTTGAGGAGAATGTCCTTTTGTTTTCTGCACTTCAGTTTGAGTCTGTCAATCTCCTCCAGAGCACTTCTTAGCTCCCCCTCAAGGTTGACTTCACCTTCTTCTTCTTCTTCATCTTCTAGCAGGAGTCCTTCAAGATCTTCTATGGCCATCAATAAAAATTCAGAGGTTCCTTCTTCACTTGAGGGTTCATTTGAGTCTTCAGATGTACTGCTGTCTTGTTGAGAATAGAAGGATTTTCTGTTGAACTTCTTTCCTTTCTGCCAGTTCTTTGATGTATTTTTCTCTGACTCTTGAGCCTGATTCCTTACTTTCTTGTGAGGACACTTAGCAGCATAGTGTCCAACTCTTCCACAGTTAAAGCATTTGAAAGGAAGTTTACCTTTGTATTTACATGAGCCTCTATCCAATTTCTTGACAAATTTTGCCTCTTCTTCATCCGAGCAAGAGCATATGTCTTCCTCTTCTTCTTTATTCTTTTCTGTTTTAAAGGCTGCCTCCCTCGTACTTGGCTTCTTCTGTGGGAGTCTCATCTCATATGCTGTTAGATTTCCTAGAAGCTGGTTCATGGTCAGGGTTTCCCAATCAGCTGTTTCTTCTATTGCAGACACCTTGGGGTTAAAACTGGGTGGAAGAGATCTTAGAATATTTTGTACAATTACAACTTCTTTTATGGTTTCACCTAGATCCTTCATGTTATTTACTATTTCTGCAACCCTTAGAAAGAAGCTAGCAATGTCTTCATTATCATTCATTTTTAAGTTCTCAAACTGGGCTCTATAGATTTGAAGTTTAGCAGTCTTTACCTTCTTGTCTCCCTCATGGATGTTCTCTAGAGTATCCCACATCTCTTTGGCAGTTTCTTTGTGCATTACTTTGATAAACTCTGCTTCACACAATCCATTTAAGATGGCGTTCATGGCTTTTGTGTTAGCTACAAAATCTTGTTTGGTTTCTTTCTCTGAGTCAGTTGCATTTGGGGCATATCCTAATTCCACAACAGCCTAGACTTCTATTCCTAGAGACATTATGTATGTCCTCATTCTGATTTTCCAGAAAGCATAATTTGCACCAGTGAAAAATGGTGCTTTATTGGTTGAGCATCCTTCTTTACTAGCCATCTTGGGAACCTAGGATCTCCTTTCAGTTGTTAGACTGGTACAAAGGAACTTGGCTCTGATACCAATTGTTGAATTCTTAGTTAAACTGAGAGGGGGGGGTGAATCAGTTTAACACATACATGAGCTTTTTAAAAATTTTCATCAGCTTATTTACAACTTACTTTTATAACCAAACTTAGTATATGAACAGTCTTAATAAGTTGCAGCAAGTATTAAATTAATGTGACATCAAACTTATTATGAGAGCAGCAAACATTAAGCAGATTTGGTAAATCATCTCAGCACATAGACAACGCAGATAGAGACAGCGGATATAAGTGGAAACCCATAAAGGGAGAAAACCACATCTTATTATCTTCTCTTCCTTATCTTCTCTACCTCAATCTTCTATACTCTGCATTCTCTATCTTTACTCTCTCTCACCATCTATGCATATCAAGATGATATTATTTATAAAGATTTTCCTGTGACTGTCTGTATTCCTCAAGGAATTCGAAATTGATAGCCATACCTCTTAGTCTTCTACCTTCTCATTTCTTTTCCAGCTCACTCAGAAAATATAACTGTAGGTACCAATTTAACATCACAGTGGGATATTTGTTCTCTTCCGGAGACTTGCCAATGCATCACAACAATATAAATTAAAATCATTTACATTCAATTACAATGAAAACTCCAGCTCACTCATTCAGCCTTTTGGATCGCTGCGCATTTGTCTTTTCTTTGACTGTGTCTGTCTTTTTCAGCTCTGCTTGCTCTTCTGTCCTCTGCCGTGGTGTAACTGTTGTTCTTAGTCTCATCTTTTGGAAGGACCCCACATGCCAGCTATACTCCGCTCAATGAACTTTGACCAACACATTCATCAGCAATTATAATTAAGTTGAAGTCCTCGGGCCCACAGTATTACCTTTTTGCTACAGTTTTGAATAGGCACGCCTTTCTTCAAACAGGCTCAATCTTGGTTATAATATAACCAAATGCACACCTTAACCTCCGACCTTGGCTTCTATAAGCTTTATTTAGGACCAATATAATGATAGCTCATGGCGTTTCTTTGAACGTAACATATCAATATATTATACGTGTTCCGACCCAACGCTATATGGTATCCTTGAGTTTAGGTTTAAATCCAAACACATCCTTATAACAACTCTATGACACATTGATCATCGGAGGCATTCATTCAAGTCTTTCTTTCGTTATTAACTTTGCCAACACATTCCAATCATAATATATATCAACATACATTACGTTCTCCGTTCGAATGTTTACGAAACAGTCGGTAAGCCTTAGACTTCATCAACACCCATTAAACTTATAAACCTCGGGCCCACTTGCCGATCTTTTCTCATTCCCGATGCGATGAATCGCTTCTGAATACTTCCGATTGTGATAGTTCCGATGCGATTAATCGCAACTCTCAGTAGTATGTTCCGATGTCCTGCTTTTACTCTGATGCGATTGACCACTGTTCATTTAAATGTGCCGATGCGATTAGATCGGAACTCAAACCTATAAAGTCACAGTTTATACACCCATTGGGTCCGGAACTCAATTGCAATCGCAATTTGCATTTGCATGTTCCGATATTCTTATGCTCCGATGTTTCGATGCGATTGGGTGAGGGTCCCACTAGCTATCAAATCTCCGGAACTCAAACATATATGAATCGTTGTTTAAACCATATCGAGTCCGGAACTTCAATCGCAATTGCAACTTCTATTGTCATGCTTCGCTGCCACACTTTTCTCCGATGCGATGTAACATTGTTTACCGGAACTCAAACATATATCAATCGTGGTTTATAAACCCATCGGGTCCGGAACTTCAATCGCAATCGCAACTTCTATTATCATGCTTCGCTGCCACACTTTTCTCCGATGCGATGTAACACTGTTTACCGGAACTCAAACATATATCAATCGTGGTTTATAAACCCATCGGGTCCGGAACTCAATCGCAATTGCAACCTGTTGTTAACCTGTTCCGCTGTCAATTTTCCGATGCGATTGGGAAAGGGTCCCACCATATAAGGCTTTGTTACCTTTGGTTCTTTTGATCTCGAGCTCAATAATATGATACATATGCCTTGTATTATACCTTTGGTCCCTTGTCCATAAAGCGCTCCATATAAATTTATATATATATGCTTTGGACCTTTCTGTATAAGGCGCAATTTATGTAATGCACTGCATATATATAAGCTTTCGCTTCTGCCTTTATTGTATCCTCCAGCTGGGGTAATGATTCTCGGAATTTATGTTTAAGTATCCTCCAGCTTGGATAACGATTCTCGGAATTTTATGTAGGGGGGGTCCCACACTACATATAATGTTCTCCGTCAATATTATATTAAGTCTTTGGATCAGACTTAAGCCCAACACAAATATATGTAGTAATATAACATTTCGGGTTCCTTTTCAATGAAGACTGTCCCGCCTTCGTTATATACAAATTCATGTGAGCTTTGTTAAAAGGTTTATTTCTTACTTCTTCAGCGCTTCAATATATGAAGCTTGCTTCATTCTTACGTTAATTCAACACTGATCATATCACTGTTTGATAACGGCTCTGCCTCTGCCTTTGCCTCTGCTGCTCGACCATTTCATCTCTGCCTCTACCTTTGCCTCTGCTGCTCGACCATTTCATCTCTGCCTCTGCCTTCTTTGGCATCAATGACAACATTTCCAACAGTCTCCCCCTTTGGCATTGATGGCAATACACTTTCTTTGTTTGCCCTTTTAGGATCCTTTCTCCTGTTGCTTGCTCTTCCTCCCCCTTTGACATCAATGGCAAGGGGTTGCACATCTCTTAGTGTAGATTCTGTCCTTTAATCCTTTGATCCTGAGGACCTGTTTCATGCTTCCTTTGCTGGCTGATCTCCCTCTCGAATGATATTTTCGTTTATGTTCTCCCCCTGAAACTGTGCTTTCTCTTCATATTAGAGAGTAGCATCTACAGATACTACCCCTAGTCTATCTCTGAAATATTCAAATGGTTCTCTAGCAAGAGGTTTGGTAAATATATCTGTTGTCTGTTCTTTTGTTGGTACATACTCCAGTTTTACTATCTTCTGAGCCACTTGTTCTCGGAGAAAATGATACTTGATTGAGATATGTTTGGTTTTTGAGTGAAGCAAAGGATTTTTAGATATACTTATAGCACTTGTATTATCACATTTGATTGAGATAGGTTCATCAATGCTTACCTTCATGTCTTGGAGGGTTTGCTTCATCCACATGACTTGTGTACAACATGCTGCTGCTGCTATATATTTTGCTTCTGCTGTAGACAGAGAGATATATGTTTGTTTCTTTCTTAACCATGCCACCAGACTTTCTCCTAAATAGAATGCACCTCCACTTGTGCTTTTCCTGTCATCCACACAGCTGGCCCAATCTGCATCTGTGTATGATGTCAAAGTGAAGCTTTTGCCTTTAGGATACCAAAGTCCATACTGTGTTGTTCCTTGTAGATATCTAAATATTCTTTTGACTGCCAGAAGGTGGTTTTGTTTAGGTGCTGCTTGATATCTAGCCACTAGTCCTACTGCTAGCATGATGTCTGGTCTTGATGCTGTCAAATACAACAGACTTCCTATCATGGATCTGTAGAGTTTTTGATCTATATCAACAGATCCATCATTAGCACACAACTTGCATCCCGTGATCATGGGAGTTGACATAGGTTTGCAATCCTCCATTTTGAACTTTTTCAACATTTCTTTTAAGTATTTTTCCTGTGAGATGAATGTGCTTGTGTTCTTTTGCTGAATTTGAAGTCCTAAGTAGAAACTGAGTTCTCCAATCATGGACATCTCAAACTCTGATTTCATCTCCTCAGCAAACCCTTTTGCAAGTTCATCTCTGTTGCTTCCTAACATAATGTCATCATCATATACTACAACAATCAGGAGTTCATTTTCATGGGCTTTTATGTATAGATTGATGTCTACTCCACCTCTCTTAAAGCCTTGTTTTTGCAAATATTTATCTAGTCTTGAGTACCAAGCACGAGGAGCCTGTTTCAGTCCATATAGAGCCTTCTTCAGTCTGCACACATAGTCTTCTTTGTCTGTTAAAGAGAAACCTTCCGGTTGTTCCATGTAGACTTCTTCTTCTAGATCTCCATTCAAAAAAGCAGATTTTACATCCATTTGATATACCTTGAAGACTTGGTAGCATGCAAAGGCCAGAAACATTCTGATGGCTTCCACTCTGGCTACAGGGGCAACTGTTTCATCGAAATCAAGTCCTTCGATTTGTGAATATCCTTTGTAGACAAGTCTGGCTTTATTCCTGATTACCTGTCCTTCCCCATTCATTTTATTTTTGAATACCCATTTTGAGCCTATGACATTTTTCCAATGTTCCACGGAGTTTCCGGGACGGGGAAACGCGGGAGCGGGAATACGCACAAGGGGGACGTATATAAGCAACCCCAAAATTTGGGGAATTTTCGGGGAAACGGGGGGACGTCAAAGTCATAAAAATTATAAAACTATAAATTATTATAAATTTATTTAAAAATTTAAATAACTAAATAGAAAATCTTAATTAGTAATTACTCATTGTACATCTAAAGAATAAAATTTAAATATGATCATCATTGCATATTAAACTATAATCATTGATTCATTGAATCATTGAATTATTATTTGACATTTCTGCATTATAATTTAAATTTATAAATCTAGATTCTAAAGACTAAAGGTAAACTACTAAATTGAATCCATCATTTGGCATTATGCAATGTTCCATCTAAATTCATGAATCATCATTTGGCATGATGCAAGTTACATCTAGATTCTAAATTAAATTAATAAATTCATCATTTGACAATTGAAATTCAAATTATGCAATGCACATCAAATTTTAAAAAACGATAAAAGGTAAAGTTTAAACTTTAAACTCATCATATGACAATGACAACGATATTATGTTGAAGTCTAAAATTGAAATAGCCATAGAATACTTAACTAAAAATAAAGATACTTAACTTTTAGGTTTTAAGTTTTTTATTATTTAATGTTTAAATTTTTAGTTTTATTAATTAAGTTATGATTCATTTTTTTAACTTTAAGTTTTTTTTTTTAAATTTTTCATTTTGCATCATTTTAATTTTTAATATAATTTAATTTTTATTTTTATTTTTTAAATTTGAATTTAATTTTTTAATTTTAATAAAATTTAATTAATTAATTAATTAATTAATTTTTTTTAAAGTTATACTTATAACTTACATACTATATAGGTTTATTCAACTTTAATATAATTTCATTTTTTTATTTTTATTTTTAATTTGAATATAATTTTATTAATTTATTGTTATTGTTTTTAATTTTGTGTTTAAGTTTTAAATTTTAATAAAATTTAATTAATTAATTATTTTTTTTAAAGTTTTACCGTGTTATAACTTATAAAGTTATAACTTATAACTTACAGACTATAGTTATAATTTATAAACTTATACAGTTATACTATATAGGTTTAATTATAATATAATTTCATTTTTTGAAATTTTATTTAAATTTTAATATAATCTAATCTAATTAATTAATTTAATTTAATTTTTAAATTTTAATAAGTTTCATGTTTTAATATAGTTTAAGTTTTTTTTATTTTTATTTTTTATATTTTATTTTTTTATTTTTATATTTAAATTTGTATTTAAATTTTTTTTTTTAATGTTTCATAAAATTATTAGGCAAAAAAAATATGCGTCCCCCCTTGCGCCCCCCTTGCGTCCCCCCGGCGTCCCCCCGTCCACCTTCAAGGGAGACGCGTTTCGCTGCCCGAAAAACGTCCCCCCGGAGTTTCCCCAAGTTTCCCCAAAAGGGGGATGTGGGGGAAACGTTTCCCCAGGGGTTTGCCCTTCCCCGGGACGTGGGGAAGCGCCGGGGTGCGTCCCCCACCCTAGGGGACGCGTCCCCATGGAACACTACATTTTTCCCAGTGGGTCTAGGAACTAGTTCCCAGGTATTGTTTTTCTCAATTTGGTCTAATTCTTCATTCATAGCATTCACCCAATACTTGTCCTTGCTGGCTTCAAATCTCTTTGGCTCTATTTGTGATAACATGGCTATGTATACCTCTTCTGTCTGTTCAGTTAGCTGCCTTCTTGTCTGGACCCCTACTTTCTTGTCTCCTATGATCTGATCTTCAGGATGATTCTTCTGAGTGTATCTTGAGGGGGCTTTCGAGCTCAGCTCTGCATCTTCTGTTGTCTTGCTTGTTTCATCATCATTTTGGTTTTCTTCTTCATGGTTGTCTGATGGACTGCAACAGTCTGTATCTCTTGTATTGTTTGGAAGTTCTTCATCAAATCTCACATCAATACTTTCTACTATTTTTCAAAGAGTCTTGTTGTAGCACCTGTACCCTTTACTTTTGGAAGCATATCCTAGAAAAATCCCTTCATCTGCTCTTGCATCAAATTTCCCAAGATTTTCATCATTATTCTTTATATAACACTTGCTTCCAAAAATTCTAAAATGTTTGATTGAAGCTTGGCTTTCCATGCCATAGTTCATAGGGAGTCTTGTCACTGCTTGGCCTTAAGTGAGCTTTATTAAGGGTATGCACTGCTGTGTGTACTGCTTCTGCCCAGAAGGTTTGAGGAATATTACTCTCTTACATCATGGCTCTGGTAATTTGTTGTACGGATCTGTTTTGTCTCTCTGCTACTCCATTCCGCTGAGGTGTCCCTGCAATAGTAAATTGTTGCTTTATGCCATGTTCATTGCATAGGTCTGCAAAGTCATAATCAGTGAATTCACCTCCTCTGTCTGATCTAATGCATTTTAGCTTGCATCTTGTTTGATTTTTTGCTAAAGTTTTGAATATTTTGAATTTTTCCAGAGCTTCCGATTTATTCTTGAGAAATGCAACCCATGTCATTCTGGAGAAATCATCTATTATCAGCATGAAGTAGGATTCTCCACTTGGTGTTTTAGTTCTTGCAGGTCCGCACAGGTCCATGTGCACAAGTTGTAGTGGTCTTCTTGTTGATAACTCTTCTTTGGCCTTAAAGGATGTGCGGGTCTGTTTGCCTAATTGACATGATTTGCATATGGTATTAGAAGGCCTCTTTATTTCTGGCATGTCTCTGACAGCTTTCTTCTTGCTTAGTCTGATGATGTGATCAAAGCTGAGCTGTCCCAATCTTTTATGCCATAACCATGACTCCTCAAGTTTGCTAAGATGACATGCTTCATCTTCCTCTTTCACAATGTAAACATTACTCTCTGTTCGAACTCCTTTGAGCAGAGTCTTACCTGTGGTGCTTGATCTGACTTCACAATCTTGTGCTCTAAAAAGAACTTCACAGCCTTTATCACACATTTGGCTGACACTCAGCAAATTTGCTTTCAGCCCGTCCACAAGTAGTACATCTTGGGCCTTTCCTCTGCCATTGTCTAGGCTGAGTGAGCCTTTTCCTTTTATTTTTCCTGATTTATCATTGCCAAAGGTAACATTTCCAGATTTCTTTTCGTCAAGAGTTATAAACTTGCTTCTGTCTCCAATCATGTGTTTTGAGCAACCACTGGGTTTTCAGGTCTTGAGCAATTAGAGCCAAGTCACATTTATTCACCTTATTTATCCACTAGAAGCACCCTTTTGTTTGGTATCTTTTGTGGGGTGATGAACTACATTTTCTGAGAGGACATTTGGAAGGCATATGTCCAACTTGATTGCATACACAGCATTTGGTCATAATTTTTGCAGAATTGTGAGTATGAACAAAATTTCTTTGATTCATAAACCTCCTTGAGGTGTTGAACATCAATCTTTGTCCATACTTTCTACACTCAATGATTTTATGGCCAAATTCCTTACAATAAAAACAATAACCATAGAAACTGTTTGCATACCTGATGTAAGGTTGTCTTTTCCATTTGTTTGCTTGAGGCATTCTCTTCACTATTTGCATCTTTTGCTGGTTTGAATTATTCCTCCTTGCATGACAATATGCAGCAATGTGTCCCAGCTTGTGGCAGACATAGCAGGTGGCATTCCTCATAGGAGGGAAGAATATCCTTTGATGGTTTCCAAATTTGACATACTCAGGGGTCTTAGTATTTATTACATTCTTTTCTACTAGTGGTTTCTTTTGATCTCTGGCTTCCTCATTACAGGTTTCTTCTTTTGTAGGAATTGTTTGAACTACTTCATCATTCTTCTTTGCTTTTACAAAACTAATCTCTCTCTTTTCCTTTTCTTTTCTTTTACTTGATTCTACTTCATAGCCTATTCCAGTTTTTATCATAGGAGATCTTTGAGCATCCAGAATTTTGTTCAACTTACTAGAGCTTGTTGTTTGAGAGGAATTTGTAGATATTTTCCTTTGATCATTTTCTAATTTCTTCCTTAGACATACAACTTCTTCTCCCAACTTCTCTTGTTCTCGAGTTTTATCCTTGATTTGTTGAAGTAACATGTCTTCTATCTTCTTGGCTTCTTCAAGCTCTACCTTCAGCTACATGAGGGCTTCTGAATTCTTCTCTTCTCTTACATACTTGAGGAGAATGTCCTTTTGTTTTATGCACTTCATTTTGAGTCTGTCAATCTCCTCCAGAGCACTTCTTAGCTCCCCCTCAAGATTGAATTCACCTTATTCTTCTTCTTCATCTTCAGCGTGTGTCCTTCAAGATCTTCTACATGGCCACTGGCCAAAAATTCGCAGGTTCCTTCTTCACTTGAGGGTTCATCCACCCTCGACAAAATCGTCGTCTTGTTGAGCTTAGAAGGATTTTCTGTTGAACTTCTTTCCTTTCTGATAGTTCTTTGACGTATTTCTCTCTGACTCTTGAGCATGATTCCTTACTTTCTTGTGAGGACACTTAGCAGCATAGTGTCCAACTCTTCCACATTTAAAGCACTTGAAAGGAAGTTTACCTTTGTATTTACTTGAGCCTCTATCCAATTTCTTGACAAATTTTGCCTCTTCTTCATCCGAGCAAGAGCATATGTCTTCCTCTTTCTTCTTTCTTCTTTTCTCGTTTTAAAGGCCGCCTCCTCGTACTTGGATTTTTCTCTGTGAGTCTCATCTCATATGCTGTTAGATTTCCTAGAAGCTGGTTCATGGTCAGGGTTTCCCAATCAGCTGTTTCTTCTATTGCAGACACCTTGGGGTTAAAACTGGGTGGAAGAGATCTTAGAATCTTTTGTACAATTACAACTTCTTTTATCGTTTCACCTAGAGCCTTCATGTTATTTACTATTTCTGCAACCCTTAGAAAGAAGCTAGCAATGTCTTCATCATCATTCATTTTAAGTTCTCAAACTGGGCTCTATAGATTTGAAGTTTGGCAGTCTTTACCTTCTTGTCTCCCTCATGGATGTTCTCTAGAGTATCCCACATCTCTTTGGCAATGTCTTTGTGCATTACTTTGATAAACCCTGCTTCACACAATCCATTTAAGATGGCATTCATGGCTTTTGCGTTAGCTACAAAATCTAGTTTGGTTTCTTTCTCTGAGTCAGTTGCCTTTGGGGCATATCCTAATTCCACAGCAGCCCAGACTTCTATTCCTAGAGACATTATGTATGTCCTCATTTCGATTTTCGAAAGCATAATTTGCCGGTGAAAAAAGAAGAGGGCTTTATTGGGTGGATCTCCTTCTTCTTCGCCATCTTGAGGAACCTAGGATCTCCTTTCGGTTGTTGGAAACATGTTTTAAAGGAACAGCTCGATGCCAATTGTTGAATTCTTGGTTCATTTGGCGGGGAGGGGCTTGAATCGGTTTAACACATACGCAGGCTTTTAAATTTTTCATCGCTTATTACAACTTACTTTTGTAACCAACCTTAGTATATGAGTGATCTTAATAAGTTACAACAAGTATTAAATTAATGTGACATCAAACTTATTATGAGAGTAGCAAACATTAAAAAGCTGATTTGGTAAATCATCTCGGCACTAGTTAGAGATAGAGAAAACGGATATAAGTGGAAACCCATAAAGGGACAAAGTTAAAACCACATCTTATTATTGTTGTGATGCAAAGGCAAGCAACTTCCTCTCACCCACTTGTTTTAAGTGCCAGACCTGAGGCACCAACCTCAGTGCACAGAAGCTACAACTTGCAAGGAAGCTTAACTCCTTGAGTTTCTGTGGCTCAACCTCGATCGACTACAGCTGTGACTATCAACTTCAACAGTAGGAAATCTTGACTTCCTCAATTTAATAAACGAATGTTTCTATTTTGATTTTGAGATATCGGCTCTGTTCTATAGCATCTCTTTATGCTCTTCTCTTCCCTTATCTTCTGCCTCAATCTTCTATACTTTGCATTCTCTATCTTCTTTCTCTCTCACCATCTGTATATCAGATGATGTGTATAAAGATTTTCTGTGTTTATCTGCAATGTCCTCAAAGAATTCAATGGATAACCATACCTCTTCAGTCTTCTACCTTCTCATTTCTTTTCAGTTCACTTTCGGGAAAATATAGCGTAGACAATTTAACATTCACAGAGTGGGATATTTGTTCTCTTCGGAGACTTGCCAATGCATCACAACAATATAAATTAAAATCATTTACATTCAATTACGGTGAACTCGGCTCACTCATTCGGCTTTTTGGATGGTGTTGCCATTTTGTCTTTTCTTTATTGTGTCTATCTTTTAAACTCTGCTTGCTCATACGTCTCTGTAGTGGTGTCTTGTTGTTCTTAGTCTCATCTTTGGATGGATTTCTTTGTGTGCAAATATACTCCGCTCAATGAACTTTGACCAACACATTCATCGGCACTTATAATTAAGTTGATGTCCTCGGGCCTGATGTACACTTTTTCTTTCTGACTTTGAATAGGCACGCCTTTCTTCAAAGCAGGGCTCAATCTTGGTTATAATACCTTAATGCACACCTTAACCTCGACCTTGGCTTCTATAAACTTTATTTAGGACCAATATAATGATAGCTCATGGCGTTTCTTTGAATGTAACATATCAATATATTATACGTGTTCCGACCCAACGCTATGGTATCCTTGACTTTAGGTTAAACCTAATACATCCTTATAACAACTCTATGGCACATTGATCATGAGGCATTCATTCAAGTCTTTCTTTGGTTATTAACTACGCAACACATTTCAATCTAGCTATATCAACATACATGTGCTATGTTCTTCGTTGAATGTTCTGACTTGATCGATAAACCTTGAACTTCATCAACACCCATTAAACTTATAAACCTGGGCCCTTGTAGATCTTTTTCTGTTCCCGATGCGATGAATAAGCTTCGAATACCGATTGTGATAGTTCCCGATACGTTAATGTGTCCATAGCTCTCGATGGTATATTAGATGTCACGCTTTTATCGAATACGATTGACCCTTTGTTCATTTAAATGTAGATGCGATTAAAATAGAACTCAAACCTATAGATCACGATTTATCGCCCATCGGATAAGATGTCCTTAATCGCAATTTGCATTTGCATGTTAGGTATTATTATGCTCAGATGTTTCGATGCGATTGGTGAGGGTCTGCTATCAAATCTAGGAACAAACATATATGAATCGTTGTTTAAACAGATTGAACTTCAATCGCAATCACAACTTCTATTGTCATGCTTCTTGCCACACTTTCTCCAATGCGATACTTAACAACTACATTTAGCGAACTCAAACATATATCAATCGTGGTTTATAACCCCATGGTCAGACTTAAATCATAATCGCCTTCTATTGTCCTTATTGCCACACTTTTCTCGAATACGTCTGTTTCTTGTTCTTGGAACTCAAACATATATCAATGTATTGGTTTATAAACCCATATGGTCAGGAACTCAATCATAATTGCAGCACATTGTTAACCTATTACTGTACATCCAATTTTCCGATGCAATTGGGAAAGGGGTCCCACCATATAAGGCTTTGTTACCTTTGGTTCTTTCAGTCCTAGGACTCAATAATATTATACATATACCTTGTATTATACCTTTTGGTCCCTTGTCCATAAAGCGCTGGAAATATAAATTTATATATAGCGGACCTTGTGTATAAGAGCGCAATATATGCTTGCTGAATATATAAGCTAAAGCTTTCACCTTTATTGTATCCTCAGTTAAGAATTAATGATTCTCGAATTTATGTTTAAGTATCCTCCAGCAGGTACTTGATTCTTGGAATTTAATGTAGAATTCCACACCATATAATGTTCTCAGATCAATATTATATTAAGTCTTTGGATTGAGCCAAAGCCCAGCTAAATATATGTAGTAATATAACCTTTCGTTCGTTTTCAATAGCGTCCTTGTCGTTATACTCTAAATTCATGTGAGCTCTGTTAAAAGGTTTATTTCTTACTTCTTCAGCGCTTCAATATATGAAGCCTGCTTCATTCTTACGTTAATTCAACGCTGATCATTTCATTGTTTGATAACGGCTCTGCCTCTGCCTTTGCCTCTGCTGCTCGACCATTTCATCTCTGCCTCTGCCTTTGCCTCTGCTACTCGACCATTTCATCTCTGCCTCTGCCTTCTTTGCCATCAATGACAACATTTCCAACAATGTGGCCAACGCTGACCAAGATGTATCAAGGAACCTCCGTCTAGAGGAAGATGCTTCTGGAGAATCAGCTGCGACTGTTTTAGATGCACATGGGAGAGGAAATTGATCCCTTCCTCATTAGATTGTAGGCAATTCGAGATTGGCTGGTTGCTATGGTGGCAACTCCTGATGAGGGTCTCATGGTGAGGACTACCCTGAATGCAGTCACCGATGATTGGGAGAACTTTGTCCAAAGCATTTTGGGCAAAGCACAACTTCCAAACTGCGAGGACATGTGGGCAACTCTTCATCAAGATGAGATTAGGAGAATGTCCAAGATGGGTAGCAGCAATGGAGGAGCCAAGATCAAGGAGGAGGAGGAAGATGCGGCTCTCGCATCTAAGGGACAACGACAACAGTAAGGGAAGAAGAAGAAGGACCTCTCAAAGGTTTGGTGCTTTAGATGTTGCAAATTAGGACATTTCGTCAATTCTTGTCCTCAGAAGAAGAAGGGAAAGGAAGAATCGGATTCTAAGGCTACAACAGCAAAGAGCGATGATGGGAGTGATGATGATGTGGCTATGAGTGCTTATGTACCTCGAGAGAAGAGGTGGGGCGACATAGATTTGTAGATTGAGCTATAGATGGTGGAAAGGGGCAAGATCCTTGAGGTGCCCAAACTCTTGGATCACATATGAGCTACGGGAGCCCTTAATGACAGTAGCAGGATGAATGGAGTCAGTTGGTGCACAGGATTATAGAGGCACATTAGCAGTGCTAGGACGTTGAAGACTGGGGCAGTGCAGAGCAGAGGTAGCAACATCGTAGAAGCAGCAATGCAGAGGTTGATGGGATTTCAATAACGCAGAGGCAGTGCAAAGTAGCAGCAGCACAGAGGCACCAGAGGGTCAGTGCATATTAGCAGAAGAGGGTGTTCAGTATCGAGATGCAGTCAGACTGACTTGTCTGTTAGGATTTTGGGTGATGTCCTTCAGTTGCTTAACTCTCAGCCACTGAGTTGCAGCGCAACAGTTAGCAGTCGCAGTGCTATGGGCAGCATGTTGTAGCATTTGAGAGGGAGTTGCAGTACAAATGAGGCAATCATTGTGACAGAGTCATGGGCAGTAGAACATAAGGCAACAACGCAGTGGATGAAGGGCAGCAAGCCAAGCATCAGCAAAGCAGGGGACCGATGTCGTGGATCAGGGTGATGCTTCAGGAGGAAGTGTTGCTAGAGAACAGTCCTCGCTAAGAGGGAGTCTTGATTTTTGGGTAGCATCGAATGTGTTCTAGCTCCGAAACTTTGTGGAGGGGCTAGAACGCATGAGATCTCCAAGACCCAGAAATCGTTTGGAGAAATTCCACACGAAGCCTAAGTTATTCAAATAATTACTTATGTTAATGGAGACCCTAAGTCTAACTTAGGGAAATTAAATAATTAAAGTGAATTAATTTAGACATGTGGGTGAGAATGTTCCAAGTGACGAGGATCAAGTCTTTTCTAACCTTAGCCTTTGATTAGAGATTAGATCACGACCGTTGATTCTTCAATGAGAAAAGTATTAAAGGAAGGCTTGGGGTCAGTTGGAGAACACCCACAAAGTGGCAACACCTGAGCTAAGTCGAAATTCTGGGGTGCGGTTTGCTGTGAATTTTCAAGTGAGCTTGCAGTGCAGCGAGGGGCAGACCGGTAGAGGGATTTCAAATCTGAGGCCGAGAATACAATGGCAGAGAGGCAGATTCGTACCAAAGTAGCGTAGAGACCCAGCAGGGGTGATGTAGCCCAACCAGGCTCACGCTGAGGCAACGCAGATCCTCACGCAAGCCCAAAGGGATGACGCAGAGTTAGGAAAGGTAGCGTTGGGGTTCTAGTCGGCCAGATAGGGCTCGTTTTTAGCAAATCCATAAGGGGTGTCGCAACCACATTAAAGGGTGTCGCAGTGACTGCGTAGGCACCTGTGGGGTTTCTCATCCTCAGTTGAATACCCATATTATCTGTCTTTGAGAGATAGAGGTACATCTATCGAGATTTTCTTTGTTGGAAAAACCACTACTGGTGCCCTTGTTTGTATTCAGAATTCTGCATAATAATAAAACCCTCAAGAGTTGCTGCATTAGGTTTCTTGCATTGGGTTTTTCCAAGGACATTTGTACGAAAATTCTTGTGTCCTTTGTCATGTGTGCTTAATTCTTCAGTACTATGTGTAGATCTGTAGTGCCTTTACTTCGTTATTTTCTGAATATTTCTGAAAATAACTTGTAAATGTAAAAACACAAGTAGGAGGAGTAAACCATATTTTTGCAGTAGAAATTTATGTTAAGTAGATTCAGGAATTTTCACACAATAATAGCAGGGGCAGCAAGAAGGACAGCAAGAGGACAGACACCAGGATCAAGTACAATGACTAGTACTAGCATTTCCTCAGGAGGAGAAGATTCTGATAGTTCTCAGCAGATGGAACAGCAGGAGCAGGAGGAGGAATTAAGAGAACTTCCTACCACCAATGGTAGAACCACTAGGGAGGTACAAAAGACACTGAGGGACGCAGAGGAGTTCATTGCAGCTCCCAGAACCGAGAAGAGGCAGCGTAGACAACTTGACAGATACCGGCCATTAGTAGCATAGGTAAAAGAACCCTCCAGTTTTCAGGAAGTCGTATAACACCAAGTATGGGTGGATGCCATGGTAGAAGAGTATAGGTCTATCATGACAAATGATGTTTAGGAATTTGTGCCTAGACCAAAGGATAGGTCAGTTGTAGGAGTGAGATGGATCTACAAGATCAAATACGCTACAGATGGTAACGTGGAGAAGTACAAGGCCAAGTTCGTAGCAAAGGGGTATGCGCAGAAAGAAGGAATTCACTATGATTAGACCTTCGCCCATGTAGCCAAATACACCTCCATCAGATTTGTTATATCCCTAGCAGCTCAAATGGGATGGGAGATTCACCAAATGGATGTCAAGACAACATTCTTGAATGGGGTGATAGAAGAGGAGGTGTACATAGAACATCCTGAAGGCTTTGAAACCCATGAGAAGAAAACTCATGTATTAAAATTGAAGAAAGCCCTTTATGAGCTCAAGAAGGCACCCAGACCTTGGTATGGTCAGATTGATGGCTACTTGTGGCAGTTGGATTTGTCAAGAGTGATGCAGATCCCAATCTCTACTATTTGATGGTGGAGGATGAGCCACTGATTCTAGTATTATATGTAGATGATCTGTTTCTTACAGGATCATCTAGGCTCATAAAGGACTACAAGAAGAATCTTGAAGTAGAATTCGACATGAAGGATTTGGGGTTGATGCATTACTTTCTAGGATTGGAAGTGTGGCAGAAGAATGGAGAGATCTTCCTAGGGCAAGGAAGATATGCCACGAAAATTCTGAAGAGGTTCAGAATGCAGGATTGTTTGTCCACGACAACCCCTATGATAACCAACATGAAGAAAATAGATGAATCAGGGGGCAAGGAAGTGGACCCCACCTTGTACCTACAGCTCATTGGATCACTCATGTATCTGGTCAACACTAGGCTAGACATTTGTTTTGCTGTCAACACCCTTAGTCAGTGCATGGTGGAACAGAAAAGGGTACATTGGGCAGCAGCCAAACACATTCTCAGATATGTGCGTGGAACAGTTGGGTACGGGTTGAAATACACCTGAGGAGATGATGTCAGATTGAGCAAGTTTTCAGATGCAGATTGGGTAGTTAGTTTAACAGACTGAAAGACTACCTCTGGGTACTGTTTCAATGTTGGATCAAGAATGATCTCTTGGTGCAGCAGGAAGAAAGAGTCGGTAGCACTAAGCTCAGCCGAAGCAAAGTATATAGCAACCATCACAGCAACGTGCGAAGCCATATGGCTTAGGAAGCTTCTTGTGAGTTTGTTCAGGAAGACGATGGAACCGATTAGTGTTTACTGTGACAATAAGAGTTGTATCAAGCTCTCTGAGAATCCAATATTTCATGATCAGTCCAAACACAGATATCAGATGTCATTTTATCCGAGACTGTGTTAAGTGTGAGACAGTACAATTGCAGTACATCCCCATAGGAGATCAGGTAGCAGACGTACTCACAAAGGTTCTGGGAAGAGCTAGGTTCATTTAGTTCAAGGAGCAAATGGGTATGGTTGAGAATCCGTTTCAATAGCAGATGGGTCGTCAGTTACAGCAGCAGCAAATTGCAGTGCAGTAGCAGTTGGCAGCAGTAAGTTGGGTCAACAATAGCACAGATGCAGAATTTGAGAGGGAGTTGTAGTACGGATGCAATGTTGACAGTGGTAGTGTTAGCAGCAGTATAGATGCAACGTTTGCCTAGATTTGGTGGGTAGCAGTGTCAGACATCAACAGCGCAGAGGGAGATGTTGCAGAATCAGAGCAGTACTCAATAGGGGGTATTGCTAGAGCACATTCCTCGCTAAGAGAGACTGTTGATTTGTGGTAGCATCAGATGTGCTCTAAGTCTCAAAATATGCAGGGACGATTAGACACATGTATTCCAAAGAACCCATAAATTGTTTGCGAAAATTCCACTCAGAATATGTTTTATTAAAATAATTAATTATTTTAAAGAGACCCTAAGTCTAAACCTAGGAAAATAAAATAATTAAAGGGTATTAAGGAAACATGGTGTGAATGTTCTAGAAAAGGCGAAGATCAAGTCAACAAGTTAATCTCAACCGTTTATTAAAGATTTAATCTCGGTCGTTGAAGTTTCAATGAGAAGCTTATACATTTGGAAAACACACCCAGACGGAGAAAGAATCCAGAGATTGAAATTATTTAGTGAGAAGTGCTCAGGGAGAAGATCGATCAAGAGGATTCTCATAGAGAGGGGCAAGGATAATTTCCAGAAGGAAGATTTGCAGATCTGGAGAGTGCATAAAGGGGAGGCAGCATAAGCCACAGATAGTTGCGCAGAGCCAGTGATACAGAGCCTATGCTGGGACTGCGTAGAGCTGCAGAGGGAGTTCCATTTTTTTTGAGGAGAGAACATAGGGTTAGTGCCAATTCCCGAAAGGTGATTTCGGAGGGCAGAAGATTCCAGTTTCCAGCCAGTAGAGAGATCTAGCGCAGAGACAAATAGCAGCTTCAGTTGTGATGTAGAGATTGCGTGGGTGGCGTAATCACTGCGCAGAGGCAACGCAGAGTAGCTCGTGTCAGGTGCAGATCAATGTCGGATTCCCATGGCAGAGTGAGATTTATCTCACGAGATCTTGTTTGTTAGATTTCTCCACATGATTTGTTAGATTCAAAAATCATAGATTTGTACTCAAAAAATTACTACATAATATACAAACCCTCAGTTGTTGCACCAGTTTTCCCACATTGGGTTTTTCCGAGGACAATTTTCCAAAAATAACGGTGTTAATGTGTGTATACTTGTGCTAGTATTTTTCCTTGCATTTTCTTATTGTGAAGGCTGCAATATATTTTATTTCGATATTTACCGTGGCATACATTAAATAATTTTTTCAGTGAAACAAATAGAAGAAATTTTATTAGTTGCTGCAGTAGGATTTCGATCATGGAATTTTCACGAAAAGCACATAAAATATTCATATTTAAAAAAAAGAAAGATATATTCATGTGCATCCATATGAATCCAAACCATTTATACAAAAATATGTAAAATTTCTCATTTATATAGCAAGTAATAGTGCATATAACCAAAATAGCACTTAGTGCAAAATATTGTTGAACCAAAAATGTTACAAACATCGAGAAGCGGGCTCTAAAAGGCCTTTATAGTCCAAAATAACATGATAAATCATAGTATTATACTACAACCTACAATACTACAAGCTACAACTACAACAAATCAATGATCAAATCATCAATCATCATCTGATTCCTGATCATCTTTCTCATCCTCATTTGAAGAATGAGTAGCATCCAAGTCTTTGATGGGATTATGGTTTGATTCCCCTGACATTGAAGTTGCTACTGGTGCTTTTGATATATCTGCCTTTGGATCTTGTGGAGGTGGGTCCAAGTCCAACCAGGAAAGGTCTTCATTGTCAAATGCTAGTGCTTGACTCTCCACAACCCATTCTGATGTTGGATCAAAGTCACCCAAGACAATGTTGCTTGATTCAGGGAATTTATTCAACAATTGGTTGCACTTCAACCTAAAGGTTGTACTAAACAAAAACCATGTCATTCAACCGCTTTTGCTCCAAATGGTTCCTCTTCTTAGTGTGTATACACTCAAACACACTCCAATTTTGCTCACACCCTGAAGCACTACATGTCTGGCTCAAAATTCGAATTGCAATTTTTTGCAATTGAAGGCATTCACTACCAAATCGTTGCAACCAATACGCTACAAAAAGGGTGGAAGGAAAAAAAGTATTAGCAAATGAATTTGAAAGTATTAGCAAATGAACTCAACTCAAGAACTGCAAGAGACTTGAATGAACAGTGTGAGTAAAATAGAGGGAGTGGGGGTGTTTAAATAGCTTTAGGGGGGAGCTAGAGTAGCATTAGAAACTAAGAAAAATAATAATAATTTAAAAAAAAAAATGTTGTTTTCAATGCCCAGGCCGCGTGACCACGGGTCTTGCGGACCGACAGAACCGGTCTCCAAATCGGTCGGTTTTGCCGGAACCGGTTCGGTTTCGATAATATTGGTGTAGAGAGCCATGTGCCTCCACAACAATAGACAACACTCCATGGAGCTCCATAGATGTTCAAAGATTGTTCAAGATCCACCTATTGGACGAGGAAGATGCACCTGGTACACCATGCCTAGCCAACCCCACAGTTGCACCATACACTTGGCAGGTGACCCAGGATTTGTACACTGATGTGACATCATTTATTCCATCATCTGAGCCCTTACAGATGGCTTACAGGCATCTTCGACTTACTTGGAGACTGATGAGGTCATTGGTGTACCCCCACACCCACTGGGAGTACCACAGGTTTATTGTTTGGAGAACAAGGGGCCGCCCCCTTGTTCATCACTTTTAAGGGTCCTCTTCATCATTATTGCACTTATGGACCTCATCAGGTCTCTTGGAGGGTCGTATGACATGCATTGTTTATTATTTGACCTCTTGAGAGGCTTATTATTTTATTTATGAGCTAGTTTGGTGGGCTTGTCACCAAAAGTTAGTTACTTTGCACATTACTTTATTCTAGGGACTAATGTAGGCCCAATTAGTAATTCGAACTCCTAATGAGTGTATAAATTGGAGTGACATGAATTCATTTTGTATCATCACTTGACTGGGATCATTGTCTCTTGAAAACTTCGCATTTTTCTTCGAGGATATTTTTGGATCATGGATGAATTTTGATGTGTGGATTAGTTCTTATCTGGAGCTTCTTATATTGCAAATGTGTTGATGGTTGGATATATTCTCTTACATTAAGTACAATTTTGATGCTATTTTCTTTTACTTTGCTGCATACATTGATCATGAGATCTTTGCTATTTTAGGGCTAGTTGTTGCATGCATTTACGACATCAATGTGGAATTATATTTCTATATAGCTTATCTCTATGTATGGGCCATGTTTGAAGAACGAATTGTCCTAGATGTCGAAATTACCTCGACAACCCTTCTCCTTATAGTAATCAGTGATGCTGCTCAGTGATATTTCTCATGATGATCAGTGATGTTGCACGTATTATGATGATGCTCAGTGCTGTGTCGTTATGATGCTTGGTGTTATGTTGCTAACTCAACTTCGGTCAAGATAAAGAAATTGAAGTTTGGGTCCTCTTCTTGTGTCCTCTTCTATTTGCTTAGTCTTGATGATAAAAGATAAAACACAAGAACACATAATAATAATCACAAGAAAGTGTCATGATAAGACAAACTAATTAACTGCCATTTCTCTAACACCAATCAGCATTCGAAGCCCTAAATTCACTCATAAGAGGGCTGATCTATCATTTTTCAAGCTAATACTTGTGTTGCAGGTGTTTGAAAGAGATCTAGTGCACACAAAAGGTTCATGTCTCCATCAAGCAAGGCATGTAGGCCTAAGGATTTGCTCTATTACCCCAATCTTCCCTCACTGTTGTCATTTTCAGATCCGAAGCACTCCCATAACAGTGGCATAAATCTGATCTAAACACATTAAATAACCCTAAGCAACATTCTCCCTTACGGTATAATCAATGCACATTTACCTAATAAGTCTAATCAACTCATGTGATTGTCCCTTGTGCCTCTTCTAAGTGAATTTCGAAGTCTGATATAATTTTCTAAGGTCTGACATACATTTGCGGCAGTGGTGAAAGGACACCTAAAGAAATTCTAAAATCATAATAACTCATTTTTAGCCTCAGAGGACTTTATCTCTCTTGTTTGGATCATTTGCATCTTATCTTCTCTTGATCTAAGGGTGAAAAGATCTCTGATTGCATCTTATTCTCATGATGCATATTGCATCATTTGCATAACATCATTGTTTGGTTGAATCCTTGATCCCATGATTGCATTCAAGTTTCTTGCATGTCATTGATGGTTAATGTTCTCTAATCATAAATATCATTGTTGGCTAATAACTTAACAAGTGAATTGTGCTCTCAAATTAAATCTCATACCAAGATTGATAATCCTCTAAAGGTGAAGTTAATTGGCATTAATTGGCTAAACATTGTAAATCTTGTTGTTTGATGTCATTATGATAAGAGCATTTTCTTGTATAACTTATGTATTGTTGACATAACAAGCTTTTGAGATATTTTGCATGCACACATTGTTATTGAAAATTGTGGAATACTATTGTCATTTGAGGAAGCATTGGTTATATGCCATACTTGTGTTTAGATTTTTCTAACGTTGTGGTATGCGAGTGGGTTTGTAATTCTAAATCTAATTGTATCACACTCTTATTGAAGCACCTTAAGCACTTATTTTTGGCAATATTGCAATTCTCGTAATTTGTGATCTAAAGAATAAATTTCATCTTATCACTTAAATAAATTTCATCTTATCACTTAATCTAATCATCTTTTATTTCATTCGAGGAATAGTGGTGCATCTTAAAATTTACCTCCAAGCATAAGCTTGGTAGATAGAAAAATAGGACCACCCCTCTATTGGCTTGCGACGCTTGACCCTTGCACTAAGGTTAAAAGAGGTGACCTTGCAGTTTTCTAGTGGGCAATCCCTTGTAGGAACAAAGGCACTCAGGTCGTTAGAACTCCATTGGAGGTATCGTTAATGAGGACTTAGCCTCCTTCCTTTGGACTTCTTTCTACAACTTTCTTGCGAGACTTGCTTCAAGATGGTTGGATTGAGGGTCCTCACCTAGAATATGCATTCTAACTAAAATTAACCAAGATCCTACATCTCACTTAGTTTTAGGTGTTGCATCTCATATAGGATAGTTCTTCATCCTAGCAGCAATTGTTCATCCAATAACTTGGAAATTTAATCCATATAGTGCAAGCAAATTGACTCTTAAGGCACTGGTCTCTAATTGATAATCTCAATAAATCTAATCAAGTTGTGTTAAATAATTAAACTTGCCAATTATCCTTAACCATGTTGTTAGGCTATTTAGTTGTGTTTCCCGAACTTATCATCTCATCCATAGGGACTACCCTCCTTAGCCTGCTTTAGGGAGACAACTTAAACAGAGAGTGTTGGGATTAGAGTGATAGCCCATGTCGTGAGCGTTGTCGCATTCTAGTGTATAATTTGAGTGACAACATGCCACATCTAGTGGGATTAGGGACTTTTCCCACATTAGGCTAGGTGTGCATCTTAGGAAACAACATGTCTCATCCTCATCAATTCTTTAATGACCTAAAGTTTACTTATATTGAAGCAAGCGCATCAATTCTTCATTGACCTCAAGTTTACTTATATTGAAGCAAGCGTGTAAATATAGACCATATATTCATATCTTCAACTTTCATACATCAATTTTCTTAAAAAAGCATATTTGAATGAACTAGGATACAAATGATACCTTCTATTGAGAATATCGTTTCCAGTCCATGCAATAAGACCAAATGCATATATTTCTGAAGAGTACACCTAAAAAAGGAACCCAAAGAAAGAACCATTGTTTGATAAATGTTAGTAGCAAGGCAAAAACAATGCATTATCTCCATCAAAATTACAAAAACAAAGTATTAATCCTCTTCTAGTGAAATGCAAACATTGCATTGAATTTGAAAATGATAATTCAATATATGAAAACATGTATTTACTTTGGGCTACCTTAAAATCAATACGGTGGCGTTGTTGTCGACCAGGATATTTGCAAAGCCCAAAATATGTATCTACTCCATAACTAGTTCCCTGTTCATTTTCAACTGTTAATAAGGAAAATCACATTTTTTCAATCAATAATAAGGAAAATGACATTTTTTTGTATTTACTCTTCTTCTGACTCCAAATGATAGCACTCTTATACATACATATATACATCTATGAGCTTAAATAGAAAGGATGGTTTTCACTCAAAGCAATGGAACTTTAAATCTATGATCCTCCTTGTTAGAGTGCTAATACTTGAAAACATTTAAGTTAGAAGTCATTAAAAGTCTCATTAATGTTTTTATCAACATTATATATTGTTAATATTAGAGGCAAAGTAGTTAAGAAATAAGCCATGTATGATGAACTATGTGTGTGAGAGATGGGTTAACCCTCATTTTAATAGGGGTACATATGGTCTTTTCTACATTTTTCATAATACCATTCTAAGTCTTGTTGACCACCCCAATGTTAACTACATGAATTGTCAAAGACTCCATGCCAAAGCATATTTCAGAACATTCCATCATGGTTAGAACAACTAGAATTTCAGAATTTCATCTTCATCATTCGAGAGATTGTTAGCACCATGTATTCCAAAATTTTGCAGCCATGTGCGATTATTCTAAAAAAATGATTCTAGCATGATGAAAATTAAGTCATGTAACACACCTAGGTAGCTTAATATTTCGCTAGAGAGTTTTCACTCTAGGGAGTTTTTTTTTCCTTGACTAATTATTTGTGTTTCTTAACACTAAATAATTAGTTGAGGTTTACTCCCACATATCCACCAAAGCTAGAGTGAGGCTTAATGGTGAAGTCTTAGGTGAGTCATAGTGTATTAGTCGCTATAAAAATGCCATGCTAGATCATGTTTAAAGTTTCATAGAATTTGGATGAGTCTAACTATCAGTTTTTAGTTATTATTTGATGTAAAATGTAAATAAGTGTTGTCTATAGAAGTTATAGGGGCTATGAGTACTCAATATTAGGCCTCAACACCTCAAATTTCTATCTAGATGCACTTTGAGAGTCAAAAAAATGTGTCTTAAGTTTCAACCCCTCATTTTCTATTTTTTCCATTTTTTTGCAAAAGACTAGCAATTAATTAGCCAGAAAATAAAATGAGAGGAAAATAAAAATTATCTCCAAGTGAAAAATTAAAAAAAAAATGGAAATTCCCAAATATTAAAGTCAAGTAAAAAATTTGTGGGAATTCCATTTACCAATAAGAAATGACTCAAGGAAAAATTCGATGATCCAAAAAAAGACCCATGACCCAACAAAATTGATTTTTTAAAAAGCTGGTCCATGATTGTCATTTTGAATGAGAGATTCTCAAGGAGAAAGATGAAGAAAAATATTTTGGTGGTCCGGACTCCAAACCACTCCAGAATCAAAATTTGGGTCAATCCAACTCCTCCTTCAAGGCAAGCGTCTTTCCTAGTGTTGAAAATATCAGTATCAGCGAGGGTCCTGAAAACATCTTATTGCCGATCGGTAATATCGGCAAACATAAAAAAAATCATTTTTTTTCAGAGTTTTCAACATATAAAGCAATAATGATATTTAGCCGATATTTTCAAAAATATGGCGATATTTAGCCGATATTTTCAAAATATCGTGATATTTAGCCGAGATTTTGAAAATATCGCGATATTTTCAAATCTGAAAATATTGCGATATTTACTTGCTGAAATATCGTCTGCCTCAAAATATCGCGATATTTGCGAGATTACGCAAAATATCACCAATATTATCAATGCTGGTCTTTCCTCCTAAAGATCTGCGTAGCTTATCAAGGGATCAAAATTTGTTGACATGGATCAAGCCTTGGATCTAGCCATTTGCTCAAGGAACCTAGCTGTTTTCACTTGGAAAGTCTCCCCTCTCATTTTTCTATAAATTGAGCCCTTGGCTCCTCATTGTAACATCTAATGATCATGTAATCAAGCATTTGGCTCTGGAAGATCTCCTATGTACTGGATATTTTCTGAATAATAAAGGAAGTCTTTGGGGGTAAAATTTTGTGGTGTTATTCTTCCATGACTATGGTAATATTTTTTTTATTCTCTTGCGCTTAATGTTCTACTAGTGTTATTAACTGTCATTTACATCTGCCATTGTGGATTTATTGGTGTATAGTTATCTTGCATTGATACTTGGACTGGGGAAATACTTTAGATCTGGAAGAGCTAGTGGGTTTTCAGTTGAACCCCTAATCTTCCTTTTCATTGTACTATCCAATCCCATTTGGATCTAACAATATATTTTTGGAAGTGTGTAGAAATTATTTTTTTGAATCAGATCTTGAGTGTTTGGGGATGTTTTAAGTTGAACCAACCAACTCTCAAGCATAGAAGTGAAAGAACCCACATTAGTCTCTCTCAAGGGCTTATCAATTGAGAATTTTTTTTGAAGAGAGTTTCATTGCCATTGCCTAATATCGTTCTGTCTTTCAAAATTTATCTCTATATTATTGTGATTTAACGGGATAATCTGGCTAATTTTAGAGCTATATTTGTGTTTCCCAAGAGCGGAGTTGTACTCATACTCTTTGGGTTAACAAACTTGTAAATTTTGTAAATCTTTTGTATATTTTCTAACCCTCATTGTGTATAATTTTATTTCTCTTCTATACACTTGTCTCTATCCTTTTAGGTTTGCGTAGATCTAGCTGGAGAGGAGGTTTTTGTCTTGGAATTTTTTCACAAGTTTTCTTGCAGGTGAACGCTTGGGAATTTAAAGAGATACACATCTATCATTGTCATTTACTGTTCTATCTACAATTGCTATTGTTTATTGGAAGATTGAATTGATTGCAAATTGATGTTAAGAATTGGGCTAAAGTAATTGTTACAGCATAGAAGTGGGAAGAAAAACACTCCCAATGGACAGTTCACCAACATCTAGTGCTGAAAATCTTATTCAGGGAGCTGATGAAATGAGTTTCAAAGACCAATTTTATGCATTTAGAAGAGCTTTATTTATTGAACACTGTATGAAGATTATTAGTTTCTTTACTGCACTTTCACCCGCAAAGAAACTTTACCATTTGCAGATGACCTGAGACCTAGTTTTTTGTTCTAGTACTAGGACCTGTTTGAAAACACATCTTCGATTGATAATGTTGAACTCAAGAAAGAAAAATAAAAATAAATAATCCATGTTCATAGGAGATCATAAGCAGTCAATGGGACTAGATATACCGTGAGGTACATTTTGTCAAGGGAGGGATTAAGGCACATGTAGAAATTTATAGTTTCCCACCCCGGTTTTCAGTTTTCGCCTTATTACTCCAAAATCGTTAAATGCCCTTTCCCATAACCATACATTCAACAACTGGAAAAATAAATTTTGCTGAAAACACAAATTCTGGAAATTTTTTCAGAATGCTGTAAATGCAGAAATAAAATAACAGCAGTAACAAACAGTCATTCAACACATCATAACTCAGTGTTTTTGGTCAAGGTGACCCTGGAAAAACCCCCTACAACTCTTGGGGAAAACCAGTTCGAAAGCTCCTTCTTATTTCTGGAAAAAATGCTTTTTACAGTGAGAGAAATATTCAGCAAAAGATCAGCAAGTAAACTTTTACAACTTATCTCTTTCCGTGCTTAACCACCGCCTCGGAAAACGTGCAGACAGTAAAACTGAACCAGCAATAAATGCTGTGCGTATTTCCTTGAAAAACGTGCCCAGAAATTACAGCATTAATTTCTGCTGTACGGCCTCCTCTTTTTGCGTGCAGAACAGCAATAAATGCTGCTGTACGGCTTCCTTGGAATGCGTACAGCTGTATTAAATGCTGCTGTACGGAAATCTGCCTCGATTTTTGTGCCAGCAATCAGCTACAGGCTGTACGTCCTGTCTAGAAAAGCGTGCAGCAAAAACAGCAGCTTCTCCCTCGAAATCTGTGCCCAGAAAATGGTACGGCTGCCTTGGAAAACGTGCCACAAGCTGCTGTACGGATTCTGCCTTGGAAATCGTGCCAAATCTGCCTTGAACTGTGTACAAACTCTGCTATACGGTCTTGCTGAAATATGGCCTTGGAATGTGTGCCAAACTGCTGCCTCCTTCTCCTCACTGCTCAGAAATCTCCCTTGCTCTCTTGCTCTCCTTCTCCCAATCTGCTCATGAAAGAATGAATGACCTTTTCCTCCTTTTCCTCCTTTAACCTAACCCTAAGTGACTTTTTGGGAATCCCTAAATCCAATGGCTGAGATAGATTGAGATCTAGGGCTCAGATTAAATGCTCATTTAAATCTCACTTTTCATTTTTTAATTCACCCCACTTTAATAAAGACCCACTTAGTCTTTTATTTCCAAAGTCACTTTTTCCTTTCTAATTTTATATTGACTTTATTTAAAGTCACTTTAACTTCAGTAACTTTATCACTTAAAGTCACTTTAAAATTAGATTTGACTTTATAACTTTATAAAGTCACTTTAGTAACTTTATCACTTAAGTCACTTTTAAATTAAATTTAACTTTATAAAAAATTATAAAGTTACTTTAGGAGAAAAATTAAATTCTTTTGGACACTTTTCCCTAGGCCAAAGATCAAAGCCTTAGGGAACCACCTGTCCTCCGGTACCAAATTTCAACAGCACATCCTATGTTAATAACAAATAATGAAAAACTCCCAGTTGGGAGCCCCGTTTTGAGCTCTTCTTGCACATGGCCGATGCTCATACACCACTTAAGCAGATTTCCTGTCTTTCTGGTCTTTGAGTGATCTTGCTCTATGCCAATGTTCCCACACTTCGGTGTTGGATGGCAGATTCTCTTGCTCCATTTGGTGGGGTCAAGAACTTATGGAATGCTTGGACACATGCGATGCAACTTTTTGTTTACTCTAATAAAAAGTTCAACTTTTTCTCGGGAAAAAAAAACAAATAATGAAAAAAGGCATTCACCAAAATATCATACAATCATGATTCACCATCTACTATAAACCAAAACATTTGTTTAACCTCCATAAAGTATATGGCTAGAACTTGCCCAAAGACATCATGATAAAATAGTGTGGCCATGGGACCTCTGAGTTGTTTGATTTATAAGAATTACCAACATGTAATTAAGTAGTCCCTATCAGAGGCAGGTTAACTAGCCTCTAACATAATATTCAACTCATGTATCAAGAACGCAATGGTTGAGTAAAACATAGTGATCTGGGCCACTGTAAACTAATTTTCTGTATTTAAACCCAAAGTAAGTCTGTCTCAATATCAAATAACTTACAACTAGTCTAGAAATATAAGTTGAATTCAAGGCGTACAAAGCAACCCATACCTCAGTGCTGTGGATGCTAAAAAGTAAATCTTCTTTCAAAAAATCAATATCCTTTAAATATTTCACAAATCTCGGCAGAAAACCTTTATGGCTGCACAAAATTAGAAGGGTAAGTATAAAGTGCAAACAAATCACTGAATGCTGATTTAAAGCAAAAACCGGAAACATACATTATTGATCCATTAAGATGTCAATCGAGATTCAAGATTCATAATTCGTAATAAAGCACATCACTGAAAATGATGAAAAACATTTCTTGAATGGCCTGCTTTAATAACTTATGTCAAACTTAGTAGTTAGCATGTGTCAAATCAAAGGCACATTCTTATATACAGTATCTTCTGAAAGGAAATCAGATTATCATCCAGATTGGGGCCCTGATGGTCTGTTACATAGATTCTTCTATGAGTGCTATTTCACACTACTTGAGAATTTCTAGTTTGTTTGTTCTCTGGAAGCTTCACTGCAAAAATGTTTTTGAAAACAAGGTTAGCTCTTTGCAAAAATATTTTTGAAAACAATGTTAGCAAGGTCTGCCTTTTGTTTTTTGTGGAGAGAAGAGGAACATGTGCAACTTCTGGTAAAAGGCTTTTTATGAATCAAAGATGTCAAATTGTTAGACTCTGTTGCTTATTCAAATTTTACTGTTGTTCTTGTTTGTTTAAGGAAGGGGATGTAAATGCCATTGTCTTGTGTTATCTTTTAGAAACTCCATCACCACTTTATTTGTTGCCTTTCTAATAGGAATGGCTTTGACCAACCTGGTAGAACAATCTATAGCTGTAACAATCCATTGAAGGACATTACTTGAATTTACCTTGAACTCCCCTATAAAATCCAAGTCCCATTGTTAAAATGCTGTTTCCACAACAATTGGTTGCAAAGGCAAAGTATCCAATTGTTGTATCCCTGTGAACATTTGATAAGGTGAGCATGACCTCACAACACAATGTACATCTACAAACAAGGATGGCTAATAGTACCCTTCTCCTCAAATCTTATGTTCCTTAGTTATGTCCACCACAAAATCCAGTATGAAACTCCTTTATGAGTTTCCTAGATTCATCTTCATCAACACATCTTAAAACTGATCCATTCAGATTTCTCAAACTTAACCCTCCTTGAATCAAACAATACTTTGACACTTGCAAATGCATATCCCTCCATTGGTCACTCAAGATTCTTCAAATAATTTATAAATGTCCACATACCAATCACGCTGTTCTACTTCATCAACAGATCTTAAATCCAATCCATTCAGGTTTCTCAAACTTAACCCTCCTTCAATCAAACAATACTTTGACACTTTCAAATGCATATCCCTCCATTGGTCACTCAATATTCTTCAAATAATTTATAAATGTCCACATACCAATCACGCTGTTCCAACTTGTCCAAGACAGGCTATGGTACCGATATAGCCAATTTTCAATACCTTTTCATTTCACTCAACCAACATCTTCACCAAGTTTATTTTTGTAGCATCGGAAAGTGATCTAAGTCTCAAATTTTGTGGAGAGACTTGGACATTGGTATTCCAAAGAACCCAGAAACCGTTTGCGAAAATTCCACTCAGTTAATGTTTTCTTAAAATAATTAATTATTTTAATGGGGACCCTAAGTCTAAACTTATGTAAATTAAATAATTAAAGGGCATTAATAAAACATGAGTGAGAATGATCTAGAAAACGAATTTCAAGCCATGTTATAATCTTAGTCGTTGATTAGTGATCACATCTCGGTCGTTGATGTCTCAACGAGAAGACTATAAAGGAAGGCTTGAGGAACATTTGAAAAAACACACTGAATTGATTTAGAGTTCGAAATTTCTGGGGTAGGGTTTGCTGAGAAATTTGACCTATAGATCTGAGCAGTGAGGGGCAAAGATAACATCCGGAGAGAAAGAATTTTTCTCAGTCGGTGGAGCATCATTCAGAGAGAGGCAGAGATGATCTAACCAATCCAATGCTGAAGGAAGAAGGGCTAACACAGTGACTGTGTAGGGCTCACATAGAAGCAGCGTAGAGGCAGAGGAGGGTTTCCAGAATTTGCTTGTAGATCAGTTTTAGAGGCTGGGATCCAAAAAGTGACACCGGGAGGCTGTTCCTTAGGGTCCACATAGGCAAAACAACTTGGTTGGGGCTGAACATTGAGCGTGGAAGGGGGTGACGTAGAGGCTGGACGGTCCAGCATGTGAAAATTCTCAACCAATTGCAGTGATAGATTTATTTCTCCTACTTATTATTTCAGTAAGTTATTATTCAGAAATCTTCCGGCAAATATCGAAAGAAATACTACTGCAACATTCACAATTATATATGCAAAGAAATAAACAGTAGAGAACATAAGCACAAGAATCAATCAAATGTACACAGTTATTTTTGGACAAATGTCCCTGGAAAACCCAATGTGGGAAAACTGGTGCAGCAGATGAGGGTTTTTTTTTTAATTTCTTCAGAAAATGATATCTTTAGAGGGAAATATTCGGTAGATCAATTTTGAACCACCTGAGACTGAATGCCTAGCTTTCTCGAACAAATGTCTGACACCCAAATTAGCCCCTGCAAGCCCCCGCATCAGTCTGCATGATTCTCTGCGTAGTCCCAGAGTTGGACTGCGTGAATCTGCGTGGAGACTGCATGGGGTCTCTGCGCTATAGCCTCAAGCTACCTTCAATGACCCACTGCTGCTCTCTGACCCTGATCTCGATCACCCCTGACCTCCTCCTGCTTCTGCAACTTCTCGCCTTGCAACTCTCCTGCTGAAATCGAATTCTACATCAGAATGGATCTCCTTCGGGTACTGAATGTGCGCCCGACTTATCTTCCAAGTGACCCTCAAGCCTTCTTTTATAATCTTCCTGTTGGAGAACCAACGGCCCAGATTAAAAGATTAATCAATGGCTAAGATTAAATCTTGACTTGATCCATGTTTTCTCAAAGATTCACACTCTGAATTATTAATTCCCTTTAATTATTTCCTTTTCCTAACTTTGGACTTAGGGTTTGCATTAAAATAATTAATTATTTTAATAATTCTTGAACCGAGTGGAATTTCCACAAACTGTTTTTGGGTTCTTTGGAATGTTGCTATCCAAGCCTCCCTGCAAAGTTTGAGACTTGGAACACTTCCGGATGCTACAAAAATCAACACTCCCTCTTAGCGAGGAAAGTGTTCCAACAATATGCCTACTGCATGCTGCTATGATTCTGAAGCACCCTCTATGCTGCTGCCACCTGTACTGTTGCCTTTAACACTGCCACTGTCACTTGCTGCATCTGTACTACATCCCACTCTGAATTCTAAATCCTCCATTCCTGCTAGTAGAAGGGATTCTTCATCATCCCCATCTTTTCTCTGAAGTAGACAAACTTTGTCTTTCCTAGAGCCTTGGTGAGGATGTCTGCCACCTGTTCTCCTGTTGGAGTGTACTACAATTGAACAACTCCACGTTGTACCCAGTCCCTGATGAAGTGACACTGGATGTCAATATGTTTCAACCTATCATGAAACACAAGATTTTCAGAGAGCTTTATGCAACTCTGATTATTACATAAAATGTTGGTCGCTTCCATTTTCTCCTTGAGTAGACTTACTAACAATTTCCTAAGCCATATGGCTTCGCAGGAAGATGTGCTAGCTGCCATATACTCTGCCTCTGCTGAGCTCAGTGCCACGGACTTCTGTTTCCTACTTCACCAGGACGTCATTCCCGATCCCAGACTGAAATAGTACCCACTGGTAATCTTTCGATCAACTGAAATTCCTGCCCAATTTGCATTAGTATAAAAAATCCTCAACACGACATCTTTGTCAGGTGTAATTCAATCCAAGATCCTTGTTCCTCGAAGGTATTTGAGAACATGTTTGGTTGTTACCCAATGAGCCCTCTTGGACCACCATGAGCGCGTGGGGTATTAACAACATACGTAATGTTCCCATTTTTGGTATCACCGTGACAGGGCTAGGAGGGACTTCCAGAGTTAGGAGCAGACAGGTCACATGTATAGATTGGTGCTATCAGTGGGCTCAGGAGCTTTTCGGAGGAGTTTTGAGGAGTTTTCATGGTGTTCGGAGGCATTCGCTTGATATACTCCACCATCCGAGCAGTTTGGCTTTCGTTCCGATGCATTTCGATAACTTTCGGAATTTTGAGTTATTTATGGGCTTAACTCAGTTGATTATGCTCAAGGTGGCATTCCGGGAGGAATACACGATGGAACACCTTAGTGTAATAGCTCATTGGAACCGGGACGAGGAGACCTACACGATGGGACAGTTAGACAGAGATTTCAGTGACCAGAGGAGGCGTGGTAGCCGATATACCCTTTTCTGCATTAAAAAGGAATATTTTATAATATTTTAATAAAAAAGGAAAAGTGCTCCATAAATAAAATAATAATAAAATAATGCTCTAGAAGGCTCCAAGGGATCTATAAAAGAAAGGGAGGAGGCCATTGGGAGACATCTTTGGAGTAGATCATTTGCTTGTATATGAGAGGTTTGAGGACGTGGTTCTCTACTTCATGCAGTAGCCCCAGGACAGAAACCCTCGGGTGATTTGTGAGTATTCGACGGAAACCCAATACTTTTGAGGAGACTTCACTTAGGAGTTTCACAGAGCTTCAGAGTTTGGTGTGAGGATCATTCAGATCTTCAACTTGGGCTTCATCAGTTTCAGTGGGTTCAGTTTCAGCTGTTGCCGGAGGGAGAGTGCAGCAGTGCAGTTTGTGGCCAGGGCCGTTCAGCAGCTTATCTTGGTGGCCGGTTTTCTATCTCAGCTCTTCTTGGGTCGGATCTATATGTAAACCCCTGTTTATTATCTATAATAAAAGTTGAGATTTCCTTTCTGTTCTATATGGTATTGGATTGCAACATTTCCTGTCTTTATTTTACATGGCAATCTTCTGTTGAATAAATGTTTATTTTACGGCAAATTGTGGTATTCAGTATTTTTCTGCATTTTAGTTAAAATATCCCATCCGGGATATTAACAACATAACAGATGTCTGGCTTTGTATTTACCAGATACATCAATGACCCTATGAGCTGTCTGTACAGCGTAGGATCAACTTCATCATCATCGGACGTGTCAATTTTCCTCTAGTTGGTAATCATTGGAGTGGTCATGGGTCCACAATCCTCCATCTGAAATCTCTTCAGAATCTCTGTAGTGTATCTTCCTTGACCAAGGAAGCTCTCCCCATCCTGCTGCCAAACTTCCAACCCCAGAAAATAGTGCATCTGTCCCAGATCCTTCATGTCAAACTCTTTAGCTAAATTCTTCTTGCATCTGTGATGAGCCTCGATGATGCTGTCAAGAACAGATCATCCACATACAATACCAGTATCAACGACTCACTCCCTACTCTTAGATAGTAGAGATTGGGATCTACATCACTCTTGACAAATCCCATCTTTTGCAGATCGCTGTCAATTCGACCATACCAGGGTCTGGGAGCTTGCTTCAGTCCATATAATGCTTTCTTTAGTCTGCATAGATGAGTTTTCTGATCATGTGTCTCAAAGCCCTTTGGTTTTTCTATATACACTTCTTCTATCACACCATTCAAGAATGTCGTCTTGACATCCATTTGGTGAATTTCCCATCCCATCTGCACAGAAAGGGATATCACGGACCTAATAGATGTGTATCTGGCTACTGGGGTGAAGGTTTATTCATAGTCTATTCCTTCCTTCTAAGCATACCCCTTAGCTACGAACCTGGCTTTAAATTTCTCGATATTGCCGTCTGCAGCATGCTTGATCTTGTAGATCCACCTGGATCCTACAACGGATCTCTCCTGTGGTCTGGGTACTACTTCCTAGACATCATTTGTCATGATGGAAGTGTACTCTTCCACCATTGCATCAACCCATACCTAGTGCTGAGAAGCTTCCCGGAAACTGGAGGGTTCTCCAGCTTGAGCAACCAAGGCTTGATACCTCTCAGGCTGCTTAAGCCGTCTCTTCTCATTCCTAGGATTTCCGACAAAATCCTCTGCATCCTTCAAAATCTGTCGAAGTTCCCTGCTCGTTCTTCCACTGGTGGTGGGTGGATTTACCGGCTCTCCTTCTTGCAAATCCTCAGGGGACCCATCCTTTCGATCACTATGCCTTGGAGAGGCAACTGAATTTTCTGCTGCTGGGGCTGGACCAAAGGCTCTTCCTCTGACTGTGTAGCAGAAGGTAGTTCTCGTGATCTTCTGAAGGCTTTCTCCTCCATAAATTTCACATCTCTTCGCACCACTACTTTCCTACTCTCAGAAACGTAGATGCGATAAGCCTTCGCATTCTCACTGTATCCTACTAAATACCCCATTTCAGCAGTCATCTCCAACTTCTTCCTCTTCTCACTGGGTACATGACAGTAAGCTGTACTTCCGAAGATCCTAAAGTGACTCACTTCGGGCTTGTTGCCAGTGAAGACACTTTCTAGCATTATCTTTCCCTGTGCAGTGTGAGGAGTTCTATTCTGAATGTAGATAGTTGTATTACATGCTTCAGCCCATAGGAATTTGGGCATGTCTTGGTCATACAACATAGCTTTGGTTGCTTCCACAATAGTCCGGTTCTTCCTTTCTGCCACTCCATTCTGTTCTGGATTGTATGGAGTTGTCCATTCTCTTTTGATGCCTTCCCTTGCGCAAAATCCGGTTAAATCTTTATCTATGTATTCACCTCCATTATCTGATCGCAATACCTTGATCTGCTTCCCTGTCAGATTCTCCACCAGAGCTTTGAACTCTTTAAATCGACTGAAGACTTCATCCTTGGTCTTCAAGAAGTAGATCCAAGTTTTCCTGGAATGGTCATCAATGAAGGTGACAAAATATTCAACACCACTAAGAGCTCTTGTGGACATCGGCCATAGATATCTGAGTGTATTAGATCCAACACACCCTTGGCTCTATTGTTGCTTCTCTGATATGCTGCCTCGGCATATTTCCCCAATACGCACCCCTTGTAGACGTCATCTCGCTTGGTGCTCAATTCTGGAACACCTGTTACAGTCTTTTGGAGAGTTCTCAACGCCCCATGATGCAAATGCCCCATTCTTCTGTGCCATAGCTCATTCAGATCTGTTTCATCTGCGGTGCCGACCAGTGCCATTGGGGAATCAAGTTGCAGTTTGTACAGCTTGTTGCTTCTTACCTCGATTTGTGCCTTCTTCTTCCAACTGGGGTGCTTGACATAGACTCTATTGCCAATAAAGTAGACGTCATATCCTCGGTTTTAAAGCTGTGACACTTAGAGTAGATTCATCCCCAAACCCAACACATGCAGTACAGTAGTGGCTCGGATTCTGTTCCCTGCCTCGATCTGAAAAGCTACTGTACCTTTCCCAATGGGAGTGCACTTTGCTTTATTACCCATGGTTATTTTGAAATTCATTTGCTCTTGGTAGTCGGAAAAACAGTCCCATACTCTCGATGTGGGCAGAGGCTCCACTGTCAATATACCAGACATCTGAGGACGTAGTACTTGATACACAAGCAAAATCTTCCTCCAATCAAGATGCCAATACAAATACATCGTGACCCATCCATTCTATCGTGCTTGCCCCCCCTCCTGGAGGACTGCATGAACCCTTCTACGTTGTTGCCCTGGGCAACTACTTAGATCTTCGTTCACTATTAGATGCTCCCTCTCTGTTATTCATCTCTGCCTCTGATACCATGTGAAAATTCTCAACCAGTTGCAGTGATAGATTTATTTCTCCTACTTATTATTTCAATAAGATATTATTCAGAAATCCTCTGGCAAATATTGAAATAAATACTACTGCAACATTCACAATTATATATGCAGAGAAATAAACAGTAGAGAACATAAGCACAAGAATCAATCACATGTACACAATTATTTATGGACAAATGTCCCCGGAAAAACCCAATGTGGGAAAACCGGTGGAGCAGATGAGGGTTTTTTTAATTTCTTCAGTAAATGATATCTTTACAGGGAAATATTCAACAGATAAATTCTGAACCACCTGAGACTAAATGCCTAGCTTTCTCAAACAAATTTTTGACACCCAGATCAGCCCCTGCAAGTCGCTGCGTCAGTCTGTGTGATTTTCGGCGCAGTCCTAGAGCTGGACTGCGTGAATCTGCGTGGGCGTTGTAGCCTCAAACTACTTTCAGTGACCCACTGCTGCTCTCCGACCCTGATCTCGATCACCCCTGACCTCCTCCTTTTGCAACTTCTCGCCTTGCAACTCTCTTGTTGAAATCGAATTCTACATCAAAATGGATCTCCTCCGGGTACTGAGTGTGTGCCCGGCTTATCTTCCAAGTGACCCTTCTCCAAGAAGGTACATAATTTGCTCCAACAAAGGCATCCAAGAAATTTACAAAAGGAGGAAGAAGTGGGAAATTGGCTTTATGCACTTGGAATGGACTTAAAGAGTGGAAGAACAGAAAATGACTTTCCCACGTTAGAGAAACTGGAATCCTGCCTTTCAAAGGTAGAGCAATCTGATTGGAGTTTAAATTGGGCTTTGGAGCCATCTATGCTTGCATTGGTACAAGCTAGATTCTTGGAGCATCCAAGTGAGAGAGTCAAGCTTATAGCTGCCTCTTGTTTCAGTGATATTTTGAGGATAACAACACCCTTCCCTCCCTACAATGATGATATTATGAAAAGAATTTTCAGACTGATAGGAGGAACTTTTCGGGATTTATGCAACTGTGCAGACCCTACATTTGGGAGAAAGCTTAAGGTCTTAGAAGCCATGGCCATGACCCAGACTTATGAGGTCATGATCGATCTTGAGTGTAATGGCTTGATTCTGCAGATGTTCCAATGCTTATTTAGCATTAGGAGACATCATTCTGACATAGCCATAGCTCACATGCAGTCCATCCTGTCATCATGTATGGGAGACCGTAATGCCATTTGTCGGGAGCTACAAACTAGGTTGTTAAGCATCTGGAGGAGAGAGCAGTTGGTCTCACCCACTGCTTATGGGCTAGCCCAAGGGCTAGTTGAGCAGAACATTGAGCTTTTCAGGAGATAGTTGGCCAGGGAGGAGCTGCTCCAGTTTGGTGGATCAAGCAGCAAAAATGAGTTGAGGAGGAAGGGACTTTGCTTCATTTGCAAAGAACCTTCACTTATGTTTGAGAGATGCAGATGAGGTGGCAGAGGTAGAGCAAGTAGACGTTCCTTCAATATACCAGGATGAGGACTCTTCTTCAGATGAGTCCATGGGATCAACTGAGGATGTTTCTGGAGATCGAGAGTAGTCATGTAGAGATAATGACAGTAGGTTGGAGCTGTATTCCAGTGTGCAGGGTGAGCTATCAGGGGACTCTACGAGAGATACTCTGGGTGATGAGTCACTTGTGACGATTCAGCCAGAGGAGCATATGATGGAGCCTGAGTCAGCAGAGGAGGATACTATGCACATCATGCATGATGGTCCCTTGGGGGAGAGCCAGATGGAGGCTCACACTGAGTTTTTGATGCGTATCTGGCTAACCTTAGGGTCAACCATTGAGGAGGAGCAGTGAAATGCACAGACATAGAGTACGGTGACAGAAGTTGCAGATCCATATCCTCTGGAGATGGTGGAGGTTGATGGGATAGTGCTGCAGGGGGCTAGTGGACAACCGGAGCATTACATTCTCGATCAGGAGAGGGAGGAGTTATTGGAGATGGTGGAGCATCCATATTTGGGCCGACACATTGATGAGGTGCAGATAGATGTACATGCAGTCGGCAGAGCTGCAGTACTTTCAGTGAGTAGCGCTCTCCAAGAGTACATCGATGGGGCTTGCAGCATATCTTGCCCACTTTGGCCCATTTTAGAGAGAGGGGCTTTCTTCTCCAGGTAGCTTTCGTTGGCAGATAGGGCAAAGCAGTGTGAGTTGATTACGGGTTGGAGAGAACACTCCAGGCGTGTTCTGTATGTAGTTGTTGCTACATTGGATTCTTCTTCAAGGATAGATTGGCGGGAGATTATGAGTTGGTACCCTCTTAATGGTATGATTTTCTTCATAGGGAGCACAACAGAGCAGGGGCCCTTAGACATAGCAGATTTACAGATTCCAGCTGGAAGTGGGGCACAGGTCGTCGTTTCTTCAGCACTCCATCCCAGTTTCAGGAGAGCAGGATCATCATTAGACTAAGTCAGGGGTTGGATTAGAGAGAGGTGATGAGTTGGTACACAGTTGGTGGGACAACTTATATCGTCATAGATACAGCAAAACAGGAGACGTGGTCTTCACCTCTTAGAGCATCAGTTATAGCCAGAGGCAGTGCGCAGTTCGAGCCATGGGACTTAGGGGATGATTGGCCATCGTGGCGTGGGGATCTGGGAGGATTGTTTGATGACAGGTATAGTGAGAGATCATTTTGGGATCCCGGCATTGAGGGGTCTATTCCGGGTGGCTTGACACAAGCACATGGTAGCACCAGGAGGTTTGTATGGGATCCGGGCATTGGGTCTCAGTTGCATCGGGCCAACAGAGTGGCCCACATATTTGGATTGCTTGAGGACAAGCAATCTTGGGTCGAAGGTCTATAATATTCCCTTTTTTGCTGTCACATATGACTGGGTTAGGTTGGACTTCCAGAGTTGGGAGCAGACAGGTCACAGGTAGAGATTGGTGCTATTAGCGGGCTCAGGGGCTTTTTGGAGGAGTTTTGAGGAGTCTCCATGGTGTCCGGTGGCATTCGCTTGATATATTCCATCATCCGAGTAGTTTGGCTTTCGTTCCCGTGCATTCCGACAACTTTCAGAAATTTGAGTTATTTGTGGGCTTAACTCAGCTGATTACGCTCAAAGTGGCATTCCAAGAGGAATACATGATGGAACACCTTAGTGTAATAGCTCATTGGAACCGGGACGAAGATAACTACATGATGGGATAGTTGGGCATGAGTTTCAGTGACCATAGGAGACATGGTAGCCGATTTACTCTTTTCTGCATTAAAAATGAATATTTTAATAAGAGGGAAAAGTGCACCATGAATAAAATAATAATAAAATAATGCTCTAGAAGGCTCCAAGAGATCTATAAAAGAAAGGGAGGAGGCCATTGAAGGATATGTTTTGGATTGTATCATTTTCTTGTATGAGAGGTTTGAGACGTGGTTCTCTACTTCAGCTGTAGCCTCATACGGAAACCCTCAGGTGATTTGTGAGTGTTGGACAAAAGCTCAACTCTCTTTGAGGAGACTTCATTTAGAGGTTTCACAGAGCTTCAATGATATCAGAGTGAGGATCATTCAAATCTTCAACGGGTGCTTCAGTGGATTTAGTGGTAGCTGTTGCCGGAGGGAGAGTGCAACAATTCAGTTTTGGAGGCCAACGCAGTGCAGCAGATTTTCTTGAGGCCAGTTGTATTTCAGTAATCTCAGCGATCTTTCATTTCAGCTTGTAACCCAAGTGATATTACAATAAAGCTGAGTTATTTTCTTGCATTATGGTGTTATGGATTTGCATGTACTTGTATGTTTAATTTTACATGGCAATCTTCTATTAAATAAATGTTGAATTTACGACATAATGTGGAGTTCAGTTAATTTTCTGCATTTATAGTTAAAACATTCCTTTCGAGATAACATAATTCTCGAACTGAGTGGAATTTCCACAAACTATTTATGGGTTCTTTGGAATGCTGTTGTCCAAGCCTCCTTGCAAAGTTTGAGACTTGGAACACTTCCGGATGCTACAAAAATCAACACAGCGCAGAGGCTGCGCAGTGCCTCCCTAGGGCAGGGTTTTCTTCATTCGGATCAACAGTGTCAGGGTACAACGGGAAAGAAGGATGTAGAAGGGCAGAGAGGCAGCACAAAGGAGTAGTGCAGAGGTCTCACGCAGTAGTGACGCGGGCTTACACTGTCTATGCATAGAGAGGTATGCAGGAGTGACACAGGGAGGCCCAGTGAGTCCCTCAAGTGTCGAAAACTCCCCGGAGGTCCGGAGAAAATTTATCTCAGGTGTATCTCAAGAAGTTTCTTAGTTATTTTTGCTAGTCTTTTCTTGTAAAGAATTCTTGTTGAAGATTAACATATAAACCCTCATCTGCTGCACTGGTTTTCCCACATTGAGTTTTTCCGGGGACGATTGTCCAAAAACAACCATGTCATTGTGATTGGTTATTTTGCTTGCATTTTACTGTTCTTTTCTCTATATGTACTTGTGATAACTGCAGTAGTGTTTATTTTGAAATTTGTTGTAAATAACTTATTGTGAAAATAAGTAGGAGAAATAAATCTATAATTGCAGTAGAAATTCCGAATTGATTTTTTCACAATCTTCTCACTATATTTTTGTCCAGTTTTATCTATGTATCGGATCGCCAGTTTGGGCATCCAGTGACTTGTATTCAGCAACTACTGCATAATAATACAAACCCTCAGTTGTTGCACCGGTTTTCCCGCATCGAGTTTTTCCGGGGACATTGTCCAAAAATAACGGTGTATATGTGTGTGTTTATTTCTTTCTTGCTTAGTACTTGTTTTCGCAGTATTATTTATGTTGTGAAGGTTGTAGTCGTATTTATTTCGATGTTTGTTGTGAATCACCATAGATAACTTGTATCATAATTAACAAGTAGGAGAAATAACATCAGATTGTTGCAATAGGGATTCCCATTGCGGAATTTTCACACACAAGGGTCTCGACGACAAATGCCATGGATTCAAGGGTGGTAACGATGAGGAATGTCCACATACTTGGGGGAATAGATGTAGCAGGAGCAATCGTGGTACATGAGTTACACCAACCTTTGTTTTTCCACCCTTCTTCATTTTCCTTTTTCCTTTTCTTGATTTTTTACTTATTATACTGCTTAGGGCTCTAGGATATCAGAGCATGTTGTTTATGATATAAGCAGTGATTACACCCTTAAGGTGGGGAAGTTCATTGCCCACCAAGGGTTGGGACATGCATGGGTTCCTTAATGATGCGGGCGACACTCATGGGGCCCTAGGAACTAGGGTGATGGCCATAATGAAGGGGTGGAGCTCATGTTTGGATTTTTTCCATGCGTTATTTTAATGTTTGGGCCATATTTTACATTTTTATGATATTCTTTTATTTTATTTGTGGCCATGATATTCTTTCAACCTTTTTTTAGCTGCATCAACCTTCGAGGCAACATTTTTAGGCCCGACCCAAACATGTCGACAAGGGGATGGGGTGAACCAGAACCTTGTGGACCTAGAGAGGGAAAATGATGAAACAGGGCTTGTAATATGCAGAGGGGAGTGAAAAATGTAAAACGGGAAAACCACACTACAAAATCAGGGTTTCCCAAGTAGTGTAAAAATTTCATCTATTACAACAACTGGAAATTATTCTTCTAAATGTTAATTTATTTAACAATTTATCTGCTATCTTCTATGACAAGTATCAAATAATTCACACTGTGATTTTCACAAATAAACTGCAGAAGAAAATAGCGCTAGAAATTAAAAAAATCTAGCACACACACACATAAAATTTACACAGTTATTTTTGGACAAATGTCTCCAGAGAAACCCAACTTGAGAAATCCGGTGCAGCAGTGAGAAATTCTGAGTACAATAATCTAGATGCCGAAATCTGGCTATCTTGTAGTGAAATTACTGGAAAAATATCTAGAGGGAAATTACCCTCACTGTGGGCAAATCCGACACTGGATTGCCTCCGAAAAGCAAGACGTCCAACTGGGCCTATGCAAGGCCTCTGTCAACCAGAAGGTGCCTTTTGCAACTGCTGCCCGAATCGTTTGCTAATCAAGTCATCCTGCTTGTTGCTGGCTGGGAAAATGTCTCTCCGACATTCTAGAACCTCTACTCAGCCTCTGGAACTGAAAACGGCTGCTCTCTTCAGCAAATAGAACTGCCCTCTGAGGCTTTTGCGTTACAATTGCGCAATCTCATGGAGAAAATTCGACCTCTCTACAAATGCACTCGTTGGATCTAGAAAACTTCCTCCAACCTAACTGTCCCTGCCCCTCACTATCTTTGCTTCCATATTTGGCTTTCTGGCAATTACTGTTGCTCATTAGAAATCGAACTGCCAAGGAAATTGAACTTCTCAAGTGTATTCTCCATCTACTCATCGGCTTCTTCTTATAATCGTCTATTGAAGCACCAACAACCAAGATTAAATCTTAATCAAGGGCCCAGATTAATTCCTAGTTGATTCGTGTGAGTTTCTAGAGAATTCTCACCTTGACTTAATTAATTATGATTAATTAACCAGTTTTCCTAGGTTTAGACTTAGGAAACATTAAAAAATAGGTTAATAATCTAATCAAGTCATCTCTAGGTGGAATTTCCAGAAACAATTTTTGGGTTATGGATATCTCATTTATTCTAGCCTCTTTGCCAAGTTTTGTGACTAGAACACATCTGATGATACAAAAATCAACACTCCCTCTTAACGAGGATTGTGTTCTAATGCTGCACATCCTGTGAAATTTGGTTACCCAAATCCTACTGCAGCAACTGATACTAATTCTTCTAATTGTTTAATTAAACGAACAATTTACTTGCACTTTCCTGCGGAAAATATCAAATTAAATTCACTGCAGCCTACATAACATAAAATACTACGGAAAATAGAATGCAGGATAGATAGAAACACACACACACACATACAAGTACACCATTATTTTTGGACAATTGTCCTTGAAAAAACCCAACTTGGGAGAACCGGTGCAAAAACTGAGGGTTTTAATATTATGCAGTAGTAATTTGAGTACAAATCATTGGATGCCCAAACTAGCTATTCAATACAGAGAAAAATTGATGAAAAAGATAGTGAGAAAATATCACACTGATGCGGGAGATCTGGCACTGATCTAGACTGGAGACAAGTTGCCTTGCATTGTCTCTTCGTAGTAACTGCGTCTGCCTACGCAGTCATTGCGTCACAGCTCCTGGGATTGCGTCACACCTCTAGCTAATCTCCTGTTGACTGGAAACTCAACCCTCTGGCCTTTCGGAATCACACCTCAGCTTCCGGCACTAGATCTCAATTATCTCCCAGCCGAATTGTGGACAGCTGAAATTTGGTTACCGAAGGACAGGTGGTTCCCTAAGGCTTTGATCTTTGGCTTAGGGAAAAGTGTCCAAAAGAATTTAATTTTTCTCCTAAAGTGACTTTATAAAGTTATAAAGTCAAATCTAATTAAATCTAATTTAAAAGTGACTTTAAGTGATAAAGTTACTAAAGTCTAATTTTAAAGTGACTTTAATAAAATCAATGTGAAATTAGAAAGGAAAAGTGACTTTGGAAATAAATGATTAAGTGGGTCTTTATTAAAGTGGGGTGAATTAAAAAATAGAAAGTGAGATTTAAATAAGCATTTAATCTCAGCCCTAGAGCTAAAGCTATCTCAGCCATTAGATTTAGGGATTCCCCAAAAGTCACTTAGGGTTAGGTTAAAGGAGGAAAAGGAGGGAAAAGGTCATTAATTCTTTCATGAGAAGGAGAGAAGGAGATTTCTGGACAGTGAGGAGGAGGACAGAACTTGGCACACAAACCGAGGTAGCATTTTAGCAAGTCCGTACAGCAAGGAGAGGCACAAATTTCGAGGCAGTGGGCACGAGTTTCAAGGAAGATTGTATAGCAGATTTGGCACGCATTCCAAGAAGGCCGTGTAGCAGGGTTTGGCACAAATTTCGAGGAGCTGAGTTGCTGATTTTCTGGCACAGATTTTGAGGCAGGCCGTACAGCAAGTGGCTGTCCTTTTGGGCAGAAAGTTGTACAACAGCTTTTCTGTTTTTTTCTGCACTGAAATCGAGAAATCCGTACATCATTTAATGTTGTTTGCACAGAAATCGAGACAGTTCGTACAACAGCGTTTAATGATGTAAATCTGGGCACAAAAATCGAGGCGACCATACAATATTTATTGCTGTTCTGTTTTTGCTGTGTACACATTTTTCGAGGCGGTGGTTAAGCACGTAAAACGAGATAAGTTGTATTTATTACTTGCTGATTTTTCTGAGTATTTCTCTCACTGTAAAAAGCATTTTCCAGAAATAAGAAGAGCTTTCGAACTGGTTTTCCCCAAGAGTTGTAGAGGGTTTTTCCAGGGTCACATTGACCAAAAATCAGTGTGTCCATTTTTCTGTGTGTGGTTGATTTATTTTGCTGAGTTTTATTTCTGCAATTTCCAGCATTTGAAAATTTCCAGAATTTGTGTTTTCAGAAAATATTTATTTTTTCAGCTTGTTGAATGTATGGCTATGGGAATGGGCATTTAACTATATGGAGAAATAAGGAGAAACTGAAAACCGGGTGGGAAAAAGAAATTTCTACATGGTATTGGAGCTATTTTGTTGAAAAGGCAGTTTGGGAAAAAAGAAGGAAAAATTGCAACAAGCAGATTTTTCACTCATAAATTACAGGAAGCTGATTTTTCCCACAGAAAATTTTATCTTTACTACAACAGTGTTATTTTCAGCTTATTTAGGACAGCAAGCATGTCTTTGGGCTTGGGGGTGGAGGATAGGTTGGATGGGCATAGCAACTACAGTGTTTGGAAGGAGAGAAGGCAGAGTATCTTTGAGGAGGCAGAAGTCTAGGATATCATGGTGCATACCGCACAAAACCCTATTAATGTGCCTACTGATGCTGTTCAATTGGCAGCCTTTAATAAAAAGAATAACAAGGGTAAGAGACTGATTCTAGATGGAATCAAAGACCATTGCATTCCTCATGTGAGAGGAAAGAGATATGCTCATGAGATGTGGACAACATTGACCAATCTCTACAAGAGTACCAATGAGAACAGGAAAATGGTCCTAAGGGAGAAGCAAAATACTATTAAAATGGGTAAGACTGATAGTGCAACTGGATATCTCACAAAGATTACTAATGTGAGAGATGCATTGGCAGCAGTTGGAGAGGTCACTCCACCCACTGAGCTTTGCTGATGGGGTTTGTGCAGGTGAGACCCTTCCCACTTGGGAGAGGTTCTGGGATGATTGCATACAGACATAAATCAGAAAGACACAGCTTGGGGCAGCCAAACCAGTTGAGCAGGATGAGGATGTAGCACTATTGGCAGGAGGCAAGAAAGGCAAGGCAAAGAAGCAAACTTCCACAAGCAGTGGTGGAGGCAAAGGAAAAGGTAAAGGTAAACAGGGGAACACGCAGAAGGACTATTCCAAGGTGAAGTGTTGGAATTGTCAGAATATGGGACACTATGCAGTTGTGTGTCCGGAGAAGAAGAAGAAGGGGAAGAACTAGAGCATGGTAGCATCAGCGGAGATAGAAGACTTTACGGATAGCTTTGACCAGGAGTTTGGGTTCATTGCTTGTGAGTCCACTAGTGCAGGATCACCTGCCACAGAGGTTGAGAGAGCGTGTGCATTTCCCTCCACTATCGGAGCATCTTCAGGTATCTGGTATATTGACAGTGGGGCTTCACGTCATATGACAGGAGTCCGTGAGTACTTCTCAGAGCTTTCAGAGAGTGGCACTGATATAGAGATAGTACTTGGAGATGATAGCGTTGTTAGAGCAGTCGGTGTGGGGACATTGACATTTGATAGGGAACCCAAACCTCCCTTGAAGGAGTCAGATGTTCTATATGTGCCAGGGATGAGGAAGAACCTCATATCCGTCTCAGCATTGGAGGACAGAGGATATGAGATATTGTTCAGGAGATGACAGGTGCTGATATATCCCAGGGGCACTCTAGCTGATTCAGCTAGAGTGATAGGTGTACACCATGCAAAGGTGTAGAAGTTTTCATTCCAGCCCCTTTTGGCATTGAGTAGTAGTATCGGCAGCAGAGCTAGCAGTTCAGAGTTGTGTGAGATTTGGCATCGCAGGATAGAGCACATGTATCATGGAGCCTTGAGGACATTGTGGGAGATCACTACAGGTGTGCCAAATTTCAGTACTGATCATTTTGATACATGTAGAGGATGTGCGATGGGCAAGTTTGCCAAATCCCCTTTTCCCAACAGTGACAGCAGAGCATCTGGGATACTTGATTTGATTCATTCTGATGTGAGCGGTCGGATGTCTCATGTTTCCTTCAATGGATATGAGTATTATGTATTATTCATTGATGATCACTCCAGGAGGACCTGGATTTATTTCTTGAAGACCAAGAGTGAGGTCTTCAAGCAGTTTCAGGAGTTCAGAGCTCTTGTGGAGACTCAGACAGGTCGGACGATCAAGTCCCTGAGGTCGGACAATGGAGGAGAGTACACCCTTGGTGAGTTTGTTGATTATTGTGCGGAGGCAGGCATTAGGAGGAAGTTTATAGTTCCGTACAACCCCCAACAGAACGGTGTTGCAGAGAGGAAGAATAGATCCATTGGAGGGGCTGCCAAAGCCATGTTACATGATCAGGGGTTGCCATTGTTTTTGTGGGCAGAGGCGTGCAACACTGCTGTATATTTGCAAAACAGGACTCTGCATTGTGCCTTGGGGCATGTGACTCCGGAGGAGGCTTTTTTTGGGAATAAGCTTGCTGTTGGTCATCTTCGTTTCTTTGGGTGTATTGCATACTCCTACTTACCGAAGGAGAAGAAGACCAAGCTAGAGCCCACTGCAGAGAAGGGTGTCTTTGTGGGCTATAGTGAGACCTCGAAGGCCTTTCGGATTTATATTCCCGCACAGAGGAGAGTTGTTGTCAGGCAGGATGTGAAGTTTGAGGAGGACAGGGCTTTCAGGAGGTCACGGGAGTTAGATTGGATCAGCCAGACCCTCAGGAGCAGCTGAGTTAGTCGCAGGGATCCAGTGGGTAGGGATCAAGAGGATTCGGAGGTACATCGATTACGGTGTCAGGTCCATCAGTGAGTAGTGGCTCATAGAGTCAGAGGGGTGGTGCTTCGGGCAGCATGCAGAGCAGTTCACTAGAGAGTCCATTGATGAACAGTTCACACGGTACTTCAACGTCTACAAGTTCAGGTTCAGGCAGGAGTACAACAGACAGACAATCAGGAGTTCAGGCTCCTGATGATGATGAGGAGGAGTTTCATTCTCCACTGGGAGAAGTGTGCTCAAGGAAGAGGAAGCCCAAGTGGCTTTAGGACACCTTGAGAGAGGCCACATCTGTTGCTGGGCCTAAGAGGCCGGTCACAGAGAGCAGACCACCTGATAGGTTTTGTAGTTATATGGCAATGGTTGCCAACATCATTGACTCTGAGCCTTCTAGCTATGAGGAGGCAGCTAGCCAGCAGGTCTGGAGAGAGGCCAAGCAGGAGGAGTATTCTTCTATCATGAAGAGTGATGTTTGGGAGGTGGTGTCGAGGCCTGAGGGAAAATCTGTGGTTACTTCCAGATGGCTTTACAAGGTAAAGCATGTTGCAGATGGCAGCATTGAGAAATTCAAAGCAAGGTTTGTGGCTAGAGGGTTCTCCCTGGTAGAGGGAGTTGATTATGAGGAGACCTTCGCTCAGGTGGCTCGATATACGTCGATTCGCTCCATCATATCGATAGCAACAGAGATGGGTTGGAAGATCCACCAGATGGATGTGAAGACCGTATTTCTCAATGGCTTCATACAGGAGAAGGTGTACATTGAGCAGCCACAGCGCTTTGAGGTGCATGGGAAGGAGTCCCATGTGTGCAGATTGAAGAAGGCCCTTTATGGCCTGAAGCAAGCTCCCAGAGCTTGGTACTCCAGGATAGATACATACTTTCAGGAGATGGGTTTCACAAAGAGTGATGCAGATCCGAACCTTTACTTTATTGTGCTAGGTGAGGAGCCTCTCATTCTGGTGTTTTATGTGGATGAATTGGTCATTACGGGTGTAGAGAGACTCATAAAGCACTGCAAGAGAGATCTTGCGTCGGAGTTTGAGATGAAGGACATTGGCTTGATGCATTACTTTTTGGGTTTGGAGGTGTGGCGAGAGGAGGGGCATTTCTTCCTGGGGCAGGGGAAATATATTGTGGGCATCCTTGGCAGATTCCACATGGAGGATTGTAGACCCATGTTGACACTGATGATCACCAACTGGAAGAAGCTTCACACTTCAGATTCCGAGTTGGTGGATCCCACTTTGCATAAACAGTTGATCACCGGGTCGCTGCAAAACACATTTTGCAGTACTTGCAGGGGACAGTGGAGTGTGGTCTGGATTATAGGCAGGGAGATGGAGTGAGATCGGCAGGTTACACTGATTCTGATTGGGCAGGTTGTGCTTCTGATAGGAAGAGCACTTTAGGGTGTTGTTTTGGGTTGGGTTCGGCAGTGGCATTGTGGTTCAGCCGAAAGAAGTAGTCAGTAGCGTTGAGTTCAGCGGAAGCAGAGTACATGGCAGCCAGTCTAGCTAGTTGTGAGGCCATATGGCTTCGCAAGATGTTGTTTGGCTTATTTGGTCAGCCGTTGAGACCTTCGGTGATTTACTGTGATAATCAGAGTTGCATTAAACTCACAGAGAATCCAGTATTTCATGACAGGTTAAAGCATATCAGGATCAAATATCATTTCATCAGAGACTATGCTTAGAAGGGAGTTGTGAAGCTTGAGTATATTCCCATTGATGAGCGGGTTGCAGATATTCTTACCAAAGCCTTGGCACACTAGACAAGCATATTCACTTGTGACAAGATGGGTGTGGTGAAGAACACCCTTCCTGTGAAGAGGGAGTGGTTGGAAATTTAAGTCATCAGACGAGAAGGTGGTTCCCTAAGGCTTTGATCTTTGGCCTAGGGAAAAGTGTCCAAAAGAATTTAATTTTTCTCCTAAAGTGACTTTATAAAGTTATAAAGTCTAATTTAATTTAAAAGTGACTTTAAGTGATAAAGTTACTAAAGTCTAATTTTAAAGTGACTTTAATAAAGTCAATGTGAACTTAGAAAGGAAAAGTGAATTTGGAAATAAATGACTAAGTGGGTCTTTATTAAAGTGGGGTGAATTAAAAAATAGAAAGTGAGATTTAAATGAGCATTTAATCTCAGCCCTAGATCTAAAGCTATCTCAGCTATTAGATTTAGGGATTCCCCAAAAGTCACTTAGGGTTAGGTTAAAGGAGGAAAAGGAGGAAAAAGGTCATTAATTCTTTCATGAACAGATTGAGAGAAGGAGAGAAGGAAAGAAGGAGAGCAAAGGAGATTTCTGAACAGTGAGGAGAAGGAGGACAAAACTTGGCATATAAACTGAGGTAGCACTTTAGCAAGTCTGTACAGCAACGAGAGGCACATATTTCGAGGCAGTGGGCACGAGTTTCAAGGCAGACCATACAACAGATTTGGAACGCATTCCAAGGAGGCCATACAACAGGGTTTGGCATAGATTTCGAGGAGCTGAGTTGCTGATTTTCTGGCACAGTTTTCGAGGCAGGTCGTACAACAAGTGGCTATCCTTTTGGGCAGAAAACTGTACAACAACTATGCTCTTTTTTCTACATGAAAATCGAGAAATCCTTACAACAACATTTAATGTTGTTTGCACAGAAATCGAGACAATCCGTACAGCAGCATTTAATGTTGTAAATCTAGGCATGAAAATAGAGGCCATACAACATTTATTGCTGTTCTGTTTTTGTTGTGTACACATTTTTCGAGGCAGTGGTTAAGCATGGAAAATGAGATAAGCTGTATTTATTACTTGCTGATTTTTCTGAGTATTTCTCTCACTGTAAAAAGCATTTTCCGGAAAGAAGAGCTTTCGAACTGGTTTTCCCCAAGAGTTGTAGAGGGGTTTTCCAGGGTCACATTGACCAAAAATCAGCGTGTCTATTTTTCTGTGTGTGGCTGATTTATTTTACTGAGTTTTATTTCTGCAATTTCCAGCATTTGAAAATTTCCAGAATTTGTGTTTTCAGAAAAAATATTTATTTTTCAGCTTGTTGAATGTATGGCTATGGGAATGGGCATTTAACTATATGGAGAAATAAGGAGAAACTGAAAACCGGGGTGGGAACAAGAAATTTCTACATTGACTCACTCTAAAGCTCTGCGTTGCCTCTCTATGGCTCTCAATGTCTTCTCTACTTTGCATTCCCCGGATTTGGAAAACTTCCACCGATCTACTATCCCTGCCCCTCACTGCAACGATCTCGCTCGCTCTCTCTCTAGCAACTCAGCGCTGCCTCTCTGAGAATTCGATCACCTAACAAAATCGATCTCTGCAAATCTCAAGTGTGTTCTCTAAGTGCCCATCGAGCTCCTCCTTATAATCTCTCGTTGACATATGAACGACCAAGATTACATCTTAATCTATGGCTCATATTAACTTGGACTCGATTCACGCCTTTATCTAGAAGATTCACACCTGATTTAATTAATACCCTTAAATTATTCTCATTTGCAAAATTTAGACTTTGGAATCCATTAAAAATAATTAATTATTTTAATTCAATCGTCTCCGAGTGGAATTTCCCCAAAGGATTTCTGGGTATTGGAGAATGCATGTGTCTTAGCCTCTCTGCAACATCTCCAGGCTAGAGCACATCCAATGCTACAAAAATCAACACACCCTCCCACAACACTCTGTCTTTGTACCATCCTTTGTCACGTTGTTGACGTCTGACAAGAACTCTCTTGGAAATGACTGTGTTTCTCCCTCAGACACAGTGTTGCTTTTTCAGTCACTTCGTTGTTCCCTTAGTCATTATCCATCAACCACTATGCAACTATGATGTTGCACCTGTATTGTTGTTGACACTACAACCTCTGCAACTAAGAAGCATCCAAAATATTGAATCAACTGTGTTCAGTTTGATGCATCTGTCTCCCGATTCTTGACTTTTAATAGCCTCTACACTGTCACTAAAGAATCTACAACGTTGCTGACTCTGCACGGCTACCAACTCTGCACTGCGCTCCCCAGCACTTGACTGCAACTAATCTGCAACTATCACACTGGAATTTTGACTGCATCTCTGACACTGATCCATCCTGCTACTGAATACTATGTGCCCCTATAGGTAGGTAATGATCCATGAGGTGGACTCAATGGACCCTTCCCAATCTCTGCAATCTCTGGGACTACAACTCCAAGTCACCCCACCTCTCTCCTGGAGGTATGGCTGCAAACATGGCACACTCTTCCTCCAGCCTAGAGGACAAGTGAAATTTTCAAACTAAAAACTAAACAGTTGCAGTGATAGATTTATTTCTCCTACTTATTATTTCAATAAGTTATTATTCAGAAATCTTCTGGAAAATATCGAAATAAATACTACTGCAACATTCACAACTATATATGCAGAGAAATAAACAGTAGAAACATAAGCACAAGAATCAATCACATATACACAATGATTTTTGGACAATTGTCCCCGGAAAAATCCAATGCGGGAAAACCGGTGTAGCAGATGAGGATTTTATTAATTCTTCAGCAAATGATATCTTTATAGGGAAGTATAATGGCAGATAAATTCTGAAACACCTGAGACTAGATTTTCGGCCTACTTGGACAATTCTCTAACACCCTGATCTTCCCCTGCATGCTCCTGAGTCTAGTGTCTCTCTGCGTGATTCACTGCACAGTCCCAACACTAGACTGCGTGGGTTCTCTGCGCTGCAAACTGTGTGGGTTCTCTGCACTGCAACCTTAAGCTGCCTCCAGTGACCCACTGCTGCCCTCAAGCCCTGATCTCAATCACTGCTGCCTCCCTTCTCCTTTTGCTTTTGCAAACTTCTTGCCCTGCAACTCTCCCACTGAAATCGAATTCTACTTCATAATGGCTTTCCTTCGGGTACTGAGTGTATGCCCGACTTGATTTCCAAATGACCTTCAAGTTTTCCTTTATAATTGTAATATTCCTAATTAGCAACAACTAATTGGAATATTCGATTTTTGTATAGTTTTGCCGACTATAGTTTATTAATAAATAAAAGTGAGAAGAGGGGTCTAACTCACTTAAGTAAAATAAAGTATCTCCATAGTAGCACAACGTTATAACTTATGGGGAGCCATGGGGGTCCAACACCACGTAGAGGAGGGGGCCCACGTAGCCTCTAGGAGCTTCTGCGCAGATTGAGGAGGAGCACGTTAGGGTTTTGGAGAGAGGCCAGCGTTATAAAAGGTGGGAGAGCCTTCTCATTTGGCATTCTTGTTGTTGATGATATTGGAGCTAGACATTTTGTCTTCTTGAGCACGCTGGCTGTTTAGCCTGTCTGCAGCACTGTTTAGTGCGTTGAGTGTCTCCGGTCGGAGATCTTGCCCTTAGCCCCGGGGGACTTCGAGTGCCTGCTCGGGCAAGGTTTTTCCTTCAGTCTTTAGCGGGAGATTTGGTTGGTTGTTTGGCTGAGGAGCTGGGCTTCTCTTGGGACTGCGCAGTCTTTGGGAGAGAGGACGCAGTTCTAGTTGGAGGTGTTCCGTCGCGGGGTTTTCTACAGGAGTTTCAGTTGATATCCGGTGTGGAGGATCAGTCTTTGCCAGGAGGAGGTTTCCTGAGGAGTTTGAGGCACTGTCACAGCTATTATCATTTGGCATCTGCGTTGAGCCTTGCAGAGGCAGCGTAATTCCTTGAGGAGGGTTTCTTTGGTGATTTTCGGAGGTTGACCGTTCTTGATATGGTTTCTGGGTTTTGTTTGGGGTGGTGAGTGCAGGTGATCTGCAGATTTTCAGCTCATTCCGGCAAGGGGATCAGCCCCTAGTTTCAGTGCATTCCAGCAGCAGCAATTTTACGACAGTTTTCTAGCAGCTGGGACGCAGTATCTTGTAGCAGCCATTTCCTGTCTTTCTGAGAGAATCTTCACTTACCTTGAGCAAGAATAGGTGCTATCATTCTGATTATCCATTGTATTTCATTATATTCTCAGATTAATAAAATGGATTAGCATTCCCGGCATTTTTATGAGTATTTGCTTTATGTTCTATTTCTGGCATTTTCTATATTGTCGTATGCTTGTATTGCTGTCTATTTCCCTTCCGGGATATTACAGTGGTATCAGAGCATAATTCTGGCTCAGCTGTGGAGCTAGCAGTCTATGACATCGGGAAAGAGATCATACAGAGGTTTGCTGGAATTTTGGAGAGTAATAGTAGTTGCAGTACCAAAAACGAAATTGGAAAAGGGCCAAAATAAAAAGGATCAAATTTTGAAGTTTGGAATTAGAAGAAACCCTTTTCAGGTTTTTTTGGGTTTTGGGCAAGGATCACCTTCCCAAATTCCTAGAATTTTCTGAATAGTTTTCAGTGGGTAAATCGAAGGTCGAAGACAAGCAGCAGTATAGTCTTGGAGCAGCAGGGCAGTTTCATGAGGAGCCTGTAGACACATAGCAGAAAGAGCCGATGGCAGGTGATGATGATGCGAAGAAATTTGGGGACATGCTCCTCAAAACAGTACAGGATCTGTCGAGACAGATGGAGACGATGGGGCAGAGGGTCGCTACGATAGAGGTTAGGCAGCGTGAAACCCCAAGGGGTTTTCAGATTGGTGAGGGATCAAGCACATCCCACCATTTGCCGGAGCATATGGCATCACATACACCCACACGTTCCACTATGCCCACTTTTCTGGGTGTAGACACAGGGGCAGGAGCACAGCAGGACCCAGAGCCCAGCCACATGGGAGATTATTTTGCCGAGTATCAGGCATATGGGCAGGAGTTTAGGGATGCCCTTCCATTCAGAGATTTTGTCCAGCTCCAGCGGGATAGCAGACCCCGCAACTTTCACAGAGGGAACAGGCACTCACATGACGGGGGCTTACAGCACACAGTAAGCAGACTCCATTTACCGACATTTTATGGGTCATCCAAGCGTTCGGAAAAAGCTTGGGTGGAGAAGTTGGATACCTCTTTCCAGCTTGACCGAGTATCGGAGGGGGAAACCATCAAAATGGTTACCTCGCACTTGGAGGATGAGGGCACACAGGATTGCAGGGAGTTCGAGGATACACCTAGTGTGACACAGGACTCACCCTCATTGGAGACCTCCTTGACTGTGTCGGTTGATATCATAGCGGAGAAGGTAGAGCTTACCCCAGTAGAGCCATTCATCGAGGTGATGACCGGAGTCGTGTCCGAGTCTTCGGGTGGTAGCAGCACACGACAGATGGGTGAGGTGTCAGGAGATGTATCCACCTTCGATGAGGCACTAGGAGATACAGAGGTATTGGATGATGGTCGCAGACAGCGATATCATTGGCTTCGGGCAGACCTTCTAGTTTTGAAAGGGAAGGCCACGTCAGTACGGGAGGCCATTTTGTTGCAGGACAAGGAGCTGGAGGGCATGAGAGTGGCTTGTGCCAAGTCGGTGGCCAAGTTGGTTCGCATTGGGGAACGACTGGATTCCCTGATGGTACAACCAGAGGGCACGTTGGAGCATCAGATCATTCCCCTTCAGGCATGCATGGACGGGACTAGCAGCATTGTGGGGTCACCTCTTCCCATTGGAGAGAGAGAGACGGAGCCACCTAGTCAAATCTCATACGTTGACTTGGGTAGCGGTATGAGACGATCAGAGTTGCACAGGGTACAACATCCACTTGTCGAAGTTGGATGGCGAGAGATTTTGAGTTGGTACCCGGTGGAGTGGGTTATGGAGATGGTGGTGGACCTAGGTGGAATTCAACAGGAGTTCCCAGGTGCAGGGAATATAGGAACCCCAGATTGGCATTGGGATCCAAATGGGATCACCTATCATTTCCCAAGCAGGTCGGTTGACTATGTCTTGGAGGGTACAGTTGGCCTAGCAGTAGAGCATGTGCATCCACTAGGGGAGTTTCGGTCAACTCCAGTGGCCAACCAGTTTATGGGCAGACTCCCTAGGTTTTCTTGGAATGACACTCATACACGGGATCACGGGGTGGTCAACATACCTTGGCAGGAGCTTGTCGGAGGAGGTGGCATTGGCAGGCCACTAGATGGCGCCTTGTATGGGGCCAAGGATTCTTCACCTTTGTGTGGGGCACAGAGGACGCAGCGGAGCCGAGCAGTGGCGGTAACACTACTGACACATAGGGAGATTCACTTCTCGGACCCCTCGAGGAGGATTTGGAGTGATGATCCATTCGTCGGCGGGTATAGCGATGCGACGGTGGAGATGATGATACCGATTGGTGGTAGTTCGACATGTAGAGGCACAGCTCTAGATCGTCACATCCAGGGATGTGTGGGAGCCTCTAGCATTGAGCCATGGACTACCGGTGGACATGGAGTTGCATGGTGGTGTATCGTAGTGTGTGGGATTGCATTGTGGAGTAGGAGTGCCCTACATCACATTGAGAGCATGCGGGGAGTGACAGATGCCTGGACACAGTCAGGGCACGAGACGATACAGGGTGGTGCAACAGTAGCTTGGGGTATCCAGCAGTATACAGGGGTATGCCTCAGTGTGCAGTGGCATGTCGAGGAGTACATGGATGATCGGTGGTATGCGAGGGCATACAATGCTGCACGACAGGGTCTTAGAGTATTGCATCTAGGGAGACTCATGGACAGGGACACCAGGTTTACCTTTGGCGGTATTACACCCAGGATCGATGGGGAGACAGATGAGCGATACTTGACGGTATTTGTGGGGACTCACGCACCCGACCCTCTTCTACATCACTCATGGGCACAGCCGATTTTGTTGTTGTCCTTTGGCACTTTGGACATGAGCAGCGGGGTAAGCGAGGCACACCCAAGATATTTGGATGGCACTCAGCACACTAGGCGAGAGACCTCTCAGCAGTGGCACTGAGTTGTTTTGCTAGTTGACAACCACAGGTCGAGGGATGAGATGATCCTCTACAGGGGTGGTACATCGGTCATCGCTGAGCCTACACCCGGGGAGCAGGTCATGAAGGAGACATGCATCATTCTTCCCTCAGGGCAAGTTGAGATCATGCATGAGCAGAGGATACTGGGTTTAGCAGAGGTAGCATTCCAGCATGCGTCTAAACTCCAGACATTGTATCGACACTTCATCGAGAGGGTGGATGGCCTATTCAATGCAGATGAGATGGCAGAGGAAGAACAAGAGGGCCTTCCTCCTGTATGCCAGGGTGAGGACTCTTCTTCATATGAGTCCATAGGATCAGTTGAGGTCGCTTCTGGGGAGCGAGAGCAGTCACGCAGGGATGGAGACAATAGACCAGAGCTGCATTCCAGTATACAGGGTGAGCAGTCAGGGGACTCTATGGGAGATGCTCTAGGCGATGAGACACTTGTGACGATCCAGTCAGAGCTATATGTGATGGAGCCTGAGTCAGTAGAGGAGGATGCTATGCACATCATGCATGATAGTCCTTTGGGGGAGAGCCAGATGGAGGCTCACATCAAGTCGGTGATGGATATGCGGCTAACCGCGGGGTCAGCCATTGAGGAGGAGCAGTCAGATGCATTGACACTAAGTACAATGACGGCAGTTGCAGATCCATATCCTCTAGAGATGTTGGAGGTTGATGGGATTGTTATGCAGGGGGCTAGTAGACAACAGGAGCCGTTGGATATGGTGGAGCATTCATCTTTTGGCCGACACATTGATGAGATACAGATAGATGTACATACAGTCGGTCGAGCTGCAGTACTTTCAGTGAGTAGTACTCTCCAGGAGTACATCGATGGAGCTTGCAACATATCTTGCCCACTTTGGCCCATTATAGAGAGAGGGGTTTCCTTCTACAGGCAACTCTCATTGGCAGACAGGGCAGAGCAGTGGGAGTTGATTACGGGTTGGCGGCAACACTTCAGGCGTGTTCCATATGCCGTTGTTATTGCTACATCGGATTCTTCTTCCAGGATGGACTGGCGGGAGATCATGATTTGGTACCCTCTAGATGGTACGGTATTCTTCGTAGGGAGCACAGTCGAGCAAGGGCCCTTGGACATAACAGAGGTTATAGATTCCAGCTGGCAAGGTGGCACAGGACATCATTTCTTCAGCACTCCATCCCGATTTCAGGAGAGCAGGATCAGCATGGGATTGAGTCACAACTTGGATTGGAGAGAGGTGATGAGTTGGTATGCAATTGGAGGGGTAGCATATGCAGCTACAGGTACAGCGCAGCAGGAGCCCGGGAGCATTGATGCTTGTTGGTGGTCTTCACCTCTTAGAGCATTGGTCATAGCTAGAGGCAGTGCACAGTCTGAGCCATGGGACTTGTGCGATTATTGGCCACGGTGGCGATGGGATCCGGGAGGATTATTGGTTGGCTGGTACTGTGAGAGGTCACTTTGGGATCTTGGCATTGAGATATCCCTTCGTATCAGGGTGATGCAGAGGTCAGAGAGGTTTCAGTGGGACCCAGGCACATTTTGCAGTATCGGTGGGGAGCATCAGCTAGAGAGGAGGCTTGTTCAAGCGTTGCTTGAGGACAAGCAATTTTTGCTGGATGAGGATGCCACTTGGGAGAATGAGAAGATTCTGCAGCATCCATCACTTCAGTTGCTTGAGGACAAGCAACATTTTGCCGAGGGAGACTGTAATATTCCTAATTAGCAACAGCTAATTGGAATATTCGATTTTTGTATAGTTTTGCCGACTATAGTTTATTAATAAATAAAAGTGAGAAGAGGGGTCTAACTCACTTACGTAAAATAAAGTATCTCCCTAGTAGCACAACGTTATAACTTATGGGGAGCCATGGGGGTCCAACACCACGTAGAGGAGGGGGCCCACGTAGCCTCTAGGAGCTTCTGCGCAGATTGAGGAGGAGCACGTGGAGGAGAGGGAGACCACGTTAGGGTTTTGGAGAGAGGCCAGCGTTATAAAAGGTGGGAGAGCCTTCTCATTTGATTATTCTTGTTGTTGATGATATTGGAGCTAGACATTTTGTCTTCTTGAGCACGCTGTCTGTTTAGCCTGTCTGCAGTACTATTTAGTGCGTTGAGTGTCTCCGGTCGGAGATCTCGCCCTTAGCCCCCGGGGACTTCGAGTGCCTGCTCGGGCAAGGTTTTTCCTTCAGTCTTCAGCGGGATATTTGGTTGGTTGTTTGGCTAAGGAGCTGGGCTTCTCTTGTGACTGCGCAGTCTTTGGGAGAGAGGACGTAGTTCTAGTTGGAGGTGTTCCGTTGCGGGATTTTCTGCAGGAGTTTTAGTTGATATCCGGTGTGGAGGATCAGTCTTTGCCAGGAGGAGGTTTCCTGAGGAGTTTGAGGCACTATCACAGCTATTATCATTTGGCATCTGCGCTGAGCCTTGCAAAGGCAGCGTAATTCCTTAGGGAGTGTTCTTTGGTGATTTTCGGAGGCTGACCATTTTTGATATGGTTTTTGGGTTTTGTCCGGGGTGGTGAGTACAGGTGATCTGCAGATTTTCAGCTCATTCCGGCAAGGGGATCAGCCCCTAGTTTCAGTCCATTCCAACAGCAGCAGTTTTACGGCAGTTTTCTAGTAGATGGGACGGAGTTTCTTGTAGCAACCATTTCTTGTCTTTCTGAGAGAGTTCTTCACTTGCCTTGAGCAAGAATAGGTGCTATCATTCTGATTATCCATTGTATTTCATTATATTCTCAGATTAATAAAATGGCTTAGCATTCCCGGCATTTTTATGAGTATGTGCTTTATGTTCTATTTCTGACATTTTCTATATTGTCATATGCTTGTATTGTTGTCTATTTTCCTTTCGGGATATTACAGTGGTATCAAAGCTTTGAGCCATATTTCCTTATACAACATTCCTATTGAGCAAATTTCTACAATATTCCCGAAAAGGGATATTACATAATCTTCAGGTTGGAGAACCAGCGGCCCAGATTAAAAGATTAATCAATGGCTAAGATTAAATCTTGACTTGATCCATGTTTAATAGAAGATTCACACTTTGACTTATTAATACCCTTTAATTATTTCATTTCCCTAATTTTAGACTTAGGGTCTTCATTAAAATAATTAATTATTTTAATAAGTCATGAACCGAGTGGAATTTCCACAAACTGTTTTTGGGTTCTTTGGAATGTTGTTGTCCAAGCCTCCCTGCAAAGTTTGAGACTTGGAACACCTCTGGATGCTACAAAAATCAACACTCCCTCTTAACGAGGAAGGTGTTCCAACAATATGCCTACTGCATGTTGCTCTGGTTTTGAAGCACCCTCTGCGCTGCTGATATCTGGACGCTGCCCCCATCTGTTGCATTGTTGCTTCTTGTACTGTAGCCTTTGACACTGCCACTGTCACTGCAGCCTCTGTACCACAACTCCCTTTGAATACTGAGCTTATCCATTCCTGCTGCTAGAACAGATTTTTCATCATCCCCATCTTCTCTCTCAAGTAGACAAACTTTATCTTTCCTAGAGCCTTTGTGAAGATGTCTACCACCTGTTCTCCTGTTGGAGTGTACTGCAACTAAACAGCTCCACGTTGTACACAGTCCCTGATGAACTGACACCTGATGTCAATATGTTTCGAAATATCATGAAACACAGGGTTCTCAGAGAGCTTTATGCAACTCTGATTATCACATAAGATGTTGGTCGCTTCCATTTTCTCCTTGAATAGATTCGGTAGCAGTTTTCGAAGCCATATGGCCTTGCACGAAGCTGTGTTGGCTGCCATATACTCTGCTTCTGCTAAACTCAGTGCTACGAACTTCTGTTTCCTACTACACCAAGAAGTCATTCCTGATCCTAGATTGAAACAGTGCCCACTGGTACTCTTCCGATCAACTGAACTTCCAGCCCAATCTGCATCAGTGAATCCACTCAACTTGTCATCATTGCTATGGGTATACTTCAATCCAAGCTCAACTGTTCCTTGAAGGTACCTAAGAACATGCTTGGTTGTTGCCTAATGTGCCCTATTCGATTTCACCATGAACTGACTGAGGGTATTTACAGCATAAAAGATGTCTAGCCTTGTATTTACCAGATACATCAATGACACTATGAGTTGCCTACATAGCGTAGGATCAACCTCATCATCCTCGGACGTGTCGATTTTCTTCCAGTTGGTGATCATTGGAATTGTCATGGGTCTACAATTCTCCATTTGAAATCTCTTCAGAATCTCTGTATCTTCCTTGACCAAGGAAGATCTCCCCGTTCTGTTGCCAAATCTCCAACCCCAGAAAATAGTGCATCCGTCCTAGATCCTTCATGTCAAATTCTTCAGCCAAATTCTTCTTGCAATCTGTGATGACTCATGAGCCTTGATGATCTCGTCAAGAACAAATCATCTACATACAAAACCAGTATCAAAGGCTCACTCCCTACTCTCAGATAGTAGAGGTTGGGATCTGCATCACTCTTCACAAATCCCATCTTTAGGAGGTAGCTGTTAATTCGACCATAACAGGCTCTAGGAGCTTGCTTTAGTCCCTAAAACGATTTCTTCAATCTGCACACACGAGTTTTCTGATCGTGTGTCTTAAAGCCCTACAGTTGTTCTATATACACCTCTTCTTCTATCACCCCGTTCAAGAATGTTGTCTTGACAGACATCTGGTGAATTTCCCATCCCATCTGCGCAACAAGGGATATCACGGACATGATAGAGGTGTACCTGGCTAGTAGGGCAAAGTTTTCATCATAGTCAATTTCTTCTTTCTGAGCATACCCCTTAGCCACAAACTTGGTTTTAAATTTCTCGACGATGTCGTCTGCAACATACTTGATTTTGTAGATCCAGCTGAATCCTACAACTGATCTCTCCTGAGGTCTGAGTACCACTTCCCAGACATCATTCGTCATGATGGAACTGTACTCTTCCACCATTGCATCAACCCACACCTGGTGCTGAGCTGCATCCCAAAAACTGGAAGGTTCTTCGACTTGAGCAACCAAGGCTTGATACCTCTTAGCCTTTTTATGTTGTCTCTTCTCTCGGGGGATTCCGACAAAGTCCTCTGCATCCTTCAGAATCTGTCGAAGTTCCCTGCTCATTCTCCCACTAGTAGTGGGTGGTGTTGACCACTCTGTGTCAACGACCCCATAGCTGTACACCCCCATTTTTGCAAATGGGACCTATCATGTTCGACGTGTTCACGCCATTCATTTTTCATCATCAGTTGACAATTTTATAAATGATGTAAACCTATTTTGCATGTTAATAATGTGAATGATCTTAGTAAGACCATCATTATGTAACAACATAGGTAAGCCTAGTATTTTGGTGACGATTTCTATCTTAAGAGGTTTTTCGTCTCACTGATTCGTTTGGTTTCTCGACACAAATGATCGGCAGAGTTTTCCCCTCCAACCTCACCCAAAATCTAGGGTGGATTTTGTCGTCAAGATACTAAGTGAGTCCTAGTGTTTTTTATCAAGTCTTTGTAAAGTAATCTGAGAATGATCCTAGAAAATTGGCTAGATCATTTTATTACAGGTTGCTAGGTCTACTAGATCATATTTTGAGTCGTAGAATTTGGTATCTTATTGAGGGTATTTTGCGAACGGGTGTTCCCCTCATGGTTTAATGTATTAATCTTATGTAAAGAGGGTTGGAAAAATAATTATTCCCCTCATGAGTCAATTAATTAAATTTTCTGGCAAATTAAAATCCTAACCCAGAAATTTAATTATTTTTAGATCCTAGGTAAATTAAAATTCTTCAAAGGCAAAATTCGTGGGTCCCTAAAAAAAAAATTATTAAAGGTCCTAGGTCAGGGAAATATTGAGAGTTTTGAGAAATTTTGGACTCTTGGTCCTTGGTAGTTAGGTCAAAGTCAAAATTCGTGGGTCCCTAAAAAAATAATTTTTTTAAGGTCCTATTCAAAGAAATATTGAGAATTTTGAGAAATTTTGGACCCTTGGTCGACGATAAGGAAGGAGGATATAGGTCATTTAAATAAGGTCTATAATAGCTGGTATTCAATGTTAGTACTCAATCCCAAAAGTTGATGCAGTCAATATCAGGGGTCAATTTAGGTCCTTGGTAGTTAGATCAAAGTCAAAATTTTGAGGTAATTAACTCAAAAATATTATTTTTGAGTAAATTAAAAAGGAATTAAATGGTAAATTCTAATTTCCTCAAAAATTTATAATTTCGATGGACGAGATTAAAATATGATTAAAGCTTTTTAAACAGTCGAGATTACCTTGACAGGGATCAACCTGACTAGCCGTTGGAGATTTTCTCTTATAAATTAGAGGTCTTTGTCAATCTTTGAGTCATCCGATCTCTTGATCGTGTACTTGCTCTTGAAGCTCTTTTGTAATATTTTTTGGAATAATACAGACAGAGTCTTTGGGGTTTTATTTTGATGGCGGTGTTCCTCTTCAGCATTTTATGGTAAACTTGTTCTTTATATTCTATTGGTGATTATTTTCATGGATTGTTGATTAATGGCTCTTGTAGAGTAATCTATTTCACAGGTATCTTACTTAGGTTACTGGATTTAGGGTAAGAATATTAATTGGATTGAGTTGGCAGGTATCTCTGACTCTTGAAAATTTTATCTTTTATCTTATTTCTCTATTGATTTAATAGTTTAACTTAAAGTGTGCAGAAATCTTTCGGATTTAGAATTGGGTGTTTGGGGAAGTCCTCGGCTGGACCAGCTGACTCCCAAGGAGATAAGATCTTAAGAGCCCTTTGGATCTAGTTCCCCGAGCTTACCTTAAATTCCATTTTTGCAGGGTTTTTTTAGGGCTTGTGCCTAAAATAAAAACTTATCTTAGTCTTTTATCAAGTTTAAAGTTAAATCTAGCCATGGAGGGCTTTGATCTAACAGATCAGTAAAATAGCATTGTAGATTTGTAAGTATATTTAATTTTTTCACTCACCAGGGTTTTGGGGTTTTTATTTTTTGTGTATATATTAGGTTTCTGGGTTTCTGGTTTCTGGTTTTTGTGCAAGTTGTACTCAAAGATTTTCAAAGATTTTTTTTTTCAAATCTGAGCCAAATCTAGGCCTTGGAGGGTAAGATTTGGCCTGAGGATCATTTTGGGTTGCAAATCTGGGCAGTATCTCGCCTTAGGGATTAAATAATTGCAAGTGTATTTATTTTAAATCGAATTTAATTCTGTTGGGTGAAAGGAAAAACTTGAAATTCCATGCACTAGTGTGCTTGCAAAATTTTATGTTATGTTTGTTGGTTGTTCGACCGTTCCCTCATGTTGCCATCCGCGTTGCCTGCATTTTCTTCCACTTCCATGCGTTTTTTCTACCCCCCATCACTCACTGCCATCTCTTCACGTATTTTTCTGTCACACATCCCTGACAACAACTTGAAATTCTATGCACCAGTGTGCCTGCAAAATTTTCTGTTTCGTCTGCTGGCTGTTCGACCTTTCCCTCACACTGCCATTCGTGTTGCCTGCGTTTTCTTCCACTTCCGTGCGTTTTTTCTGCTCCCCATCACTCACTGCCATCTCTTCACGCATTTTTTTGTCACACATCCTCGCTACTGGCCATCGAACCCTCTGTTGTGTCATTCCTCTCCATTTGCGGCTATCTCCATTGGCTTTTCGATTTTTTCTGAATACGCTGCCCTCCTTGCTGCCTTCTTACGGATCCACACTGCCCTCCGCCTACCTTCTACTATGTCCACGTTTTCCCTCATCCACAAACTCCATCTCCCTGTGCGTTCAACTCGCCGCTGCCCTCACTCCATCCGCGGCCCCTCCTTCACGTCTTCGTTGTCTGCCCTCATCCGCAAACTCCATCCCCGCGTCCTCGCTATCTGAGCCTTCATCTCTTCACTGCCATCGACCCTCATCCAGCCGCAGCTCTCCAAACCTACTCACATACCCTCACGCGTCCCTGCCCTCACGCAACCTTGTCGTCGACCTGCCAAATACGCTAAAGTATTCTGATTTTTTTTATTTAACTTTAGACTTGCGATCTTTTTATTTTATTTGTTGAGGTTAGTTTAGGTTGCGTTTAATTTAATCTTTAGGTTTGACCATAACTTTTAATATATATTTTTTTTAGTTTTTCATTTCATTTTAATTTTTTTTAACATTTCTAATAGTTTTCTAATTTAGATTAACTTTTAATTTTTAAAATTTCAAAAAAACAAAAAAATAGATATTCATTAGCTTCTAGACTTTTTCATTTTTTAGAGTTCTAGATTTATTTTTTTAGTTTGGTATTTTCATTAACCTTAGATTTTGATTTTTTTTTAAAAAGGCCAAAAACTTTAATGAAATTTTTAACTTCAAAAAATTCTCAATATATATATATATATATATATATATATTTTTTTTTTTTTTACATTAGGAAATTTTGTTTTAAAATTTTTGTTTGGAAGTGGTCTTGGGTAAATAAGAAAGGAAAAATATAAATTATTCCATAGTCAAGGGTGAAATTTTTATCTAAAAGTTTGACTATAGGATAAATTTAAATTTCTGGACTGGAATTACTAAGAAGATCGTTTTAATTTGGAATTGTTTGAAATGTTTAGCATTTAAATTCGATAGTATTTTCATGATAATATCTTTTCGGAATTTAAATTGTTTAAAGCTTGCACTTGGTTCTAAGTATTTTTTTCATGCTTACCATCTATTGGGATTGATGGTCATTTAATTAGCTCTAACTGTGGTTTTAAATTGCTTGAAATTGATGTTAATTTCCTAGTCGAACTTAGAGAAATTTTCAAGTGATGATAAATTGCATGTCTTTCTTTCCTAAATCGAAAATCTTAAATGCATGATATTGAAGGGTCATGAAAATGTTTTGTTCTCTTTAAATGCATTATGAGCTTATATTTAATCGAAGGTTAAATCACATTATTGAAAAAGGCTTACCTTTCAGTTTGATAAATTGAGCATTTAATTGAAGAATTGAATACTGTCGTGGTGGATTGGTATTTTCATAGCAGGATAGTTGTCCATTTTAGAAGCAGTTATCTATCATCTACCTGATCTTAATTTCATAACGGGATAATTGACTCCATAAGGCACTGGTCTCAAACTTTTAATCTAGTTGAATTCGTAAAATCTCATGAAATCTTAACAAGTACTTGGTTGTTCGACTATGTTTCCTGAATTGGTTGGTTTTCAATTATTTCTCCTTCTTCATTTCCTTAGGGTCTACCCCCCTTAGTCTACAAGGAGACAACTTAAATAGAGAGATTGGGGATCAGGGTGACAACCTCCGATCTGAGCTGTTGTCGCGGTGCCTAGACATTCTGTGCAACAACATTTTTTGGCGTCGTTGTTGGGGATAGAATTTTTTCTGTCCTTGGTCTTAACGACATCCTCTAATCTTCTAATATTTTTTCGCCATTCATTAACCCGTCACATGGCATAACATTTTCTGGCGTCATTTCATCTCTTCATCATTTCATCATCATATCTTTCGTCATATCACTAATCCTTGCAACTTCTCTTACACCTGGACATTTCGGTCGTTTTCTTGTTTGGGTGGCGACTCCACTTATTCATCTATTTACTCCCGTACAAGAACTCAGAAATTTCATTTCCCACCCCGCTTTCGCCACCTTATTACTCCAAAATAGTTAAATGCCCTTTCCCATATCCATACATTTAACAGCCGGAAAACAAATTTTGTCAAAACACAAATTTCGAAAATATTGGCGAACACCGAAAAATACAAAATAAAATCCGCATGCAAAACAAACCATTCAACACATTTAAACACGTTGATTTTGGTCAATGGGACCTTGGAAAACCCCCTACAACTCTTGGGGAAACCAGCCTCGAAAGCTCCTTATTTCTCGAAAATGCTTTTTACGTTGAGAGAAATATTCAACAAAAAAAATCAGCAAAAATCGCACTTTACAACTTATCCGTTTTCCATGCTTAACCACCGCCTCTAAAATGTGCAACAAACAGCCGTAACAACAATAAACGCCGTACGGCCCTCCTCGCATTTTCGTGGCTCAAAATCGCAATAAATGTACCGTACGGCCTCCTCAAAATCAGGCAACAATGAGCAATGTTACCGTCTAAATTGACAGGCTAAAACACAAGAGAATCCTTTGTCAGACGGAACATCCCTTTGCTTCCCACCGTGCCTAATCTTGTCGTACGATCCTTACCGTACGGCCTTCCTTTTCTAGAAACCGTGCCCATGTACTCCCCGCCTTTCACCGTGCTAACTCACTGCATTGCCTCGTCGAAATGCCGCTCGAAAGTGTGCCAAGCCGTCGCCTCCTTCTCCTCACCGCCCGTAATCTCCTTGCTCTCTTGCTCTCCTTCTCTCAATCTCGCTTCATGAAAGAATGAATGACCTTTCCTCATTTTCCTTCCTTTAACCTAACCCTATGACTTTTGGGGAATCCCTAAATCCAATGGTCAAATAGATTGAGATCTAGGGCCGAGGATTAAATGCTCATTTAAATCTCACTTTCTATTTTTTAATTCACCCCACTTTAATAAAGACCCACTTAGTCATTTATTTCCAAAGTCATTTTTCCTTTCTAATTTTACATTGACTTTATTAAAGTCACTTTAAAATTAGACTTTAGTAACTTTATCACATAAAGTCACTTTTAAATTAGATTTGACTATGCAAATTATAAAGTCACTTTAGGAGAAAAATTAAATTCTTTTGGACACTTTTCCCTAGGCCAAAGATCAAAGCCTTAGGGAACCCCCGTCCTCCCATCACAATTTCAACACTCTCTTACCGAGGAAGGTGTTCCTCACCACACCCATCTTGTATCCGAAGTAGACATGCTGTCTCCGTGGTAAGGCTTTGGTAAGAATATCCGCAACCCGCCATCAAAGGGGAATATACTCAAGCTTCACAGCCTCCTTCAACATAGTCTCGATGAAATGATATTTGATCCCGATATGCTTTGACTCGTCATGAAATACCGGATTCTCCGTGAGTTTAATGCAACTCGATTACCGCGCAAAATCACCGAAGGTCTCAAATCTACCACCAAATAAGCCAAACAACATCTTGCGAAGCGATGGCTCCACAATCCACAGACCGGGCCGCCATATACTCGCTTCCGTTGAACTCAATGCTACCGACCGCCGCTTTCGTCTGAATCCACTACCGTCGAACCCAACCCAAAACAAGACCAAGTGCTCTTCCTAATGGGCACAAACTTTCCCAATCGACCGTGTAACTCGCCAATCTCACTCCATCCCCCTACCCGTAGTCCGTACCATAATCCATCGTCCTCCTCGCGTGTCGCAAAATGTGTTTTGCTCACCCAAAGGAACCTTCCTAGGCTCACATAACCGACTCATCGTATTGATCGCAAAACAAATATCTCGGTCTAGTGTTGACCAAATACATCAAGGAACCAATCACTGCCCGCACAATGTGGGATCCACTAACTGAATTCGAAGCATGAAGCTTTCCAAGCAGGTGATCATCGGTGTCGACATGGGTTTACAATCCTCCATGTGGAATCGCTAAGGATATCCACAATATACTTCCTCGCCCCAGAAGAAATGTCCTCCCGCCACACCTCCAAACCCAAAAAGTAATGCATCAAGCCGATGTCCTTCATCTCAAACTCCGCCGCAAGATCTCTCTTGCGTTGCTCTATGAGTCTCTTTTCACCCGTAATGACTAAGTCATCCACATATAGCACCAAACAGAATGAGAGGCTCCTCACCTATCACAATATAGTAAAGGTTCGGATTTGCCTCTACTTTGTGAAACCCATCTTTTGCAGATGTATCTATCTCCGAAGTACCAAGCTCGGGAGCTTGCTTCTCGTGCCATGAGGGCCTTCTTCAGCTCGCACACATGGGACTCCTTCCCATGCACCTCAAAGCCCCGTGGTCGCTCAATGTACACCTCCCGTATGAAGCCATTGAGAAATGCGATCTTCACATCCATCTAGTAGATCTTCCAACCCATCTCTGCCGCTATCGATATAATAGAGCCGGATCAAGTATATCGAGCCACGGAGCGAAGGTCTCCTCATAACGACTCCTCTACCCGGGAGAACCTCTAGCCACAAACCTCGCTTTGACTTCTCAATACCCTTATCTCAAAAGAGATGTTTTACCTTGTAAAGCCATCCGGAAGTAACCAAGCGTATTTGCCCTCAGCCTTGGCACCACCTCCCAAACATCATTCTTCATGATAGAAGAATACTCTCCTTTGGCCTCTCTCCGCACTCCGGCTAGCCGCTCCTCATAGCTAGAAGGTTTAGAGTCAAGGATGTGTAGCCATTGCCATATAGCTACAAAACCTCTCGTGTGGTCTTCTCTCTCTCCGACCGCCTAGGCTCGCCATCGTATGTGGCATCTCTCAAGGTGTCCCGAAGCCACTTGGGCTTCCTCTTCCCCGAGCACACTTCTCTCGCCGGAGAATAAAACCTCCTCTCAACATCGTGAGCTCCGAACTCCCGACCGACCGTCCGCCGTCCTCCCGCCCGCACCTCGAACTCGTAGATGCCGAGGTACCGTGTGAACCGTCCACGTTGACTCCTGAACCGCTTTCCGTGATTGCTCATGATGCCGCCCGTAGCACCACCTCTCCGACTTGGTGAGCCACTCCCCTACTCAACGACTCCGACATCGTCATAGATGTACCGATCCTCTGATCCCCGCCCACCGGATCCCCGCGACCGACTCCAACCGCCGCCGAGGGTCCGGGTTGACGCGTATACTCTAACTCCCGCGTGACCTCCTAAAGGCCCTATCCTCCTCGAAACTTCACATCCCGCCCGACAACAAATTTCCTCTCGCGCAGAATGTAAATCCGAAATTTTCGTGTCTCACCGTAGCCCACAAAGATACCCTTTCTCTCGCGGTGGGCTTGGCTTGGTCCTCTTCCCCTTGGGTATGTAGGAGTATGTGATGCACCCAAAGATACGAAGATGACCAATATCGCCTCTTCCCGGAAAGCCTCTCCCGAGTCATGTGCCCCAAGGCATGATATACATGGACTCCCGTTCTACAAATGTGCCGGTGGTTGCGGTGCCTCTCGCCCAATAAAAACAATGGAAACCCCCGATCGCGGCTATGGCTGCAGTCCCTCCGGGCGGACTGTTTCTTCCTCTCCGCAACCTCGTTTTGTCAGTTGTAAGGAATTGCATGAACTCCTCCTAATGCCACCGCCTCCGCACAATAGTCAACAAACTCTCCAAGGGTGTACTTCCTCCATTGTCCCACCTCGTGGACTTGATCTTCCCTCCGACCTCGTTTGTGTCTCCACAAGAGCTCGAACTCGAAACCGCTTTGAAGACCTCACTCTTGGTTTTCAAGAAATAAATCCGTGTCCTCCGGAGTGATCAACAGAATAAAACATAGTACTCATATCCACTCAAGGAAACATGAGACATCTCGACCACACATTCTAATGAATCAAATCAAGTATCCCGGGCTTACTTCATTACCACCGCTGAAAGGGGATTTGGCAAACTTGCCCATCGCACATCCTTCGCAAGTATCAAAGTGACGGAGACTGAAATCTGGCACACCGAGAGGGATCTCCCCGGGAAAGAACTCAAGGCTCCATGATACATATGCCCCATCCGCGGTGCCAAATCTCACATAGCTCGAACTGCTAGCTCGTCACGGACACCGTTCAATGCCAAAAGGCCGGAATGCAACCCCAGACACCTGCAGGCGTACACCTATCACTCTAGCCGAATCCACTGGAGTGCCCCCGGGATACATCGCCGCCGGCCCCTCCCCTCGACCGCATCTCATATCCTCTATCCTCCAAGGGCCGAGACGATATGAGGTTCTTCCTCATCCCCCGGCACATAAAGAACATCTCGACACCTTCAAGGGAGGTTTAGACTCCTCTCGAAATGTCGTTGTCCCCACACCGATCGCTTCTAACAACTCAGCCACCGAGTACTACCTCTATATCGGCCACCGAAAGCTCATACTCACGGACTCCCGTCATATGACGTGGAGCCCCACCGTCCACATACCCGATACCCGAAGATGCTCCGCTAATCGAGGGAAATGCATGCTCCCTCCGAACCTCTATGGCAGATGATCCCGCACTAAGGACTCACACGCAAAGGGAACCCAAACTCCCTAGTCAAAACGATCCGCAGTCCTCAACCTTCGCCGAAGCCGCCATGCTCCGGTTCTTCCTCTTCTTCTTCTTCTTCCCCTCGACACACAACCGCATAGTGTCCCATCTTCTCGACAATTCCAACACTTCACCTTGGAATAGTCCTTTTCCGTGTTATCCTATTTACCTTTAACTTTGCCTTTGCCCCCACTATCGTTGTGGAAGCCTCGCTTCTTCCCTTTGCCTTTCTTGCGTCCCGGCCAACAGCTACATCCTCATCCTCGCTTTCAACTGGCTTGGCTGCCCTGCCGACTCTTCGATCTCCGTCTCAATGCAATCATCCCAAAACCTCTCCCATGTGGGAAGGGTCTCACATGCACAAACCCCATCGCCACAGTTCATCCATGAACTGGGAGGCCATTCACTCCAATCCGCACCAACTCGGGTGGAATGGCCTCTCCAATCGCCGCCAACTCATCTCTCACATTAGTAATCTTTGTGAGATGATCCAACCGCACTCATCGCCTTACGCATCTTAATGTTCTTCACCTTCTCCTTCCGGACCATTTTCCGTTCTCATTGGTACTCTAGTAGAGGTTAATAATGCCGTCCACATCTCATGAGTATTTCTCTTTCCTCTCACATGAGGAATGTAATGGTCTTTGATTCGTCTAGAATCGCCTACCCTTGTTGTTCTTTTTATTATATGCTCAACCGAGTAGCATCGCAGACACATTTACTGTGGCTCCGTGCGGCATGCACCATTATGTCCCGTACTCTCCGCCTCTCAAAGATACTCGCATTCTCTTCCAAACACCGTAATTGGTATGCTCCATCCAACCTATCCTCCACCCTCACCCCAAAGACATCCCGCCGTCCTAAACCGAAAAATAGCACTCCGCCGTAGTAAAGGTAAAAATCTCCGTTTTGTGAAAAAAATCAGCTTCTGGTTGAATTTTCCGAGTGAAAAATCAACAGAAGCCGTATTTTCCTCCTTGTCAGTCTCCAAACTGCACTTTCAAGACCCAAGCTCGATACCATGTAGAAATTTCTCATGTCCCACCCCGGTTTTCGCCACCTTATTACTCCAAAATAGTTAAATGCCCTTTCCCATATCCATACATTTAACAAGCCGAAAAACAAATTTGTCAAAACACAAATTCTCGAAATTACGTAATGCTGAAAATACGTAAATAAAAATCGCCAGACATGCAAAAATGTACTCATTCAACACATTTAAACACAAGATTTTTGGTCAATGTGACCTCGAAAAACCCCCTACAACTCTTGGGGAAACCAACAAAGCTCCTTCTTATTTCGGGAAAATGCTTTTACAAGTTGAGAGAAATATTCAACAAAAATCAGCAAACAGACTCCTTACAACTTATCTCGTTTTCCGTGCTTAACCACCGCCTCGGAAAATGCAAACAACAAAAATGTACGCAATAAATGTCAGACAAGCCCTCGATTTCGTGCCTGTGAATCTGTAATAAATGTAGCCGTACTACCAAAATCCGGGAAAACAAATGATAAATGCAAATGTCTGTACTGATTTTCGTGCCAAAACATGTTATAACTTTGCTATACGAATAACCTCCGGGCTTCCTCGATTTCGTGTCTAATCTTGTCAGACTGCCTATCAGACGGCCTCCTTTCTAGAAAACCGTGCCTGTACTCGCCTTTCATCGTGCTAACTCAACAGACGGCCTGCTGAAATGCCGCCTTGGAAAGTGTGCCAGCCGCCGCTCCTCCTCACTGTCGTAAATCTCCCTTGCTCTCTTGCCTCCTCTTCTCTCAATCTCATGAAAGAATGAATGACCTTTTCCCTCCTTCCCCTTTAACCTAACTCTAAGTGACTTTTTGGGACCCTAAATCCAATGGCCGAAATAGATTGAAATCTAGGGCCGAGATTAAATGCTCATTTAAATCTCACTTTCTTATTTTTTTAATTCAATTTACTTTAATAAAGACCCACTTAGTCATTTATTTCCAAAGTCACTTTTCCTTTGGAATTTTACATTGACTTTATTAATGTCACTTTAAAATTAGACTTTGGTAACTTTATCACATAAAGTCACTTTTAAATTAGATTTGACTTTATAAAAATTATAAAGTCACTTTAGGAGAAAAATTAAATTCTTTTGGACACTTTTCCCTAGGCCAAAGATCAAAGCCTTAGGGAATCCCCTGTCCTCCAGTACCAAATTTCAACAAATCCCTCCCTGATATCCATTTGTTTCTCTCGAATAATTTTTCGGTTTTAGAATTAGATTCATGTTCAAGTGGCGACTCCAATTCTTTCATTTTTTACAAGAATTTCTACTAAGACGCTTGCTTCTTGTGAACCTCTTGACTTTTCTTGAACAAGGATCTATTTCTCTGATGTCCATTTCATTGTTCCATTTAAGCAAGTCATCATGGATGATTTTTTGACCTCTTGATTTTACTAACTTTCACGGTGCTCCACATCATTTCCCATCTTCGGTCAGTGTGACTATCGATGAGATGCCCCCTTTTAGTGACAATAATGCTTTTATCAAGCCGAGGCTCACATCTCGTAATTTCAACCTCCGTATAAGCAAGTGTTGTCCATATTCCGATCATGAAGATGTGAAAATGCGGCTTTTCGTTCTCACCTTAGCCGGTGATGCTTTGGAGTGGTTAGCCGACTCCCCCAAAAATACTTTTGATTCTTTCCAATCACTCATTGAAGCAAATGAAAACAAATATGGAGATAAAGAAAAGGGAAAAGCAAAAATTGAAGTAAATGAAACTACCAAAGTTGAAAATGATTTTATCAAAGAATTAACTCAAATGGTTAAAGATATTCAACTGAACCAGGCACAAATCATTAGGAATATGGAACTTAATCAAGAAAAACTAATAGTGGATCACGCCAGGGAAATTGGTTCTATGCAGAACAAGTTATTGGCCTTAGAAGAAAAACATATCAAGGAAATGACGATCATGGAATTTAATCACTCGAATCATTTAATCACCATGGAAGCAAATCATGAGAAAGAGATGAACTATATGCAAAATTGCTTCATGGCCATGAAAGCGAATAATGATACAGCAATAAAAAATATGGAAATCGGTCAAATGTCTCTTCAACACAAGTTGTTGACTGTTGAAGAGAGTCATGCGAAGGAAATCAGTGTTGTAAAGGTTAAGCATTCTAATCAAATGACTGTTATTCAGAATAAGTTAGAAAAAATGGAAAGATCACACATGCAAAATTTCCAACCCAAGTGAGGATTGTCAACAGATCATAGGCCTCCCAGTTTGCTGAAGCAATTCCCATCTCATCACAGGGAGGTCACTTTTCCCATTAAGGAGAAATTCACTATGGTTACAAAGGACGTTAAGAAAGACCAAGCTTATGTGTCACCATTGACGGAGTATATTCAGAATAAGATTGGTCACACTCCAGGCTCATCAGATATTTTGTACGAACATCTTCAAGATAAGGACAGGAAATCTACAATGGTCTCATTGTTGACATCACAACCCACTAAGAAGAAGAGAAAAAAGCATAAAAGAAGAAGTAAGTGGCTAGATGCGTCTGATGGTCGAGAGCAGCTTGATATTTAGATAAGACAGAGTCCTACAATATGCAGAATCGAGCATGGCACATCTGAAAAGCAACCCACAGACTTGCCTGAAAGCAGGCTAATACTCAGTATGCACTATATTGAACATATTTGATGCCACAGGGCATCCTCTGTATTGTATCTCTAACCTTACACCTTGTTATTTCAGCATTTCATTTTGTAGTTAGAGTAGATTTACATTTCATGTTGATAGAATAGTCAATAAATGAAGAGCTTCTATTTTCAGGTGCTAAATGTTAAATGATGAATTTTGGATGGACGCTACTTATATAATATTGTGTATTGATGTAGATTCTGGATTCTCACATTCCTTCGATGAAGCAACGTGTCCCCAAGTAGAGCCCGATGTTGACCACTCTGTTTTAACGACCCCATAACAGTACACCCCCATTTTTGCAAATGGGACCTATCATGTTCGAGGTGTTCACGCCATTCAGATTTCATCATCAGTCGACAGTTTTATAAATGATGTAAACCCAATCTACATCTTTATAATGTAAATGATCTTAGTAAGACCATCATGTATGTAACAACCTAGGCAAACCTAGTATTTTGGTGACGATTTCTATCCTAGGAGGTTTTTCGTTTCACTGATTCATTTATGTTTCTCGACATAAATGATCAGCGGAGTTTTCCCCTCCAACCTCACCCCAAAGCTAGGGTGGATTTTGTCATCAAGATACTAAGTGAGTCCTAGTGTTTTTATCGAGTCTTTGTAAAGTAATCTGGGAATAATCCTAGCTAATTGGCTAGATCATTTTATTACAGATTGCTAGGTCTACTAGATCATATTTTGAGTCACAAATTTGGGTAGCTTATTGAGGGTCTTTTGCGAACGAGTGTTCCCCTCATGGTTTAATGTATTAATCTTATGTAAAGAGGGTTGAAAAATTAATTATTCCCCACATGAGTCAATTAATTAAATTTTCTGGCCAGAGTAAAACCCTAAGGCAGAAATTTAATTATTTTTAGATCCTAGGTAAATTAAAATTTTTGAAAGACAAAATTTGTGGGTCCCTAAAAAATAATTTTTTAAAGGTCCCAGGTCAAGAGAATATTGAGAATTTTGAGAAATTTTGGACCCTTGGTCCTTGGTAGTTAGGTCAAAGTCAAATTTTTGAGGTAATTAACTCAAAAATATTATTTTTGAGTTCATTAAAAAGGAATTAAATGGTAAATTCGAATTTCCTCAAAAATTAATTTCGACGGACGAGATCAAAAGATGATTAAATCTTTTTAAACGGTCGAGATTAATTTGACAGGAATCAACCGGACTAGCCGTTGGAGATTTTATCTTATAAATTAGAGGTCTTTGTCAGTCTTTGAGTCATCTGATCTCTTGATCGTGTACTTGCTCTTGAAGCTCTCCTGTAATATTTTTTGGAATAATACAAACGAAGTCTTTGGGGTTTTATTTTGATGGTCGTGTTCCTCTTCAACATTTTATGGTAAACTTGTTCTTTATATTATGTTAATGATTATTTTATTGGATTGTTAATTAATGGCTCTTGTAGAGTAATATATTGCATAGGTATCTTACTTAGGTTACTGGATTTAGGGTAAGAATATTAATTGGATTGAGTTAGCAGGTATCTTTGACTCTTGAAAATTTTATCTTTTATCTTATTTCTCTATTGATTTAACAATTTAACTTAAAATGTGCAAAAATCTTTCGAATTTAGAATTGGGCGTTTGGGGAAGTCCTCGACTGGACCAACTGACTCCCAAGGAGATAAGATCTGAAGAACCCTCCGGATATAATTCCCCGGGCTTACCTTAAATTCCATTTTTGCAGGGTTTTTCTATGGCTTGTGCCTAAACAAAAAATGTATCTTAATCTTTTATCGAGTTTAAAGTTAAATCTGGCCATGGAGGGCTTTGATCTAACAGATCTGTAAAATAGCATTGTAGATTTGTAAGTATATTTAATTTTTTCAGTCACTGGGGTTTTGGGGTTTTTATTATCTATGTATATATTGGGTTTTTGGGTCTCTTGTTTCTGGTTTTTGTGCAGGTTGTACTCGAGATTTTCAAAGAATTTTTTTTCTAGATCTGAGCCAGATCTAGGCCTTGGACGATAAGATCTGGCCTCAAGATCGTTTTGGGTTGCATATAGGGGCAGTATCTCGCATTAGGGATTAAATAATTGTAGGTGTATTTATTTTAAATCGAATTTAATTTTGCTGTGTGAAAGGAAAAACTTGAAATTCTATGCACCAGTGTGTCTGCAAAATTTTATGTTCTGTTTGTTGGTTGTTTGACCTTTCCCTCAAGTTGCCATTTGCGTTCCCTGCGTTTTCTTCCACTTCTGTGCGTTTTTCTGCTCCCCATCACTCACTGCCATCTCTTCACGCATTTTTTTTGTCACACATCCCCATCAACAACTTGAAATTCTATGCACCAGTGTGCCTGCAAAATTTTATGTTCTGTCTACTGGCTGTTCGACATTTCCATCACGTTGTCATTTGTGTTGCTTGCGTTTTCTTCCAATTTTGTGCGTTTTTTTTCTCTCCATCACTCACTCCCATCTCTTAACACATTTTTCTATCACACATCCTCGTTGCTGGCCATCGAACGCTCTGTTGCGTCCTTCCCTCTCCATTTGCGGCTATCTCCACTAACTTTTCAATTTTTTAGAGTTTTAGATTTATTTTTTTAGTTTGGTATTTTCAATAACCTTAGATTTTGAAAATTTTGAAAAAAAAAGACCAAAAACTTTATTGAAATTTTTAACTTCAAAAAATTATCAAAAAAATTAAAAATTAACTTTTAACATTAGGAAATTTTGTTTTAAACCTTTTGTTTGGAAGTGGTCTTCGGCAAATAAAAAAGGAAAAATCTAAATTATTCCATAGTCAAGGGTGAAACTTTTATCTAAAAGTTTGACTATAGGATAAATTTCAATTTCTGGATTAAAATTACTAAGAAGATCGTTTTAATTTGGAATTGTTTGAAATGTTTAGCATTTAAATTCGATGGTCCTTTCATGATAATATCTTTTCGGAATTTAAATTGTTTAAAGCTTGCACCTGGTTCGAATCTTTTTTCATGCTTAGCATCTATTGGGATTGATGGTCCTTTAATTAGCTCTAACCGTGGTTTCAAATTGCTTGAAATTGATGTTAATTGCCTAGTCAACTTTGAGAAATTTTCAAGTGATGATAAATTGCATGTCTTTCTTTCCTAGATCGAAAATCTTAAATGCATGATATTGAAGGGTCATGAAAATGTTTTGTTCTCTTTAAATGCATTATGAACTTATATTTAATCAAATGTTAAATCACATTATTGAAAAAGGCTTACCTTTCACTTTGATAAATTGAGCATTTAATTGAAGAATCGAATATTGTCGTGGTGTATTGGTATTTTCATAGCAAGATAGTTGTCCATTTTAGCAGCAGTTATCTATCAGCTACTTGATCTTAATTTCACAACGGGATAATTGACCCCATAAGGCACTAGTCTCAAACTTTTAATCTAATTGAATATGTAAAATCTCGTTAAATCTTAACAAGTACTTGGTCGTTCGACTGTGTCTCCTGAATTGGTTGGTTTCCAATCAGTTCTCCTTCTTCATTTCGTTAGGGTCTACCCTCAGTTTGCAAGGAGACAACTTAAATAGAGAGATTGGGGATCAGGGTGACAACCCTCGATCTGAGCTGTTGTCGTGGTGCCTAGACATTCTGTGCAACAACAGGTGGAACCACTGGCTCTCCTTCTTGCAGATCCCCGAGAGACACATCCTTTGGATCACTAGGCCTTGGCGAGCCAACTGAATTTTCTGTTGATAGTCGTTGGGGCTGGACCAGAGAATCTTCCTCGGACCGCGTAGCAAAAGGCAGCTCACAGGATCTTCTGAAGGCCTTCTCATCGATGAACTTCACATCCCTTCATGCCACCACTTTCCTGCTCTCTGAAATGTAGATGTGATAAGCCTTTGCATTCTCATTGTATCCTACTAGATACCCCTTTTCGGCAGTGATCTCCAACTTCTTCGTCTTTTCACTGGGCACATGATAGTAAGTTGTACTGTCGAAGATCCTAAAGTGACTCACTTCAGGCTAACTGCTAGTGAAGACACTTTCTGGCGTGATTTTTCCCAGTGCAGCGTGAGGAGTCCTATTCTAAATGTAGACAGTTGTATTACACGCTTCAGCCCACAGGAATTTGGGCATGTCTTGGTCATACAGCGTAGCTCGTGTTGCTTCAACAATAGTCTGGTTCTTTCTTTCTGCCACACCATTTTGCTCCGGATTGTATGGAGTTTTCCACTTTCTTTTGATGCCTTCCCTTGCGCAGAATTCGGTGAATTCTTTATCTATGTATTCACCACCATTATCTGATCGCAATAAACTTGATCCGCTTCCTTGTCAGACTTTCTACCAGAGCCTTAAAATCTTTGAATCGACTGAAGACTTCATCCTTGGTCTTCAAGAAGTAGATCTAGGTTTTCCTAGAATGGTCATCTCAATGAAGGTGACGAAATATTCAGCACCGCTAAGAGCTCTAGTGGACATCAACCCACAGATATCTGAGTGTATCAGATCCAGTACACCCTTGGCCCTATTGTTGCTTCTCTGATATGCTACCTTGGCATATTTTCCCAATACACACCCCTTCCAGACATCGTCTTGTTTAGTGTTCAGTTTTGGAACACCTGTGACAGTATTATGGAGAGTTCTCAATGCCCCATGATGCAAATGTAGCAGCGGAACTTGTAGATTTGGTTTCTGTAGCAGCAAGACTTGTAGATTTGTTGGCTTAATAGCAAAAATGGCTTTAATTATAAAAATACAAGAGGTATTTATAATAATAATATTTATTGATATGATATAATAAGATGATTGAATGATTACAATAAGGCATGCTTTTATACCTATGCAGGTGACCTTTCATGACTAGGCATGTCTTTTAGACATGCCTTTTCAGTTAACTAACGACTACTTAACATAATCAATATTTGATTATTTAGTAATTACATTTATTTCTATTTATACTATTTGTTATGAATTATATTCATAACAACAAATTCCCCATTCTTTCGTGCCATAACTCATTCAGGTTTGTTTCATCTGTGCTGCCAACTAGTGCCATTGGAGAGTCAAGCTGTAGCTTGTACAATTTGTTGCTTCTTACCTTGATCTGTGCCTTCTTCTTCCAACTGGGGTGCTTGACGTAGACTCTATTGCCAATAAAGTAGACGTCATATCCTTAGTTTTGAAGCTAAGACACTGAGAGTAAATTCATCCCCAAACCCGACACATGCAACACATTAGTGGCTCGGATTCTATTTCCCACCTCGGTCTGAAAAACTACGGTACCTCTCCCAATGGGAGTGCATTTTTCTTTATTACCCATGGTTATTTTGAAATTCATCTGCTCTTCTTGGTAGTCAGAAAAACAGTCTCGTACTCCAGTCATGTGAGCAGAGGCTCCACTCTCAATACCAGACATCAAAAGAAGCAGTGCTTGATACACAAGCAAAATCTTCCTCAAGTTTGGATGCCAATACAGAGACGTTGTGATCCATCTGTTCTGTCGTGCTTTTTCCCCTTCCTGGAGAACTGCGTGAACCCTTCTGTGTTGTTGCTGTAAAAGTAGATTTCTGTTCACTGATAGATTCCCCCTCTCTGTTATTCATCTCTGGCTCTGATACCATGTGAAATTTTCAAATTGAAAATTAAACAGTTCCAGTGATAGATTTATTTCTCCTACTTATTATTTCCATAAGTTATTATTCAAAAATCTTCTAGCAAATATCAAAATAAATACTACTGCAACATTCATAACTATATATGCAGAGAAATAAGCAGTAGAGAACATAATCCCAAGAATCAATCACATGTACACAGTTATTTTTGGACAATTGTCCCCGGAAAAACTCAATGTGTGAAAACCGATGCAGCAACTGAGGGTTTTATTAATTCTTCAGCAAATGATATCTTTACAGAAAAATATAATGGCAGATAAATTTTGAAACACTCGAGACTGAATTTCCGGCCTACTTAGACAATTCTCTAACACCCTAATCTACCCCTGCATGCTCCTGTGTCTGTCTGCGTGATTCACTACGCAGTCCTAGCGCTGGACTGCGTGAGTCTGCATGGAGACTGTGTGGGTTCTCTGTGCTGCAGCCTTAAGCTACCTCTAGTGACCCACTGCTGCCCTCCGTCCCTGATCTCGATCACTGTTGCCTCCCTCCTCCTCCTTCTTTTGCAAACTTCTCGCCCTACAACTCTCCCACTGAAATTGAATTTTACTTTAGAATGGATTTCCTTCGGGTACTGAGTGTATGCCCGACTTGATTTCCAAATGACCCTCAAGCCTTATTTTATAATCTTCCTATTGGAGAACTTGTTGAACCTCAGAATTATCCTCTATCTGACATCCTTTCTCACATTTTTCCCTTACTTTCTCATAAGTTCACATACTCTAGTCAATGATAGATGTCATGTTTTGTCTCAAAGGAATGCATCTAAATTATTTCCATGTTATATATTGATGTTCTTGCTATTTGAATGGATTTTTGTAATTTGGCTACAAAACACAACCTATTCTACAGCTAATCGTGGGTTCCGTAGCTAGTTTCATGGTCTGACAGGTTCTATGGTTCAAATGGAGAAATGAACCACATGAGCATTTCCAGAATCATCTCCACATGGATTTCGTCCTATCTACTTGATCGAGATCGATAGAAAAGGATGCCTGAGATCATGGTCAAAGTCCAGTCAAAGGAAGTTAGCCGAGAACAGAAGGACTCTTGATTTTCTCTATCATAGCAAATCAAGAGTTAAACAATCAAATTGCAATTCTATAAGTCAGTTAAGATTAGCCAACTGTAGGCAGAATTAGCTCATAAACAGTTATGTTTGTTTTATTTAAATATGGGGTTGTACAAAACCAAGAGTAAGCAAGTTTTAAAGTTAAGTTTTTGCTGAAACGCTGTGTATTGTTTTAAGACTCCGTTCTATTATAATAGAAGGATCGTGTTCATGCCAATGATTGCTTAAGTGTGAATTTAACTAGCTAGGATCTCAATCGAATCTGTTGCAGAGGGCCCTTGCACAAGAGGAGGTTTTTCGTTCATTGTTTTACTTTAATTTCCTTACTCTGTTTTTGTCAATTTTGTTTTCTGAATAGATTAATGTTACATTTCAGTTTTGAGCAATAGCATAGAATTAGATCATGAATGTCTTTCTAGCATCAATAGAATAACTATGTAATCATTGATCTTCTAAAAACATTTCGTGGGAATAGATTTATCTGTTTTCAAATTGGAATAAGTCTGAAGCAATAAGACTCACAGTTATTTAGTTTCCTTTACTGTTTTGTTGTTTACTTTCTTATATTAGAACTATCAATTAATTGTATCAATGGGTGTTCTCAAAGGTCATTTCAAGAAGATGATTCTAAACTAAATGATTGAATATCTAATTCATACAATTATTGAATTTTCCTCTGCATAATTTTCTTGCTTTGTAGGACATTAAAAACTAAGGTATAATTGATTGCTTACACAGCATCTCAAGAGGATAATACTTCATATTGAATACTGGAGTAATCAAACATACATTAGTTGTTTACAATCAGTTGAACTTTAACTTTGCATGCTTTTAGATCCTCATTTAATTGCATGACTGGATGTTCCTAAAAGTCATTCCAAGAAGTTGATTTGATCATATTTCTAGACTGAATGATTGAATATTTAATTCATGCAATTACTGAGTTTTCCTCTACACACTTTACTTACTTTTCTGGATCATTAGAAACTAAGGTATAATTGGTTGCTTAACATCATCTCAAGAAGGTGATACTTCATATTGAATGTTGGAGTAACTAAAAATACATTAGTTTTTTTCTTTTCCTGCTTTCACTTAGAATAGCATTGCAATTCCAATTTCAGTTATAAGATTTATCCATGGAATAGAACTAATGTTAAAGTAGAAGTCATTAGAATAGATACTCTGTTTTTTAGATCAAATTCTAACCAGTCAATAAAACTTTGATTCATTTTTATGCAAATTAGTTTAACTTAGGAACACTTCATTTTCTTCCTTCTTAAAAATCATTAAGATCCATTTTATTTCTCTCATAGTTTTAGATTAACACATTTAGATATAAAGAACAAAACCCTTAAAACAACATGAAAATACATAACAACGAAATAAGAAGAAGGTTAACTAAACACATATAGTACACCACACTTCATCAGTTTACAAAGCTCGGTTGATAATTTATGCAAGCAATTTAAGACATTAAATTGACTAAACATTTTGACGCCATTGCCAGGGAAGTGTAATTAGATAGCCTCATTTCTTACATCTAAAAAAAGAAAAAATGATATGCATAGAGAAAGAGACTCTACGGGTAGATTCATAGCTAGGGGCAGGAGTTTAATTCCTACAACACCACTCACTCCACCAAGACCACGAAGTGATACACCTCCATCTCAAACTCATATTCCATACTTCACTAGCCGTAGACTTCCTGAAATCCTAAGGGTAGAAATCCAATTAGAAGGATCTCCTACTTCATCCACTGAGGCAGTCTTAGAGGAGGAAGATCCTAGATCTCCAACAGAAAGAGTAACCTTTTTCACCTCTATAGGGGAACATATTTTAGCTGAAGAGTTAGAAATTCCTAGTGGAGAGGAAGAGGAAGAACCTTTCTTCAACATACCATTAATATAAGAACTAGAGGAAGAGAAGTTAACCTTGCAGGTTGAATCTTATATTAGCTTTGAAGAATCTATAATGGGAGGAGGAGGAGAAGGAGAAGGAGGAATTCTAAATGGAGAAAATGTAATATTTGGAGGAGGTAGAGGAAGAGGTAGAGGAAATGCAAGAGGAGGCAGAAGAAATAGGGAAATTGATAGTTCTTTTGGATTCCCTATAGTTGATGGAAAAACAAATAGCACAATGAAAAATATCTCACCTTCTGTCCTCCCACATTTTCATGGATTAAAAAGTGAAGATCCTGAAACCTTTTTGTTTGAATTTGAAGTCTTGTGCAGAACTTATGATTATTTACAAGACTCTAAAAAACTTAAGTTGTTTCCTTCAGCATTGAAAGGAGCAGCTTTAAAATGGTTTATGGGTTTAATCACTCAGTCTATCTAAACATGGAATGACATTAAGCAAGAATTTTTAGAAAGGTATTTGGATTAGTTCATACTCATCAATCACAAGGACGAAGTATTTAAGATGATGCAAAAAGAGGATGAGAATTTGGACGGTTTAGTTGAAAGGTTCAATTATAACATAAAAAGAGCAAAAAAGGAAAACTTAGATCAAGATATTTAAAAGCTCTTTTCTTAAAAGCCATTAAAGATGAATGGATAGACATCCTCAACATGATGGGAAAGGGGGATATCACTCAACTTCCATTATTTGACATTGGTGAATTATGTATTCATCTCTCAAGGGGAAAAGCAAAAACTGAGAAAAGTCCAAGAGATCCTTCTCTTGCTAGAGTAAATAAATCTGCAATTGGAACAGTAAGTAGAGTAGAAATTGGAAACATGCTTGATGAATTTAAAACAGATATTTTAGGGAGTCTTAGTGAACATATAGACACCCTTAAATTACAAAACAAGCAGAAAGGCGAGACTGATGCTTTAGCTATCTTCTGTCCTAAATGCATAAATAAGCATGCTTTAAGAGAATGTCATCTTGATACAAAAGTCAAAGAGACTTGTATGATTTGTTCATAAAGTCATGAAACTAAGAGTTGTCCTTCAATCCCAGGACTTAAAGTTATTTTTCAAGAAGAAACAACTTCAAATTCAACATAATATCTTTGTTTTGGCTCTAGAAGACCATAGCAGGGGCCACAAACTCAAGGCTTTAACAATCAAATGTATACTCAGCCCCCACCAAATAATTGGAATTCTTGGCAACAACCTTGGCCTCAATCTCAATCTCAATCTCAATCTTGGGCACAAGGAATGCAAAATCGCTATGGAAGATTCTCTCAATACTATCAATATCCTCCATCATATCGAAACTATCCTCCCCAACAAATTCCTCAACAAAATCAACAACCCCAACTCCAAAACCAAAATCCACAACTTTCATTACCATTTCCACAAAGACCAAATCAACTACCTGCCCAACCATTACCAAACTCCAATAATAAAAATCCTCAAAATACTTATATGATAGAAGGACAACAATTTCCAACCTACATGATTACTTCTCTAGATCTTAATGATATCCAACTTAGATTTGGTAGGATACTAGAAAAGAAAAAGCCTTCTGTAGTTATTCAAGAATAAGATAATTTTGAGGAAGATTCTCTACAGCCAAATAAAAGTTTTGAGGAAGGAACATCTCTTCAAAACCAGAATTCTGAAAATGAAAAACAAAAAGAACCAGTAAACTCAACTACTATGATAGAGAAACCATAAGTACTTACTTCTAAACCTCCTTTTCCTGAAAGATTACAAGTTAATAAAGGGGTAGAAAAGCATATTATGTTGCCCAATTATCATTTTCTAGATGAATTGAAAAATGTCTGCATTAAAATCCCTTTGTTGGCCATTAAAGATATTCCCATTCGAGCCAAAACAATAAAAGAGTTGAGTATGAAGAAACCAGGAAGAAAAACAAAAGAAATAAAAAGAATTTAACTAGTAGGAAAAATTGCAGACATAATAATGGGAAAAATTGCCATACAAAAATATTTAGATCCAGAAAGTCCAGTTGTAAAAACACATATCAATGGTGTTGAAATTCCAAATACAGTGATTGATTGAGGAGTAGCAATAAACATCATGAGAAAACAAACCATGGAACAGCTCAAACTTCCTATTCTTCTGTATACACCTACATTATTGCAATTAGCAGACAGATCTGTAATCAAGCCAGATGGTGTGTTAGAAGATATTTCAGTATCCTTAGACTCTAGGGAGTATCTTGTTGATTTTATGATCTTAACTCCTAAGAACAATCTAGGAGGACATCCACGTATATTAGGAAGACCTTGGTTGGCTACAACTGATGCTTTCATTAGCTGTAGATCTGGTGACATGTATATCTCTGATGGTAACTCAACAAAGAAATTCACTCTATATCCTCCAGCAAAAACAATCACAAGTTAGATGACAAAGAACGGATTGATGATGACAATGATATACAACCTCTTTACTATTTCAACCAATGTTGCGAACATCGCCATCGAGATAAAATCGGCAATGGTCCGGAAAACAAAAAAATCGTAGAAATCGGGAAAATATCGGTAAAAAATCAGCAAACATCGCCAAAATTAAGATACCATAAAAATATCTTTAAAAATCGACAAACATCGGCTAGGCCAAAAAATCGAGATTTCGAGATTCAATTGGGATGTTATCGAGATGTTCGCAACACTGATTTCAACCATTTGTGAAGATAGTCAAATCTTAAATTCAATGGAAATTTTTGAATCATCCCCAGAATATGAACATGATCGACTTCAAGAAAAATCCAATATTGAATATTTGTCATCTAGGCAGATCTCTCTTTATTCTATGGAAGAATTTGGTAGCTCTACAGTTGAAATCTTTCAGGAAAAGCTTTGAACATAAACAAAAACTTGGAGAGATTACAACAGGAGAAGTTAATCAAAACATTACAACAACATTCTTCTGCATATGCATGGGAATACACTGACATGAAAGGAATTAGTCCTAAGACTTGTATACATCACATCTATATTGAGGAAAATTGTAAACCTATCAGACAACCTCAAAGAAGGATGAATCCAAATCTTAGGGAAATTGTGAAAGAAGAGTTACAAAAATTGCTGAATGTAAACTTCATTTACCCAATTTCAGACAGTCAGTGGGTTTCCCCTTTAGTGATTGTACCAAAGAAAAATTATTCAAATAAGTGAAAGATACTTATAGATTACTAATGAACTGTATAAAGCAGGTCCAGATCTCATTATCAGAAGATGTGTTCGGGAAGATGAAATGCTTGAAATCTTTAAGGCATGTCATGATGAACCTTGTGGTGGACACTTTGCTGACAAGAGGACAGCCTATAAAATCCTTTATTTGGGATAATATTATTGGCCATCTATCTTTAGAGATACCAAAGAATATGTCAAAAGGTGCGACAGCTGTCAAAGGGTAGGGAAACCTGCTTCTTCAGATGAAATGCCATTACAACCTCAAGTACTCATTGAACCTTTTGAAAAATGGGCCTTGGATTTTGTTGGACCAATCAATCCACCATCTAAACAAAAGAAATATATTTTGATATGTACCGATTATGTCACTAAATGGGTAGAGGCTAAAGCACTACCTTTTTCTAATGAACGTTCTGTAGTTAATTTTCTTTTTGAGGATATCTTCACTCGTTTTGGTGTTCCAAGAGAAATTGTGACAGATCATGGATCCCATTTTTCATCCAAATTGGTGAAAAGGCTAGTGGAAGATTACAAGATCAAGCACAGAAAGTCTACTCTTTATCATCCATAAGAAAATGGTCAAGTAGAGTCTACCAATAAAGTGATTGAAGGAATTCTCACTAAGATTGTACATCTACACAAAAGAGATTGGGCAGAAAGGCTTCCTGAAGCCTTATGGGCCTACAAAACTACATGGAGGAATACAACAGGACATACTCCCTATGAACTTGTTTATGGAAAGCAAATCTTGTTCCCTATAGAGTTTCAAATTCGAACCTTCAAGATCGCAGTTCAATTGGGACTTGATTTATCAGAAGCACAAAAACATAGATTGGAGCAACTTAATGAGCTTGATGAAATGAGACAAGATGCAGCTTAAAGAACCAGTATAATCCAGCAGCAAAGGGCTAAATGGCATGATAAATATATAAAGGAGAAGAAGTTTCAAGCAGGGGATTGGGCACTTTTGTTCGATTCAAAATTCAAAGATTTTCAAGGAAATTTTTAGACTCATTGGCTTTGGCCATATGAGATTGAAAAAGTATTTGATAATGGAGCAGTCAAGATAAGGAAAATTGATGAAGAAAAGGTACCTCTTCTTGTGAATGGTCATCGGTTGAAAGTATATCATAAGCCAATTTCAAGAGAAGAGTTTATCAATATTTTTCAAGATAATACTGATATGAAGTTAGTGAAGAAGAATTTTTCTTCTTCACTAACTTAGCTTTTATATAAATAATAAATAAAAAATAAAAATAAAGTGTATAAGTATGAAAACCAATCAATGATTGGCATCCTTATACAAAAAATATAGAGTGAAAATCACAGATTTTTGACATCCTATATTTTCCATTTCTTTTTCTGCAAATAAGTAGTAACATAGAACTACATTCATATTCCATTTTTGCAGTTCATAATCTGCAGCTTCATTCCATTTCACAGTCATATTTCACTTACATTCCATTCCATAGTCATATTCCACTTTCATTCCATTTCACAGTGATATTCCACCTACATTCCATTCTACAGTCATATTCCATTTCATAGTTACATTACATTCTGCAGCTAATTACATTTTGCAACTAACTACATTTTGCAGCTGATTCCATTCTGCAGCCACATTCCATTTCATTCAGCAGCTCTGACACATTTGTATAGCCTACTAAAAATGATAAATACAGGAAATTGAAGGACTACATTTGAAGACCACCATGCTAAAAGGTACCTGAACAATCAACACCAAAGAAATGACAACGAAAGGTTAGCAAGGTCAAAACATTAACATGTATAATATGGATGGTCATATGCTCCCTTGTCAGATCATCATTTGATTTGATTGCGATTTCCATCATATCATAGATCAGCCATATCATCCGCATTATGTTTCATAACGGTCCACAATATACTTCCCCATTTATGATTAACGGTCATGACTCGTTGACGTGACATACCCGTCTATGTTTCTTCAAAACCCCCAATCCATACCACTTATTTATTCCTACAAACCCTTGACGCCTTTCACCAGATCCATAATCCAATTCATTTCATAAGAAAGAAGGATAATTCTGAGGGTTAGACTCTTCATAATAGAAAGCATGGGACTGATAGTTAGATCAGAACCGGTGGGAAAAAAATATATGGAACAATATCCTCAAGTCAAGGAAATGTTGCAGAAAGCAAGATGGCTCAAATTCTTAGAGAAATTCGATGGTTTTCACAAAGAGATCACAAAGTCTTTTGCTAGATCCTTTGATGGCACAAAAGTGGAAATTGGAGATATCAAGTTCACGATTACTGAGACACTCATAGCCGAAGCCACAGAACTTCCAAGGGTTGGCGTAAGGTGGTTAAAAAACAAGGAATTTCACAATGAATCATGGAAAGCTATCCTCAAAAACCCAGATATGGATGTCTCTGTTTTCAGAAAAGGTATCCCCAGCTCAGCCCTTAAAAATAAATGGAGGAACATGCTCTTGGTTTTACAGAAATTTATCACCTGTGAAGGAAGGTTTGCTTGCATGTATGTATATTATATTCGATTGTTGATGAATTTCTTAGAGAATGGTGAAATAAATCTTCCCTTATTTCTACTAAATAGCTTAAAAAGAATGTTTTCAAACGCGTAGAAGAGAATACATTTTATAGATAACACTATGCACCATCATGGGTTGATAAAAAATACTTGTTGAGTTTCATTTAAAAAGTTTAGGAGATTCCTAGGAGAATTTTCTCATCAGAAACCATTTTCAAGAAGTACCAGAAAAACCTAAAGAAGACAATGTTAGAAAGTGCAGAAGGAAGAAGGCTGATACAAACATTGAAGAGAGACTTGCATCTTCATTTCAGAAAAAAATGATGAAAAGCTCATCCCTGTAGAGCTGACAGAGAACAGAAAGCAAAATAAATTCAAGGCAGGAGATATGATAGGAAAGAAGAGCAAGGTTACAAGTGAGGAAAATGTAAATCCTCTACAGTTGAGAGGGAGCTCCAAACTCCGAGGTTCGATGAAGAAAACACTACCAAAAGAGACAAAGTTTATAAGTTTAGATGAAAAAACTCTAATACCATCTCCTGTCAATATTTCTCTTCCACACAGTCCTGAAAATTCTCCTATTCATAATTTTGAAGGTAGTCCCAGTGGAAAATCTCCAAGCATAGACCCAACATAACAAGAAATATATGATTACATAGAATCACTGGAGAAGAGAAATGCAACAGTGAATCCAGAACATCCTATCAATCCACAAGAACCTTTAGTTGATACTGTCAAACAGGAAATTTATGAATTAGAGATATTAAATAGGCATATTAAACAGGAGAATGAAGCTTTGAAGCAGCAAAACAAGTTGGAAAAGGTAATCAATGACAATACCATTCCGCATTTAGGACTGTGGTACAGAAAGAACAGGAAGTTGAAAAGAAAGAACAAGTCACTAAATAAGGCAGTCATTAATCTCAAATACAAGCTTCTTATGAGAAAGCTCAGGACGGCAATCACTTCAAAGAAAAGCAAAAGAAGGAAATTGGATGTGTTAGCATAAGTGTCTAAACAAATGCAGTAGGAGAAGAGAATTCACATTTTTCGTAAATTGCATGAGGACATGCAATGACTTCTCCATGGGGGTATGTTGAACCTCAGAATTATCCTCACTCTGACATCCTTTCTCACCTTTTTTCCCTTACTTTCTCATAAGTTCACATACTCCAATCAATGATAAATGTCATGTTTTGTCTCAAAGGAATGCATCTAAATGATTTCCATGTTATATTCTGATGTTCTTGCTATTTGAATGGATTTTTGTAATTTGGCTACAGAACGCAGCCTATTCTGCAGTTAATCGTGGGTTCTGTAGTTAGTTTCATGGTCTGACAGTGTAATATCCCGAAGGGGAAATAGACAGTAATACAAAGCATGCAACAAGATATATAATGCTAGAAACAGATCATGAAGCAGATACACATGAAATAGAGAGAATGCTAAGCCATTTTATTTTACTGAGAAATAGAAATAAGTACAAGAGGTGATCAGAATGATGGCACCTCGACTTGCACCAGGCAAGTGTAGGAATACTCTCAGAATATCAATGGAAATGGCTGCTCTCTGCGGTAACTCCCAACTGCTGAAATACTGCCGTGCTGCTGCTACTGCTGGAACAAAATGAGTATTTGGGGCTGCTCCCCTACTCGGAAAAATCTGATACTCTGGAATCGACCTCTACTCACAATACCCAGAAAAGCTCAGAGAGCGTTTCTGAAATGGCCGACCCCCGAAAATGCCTCCCTTGAGGATCAATGCTATCCTCCCAAGGGCCACGCTGGTGCTGAATGCTATCCTCCAAAATATGGCCTCCCTCTTTGTCAAATGTCTCCAATAGGCAAGGGCTGGCCCCTTGCTCAATCCTCTGCCCTGAATCCTCCAAAATGGTACTAATCTGCAGCTCCCCCAAAATGAACTGCATCCTCCCTCTCAAGACTGCGCAGTGCCTAGATGCTCTGCTCCTCCACGAATGCAACCACCAATCCTCCTGCAAAAATTCTAATGGGAATACCTCACTCGAGCAAGCACTCGAAGTCTCCCGGGGCTAAGGGTGGGATCTCCGAACGGAGACACCCGATGTACTAAACAGTACTGCAGACAAGCTAAACAGCCAGCGTGCTCTAAATCGAAATGACAAGCTCAATATGCATAAACATGAATGACCAAATGAGGAGGCTCTCCTCCCTTTTATAATGATGGGCCTCTCTCACCCTAGGCCCCACCATCTCCCACGTGCTCCTTGGCCCACGTTGTCCCTCTCAACTATGTGAGGTAGGCCCCATGCTGCCTACGTGGTCTGCGTCCTCCTTTCCCTGCGCTGTCCACTTGGCCACTAGGCCCCATTTCCTTAAATACGATGTGGAATTAGGGAAATACTTTATCCTAAGTGAGTTTATTAATATTTTACCCACTTTATTCATGCTCCGACTATAATAAGGCAAAATTGGTCAAAATTAATATTTCCAATTAGCTATCGCTAATTGGGAATATTACAGTCTCCCCCGGCAAAATGTTGCTTGACCCCAAGCAACTGTAGTGATGGATGCTGCAAGATCTTCTCACTCTCCCAAGTGGCATCCTCATCCGACAAATTCTTCCACCTCACTAAGAATTCCCGGACTGTCCTGCTCCGCAACTGTCTCTCCCTGGTATCAATAATGGCCTCCGGCTGTAGCACCAAGTGCCCCTCATCATCCGTAGGCGGAAGCTCCCCTGTCACTGTCACCTGCTGTCCTAGTGCCTTCTTCAGGCACGATACGTGAAAGATGTTATGAATCTTGCTGCCCTGGGGCAGCTCCAACTCATAAGCAACCTGCCCAACTCTGCGTATCACCCTGTAAGGCCCATAAAAATGGGGCTTGAGCTTCTCAGCCCCCTTTTGCTTTAGAGTCGACTGTCGGTATGGCTGCAAACGTAGGTAGACCAAGTCCCCTACCTCAAACTGTCTCTCCACCCAACCCCTGTCGGCATACAGCTTCTGCTGGTTCTGCGTTGTAGCCATGTTATCCTTGAGAGCTCGGAGGATGTCCTGACTCTCTTGGATCCAATCCTTGGCTCTCGGAGCACTGCTAGCACCAAACATCACATCAACAAAAGATAAAGCATGATAACCATATAATGCGTAAAACGGAGACATACCGATGGACATGTGATGTGTGTTGTTGTAGCAGTACTCTCCTAGGTGCAGCCACTTTAGCCATGCTCTTTGCTGCCCACTGACATAGTTAAGCAAGTAGCCCTCCAGCCACTTGCTAACTATCTCTGTCTAACCATCTATCTGTGGGTGGTAGCTAGTGCTCGGTGTCAACTCGGTCCCCACCAACCAGAAAAGCTCGTGCCAAAACCTGTCCATGAAGCGGTTGTCCCTGTCACTGACAATGGTCTTGGGAAGACCATGTAACCTGAAGATGTCCCTGACAAACAGCTTCGCCACCTGTGCTGCTATATAATGTGCGGATATGGCGAAAAAATGTACATATTTCGTCAGACGATCAACAACGATGAATATACAGTCCTTTCCCTACACCATGGGCAACCCTGTGATGAAATCCATCGAGATACTCTCCCATTTCCCCTCTGGAATGGGAAGAGAATGCAACAAGCCTGCCGGATGGTTCACCTCCCCCTTGTTGCGCTGACAAACCTCGCACTCCCTGACATGCTGGAGTACGTCCTCCTTGAGGCCCTTCCATGAGAACCTCTCCCTGATGGCCCTGTAGGTTTTGGTAAACCCCTGATGGCCAAACAATGGTGAATCGTGAGAAGCCTACAATATCTTCTTCTTGATCTGAGAGCCCTCAGTCAAGAAGATCCTGTCCCTGTAGTAGATGATCTTATCCATCACCCTATATCTGTCATCTGTCACCTGTCCATCCAAAACCTCACAAGCAAACCTATCCTTGGAGTACTCCACCAATAGTCGAGCCCTCCAATCTGCGTCCAAACTCATCAGAGACAACGTGGCTGGTCTGCATGAGAGTGCATCAGCCACCACGTTGTTCTTCCCTTTGACATACTCAATGTCAAAGTCGTAGGCTTGGATCTTGCTGACCCACTTCTGCTGCCTCTCCTGTAGCTGTTTCTGCTCTAAGAAGAACCTGAGGTTGTTGTGGTCAGTCGTCACCCTGAACCTGTTACCTACCAGGTATTGCCGGAATTTGGCCAATGCATGCATCATGGCCAGCATCTCCTTGTCATATATGGCATACAACCGCTCATGTGGAAGGAGCTTCCGGCTCTCAAAAGCTATAGGGTGGCCTCCCTACATCAACACTACGTCGATCCCCTCTCCTGATGCATCACACTCCAGAATGAATGGCTACATGAAGTCTGGCAATGCTAGCACTGGACAACTACTCATCACCTCCATGACCCTATCAAAGGCTCGCTGTGCTATGTCCGTCCAACTGAATGCCCCCTTCTTCGTCAGATCTGTAAGGGGTGCAGCAAGCTGAGAGAAACTCTTGACGAACTTCTTGTAGTAGGTGCAGATACCCACAAACCCCCGAAGTTCCGTCACGTTTCTCGGCTCTGGCCAATCCCTGATGGCCATGATCTTCTCCTCATGGACCCTCAGTCCGTCCACCCCTATGATGTGTCCCAAGTATAGCATCTTCGTTAACCCAAACTCGCACTTGGAGAGCTTAGCATAAAACTGCTGCTCCTCCAAAATACGCAACATTGCCTCTATGTGTTGGAGATGCTCCTCCCATGTCCTGCTATATATCAATATGTCATCAAAGAAGACCAACACAAACTTCCTCAGGTGACTGCGGAAAATGTGGTTCACACATGACTGGAAGGTGGCCGGTGTGTTGGTTAGCCCGAAGGGCATCACAAGAACTCAAAATGGCCATAGTGGCACTTGAAAGCAGTCTTGGGAATGTCCAGTTCCCTCACGCGAATCTGATGGTACTCGAATCTCAAATCAATCTTTGAGAAGAACTGTGCCCCTCTCAACTCATCCATCAACTTGTCAATCCGTGGAATAGGGTACCTGTTCTTCATGGTCCTTTTGTTCAGGGCCCGGTAATCAATGCACATCCTCAATGTAACGACCCATTCCTAATTTATAAGTAAAATAACATTAGCGAGTATACGACATATGCATATGATAGCTACACATGCCTATATCGCATACCCCGCACTAGTATTAAGACTACCTAAGTAAGAATAACAAATTGAATATTACTATATATTTTATCTCGCCATGATATAACGAGATATCAACAGGATCCCTAACACGTATACCGCTTTATCTGCTTATGCATGGGAGAGTGTTATTTAAGAAAATCATATTATAATTTAGTAAAAATTATATGTGGGTGAACCAATAAAGTAATAATATAATTTAATTAAGGAAAATTAATTAAGTTAAAAACAAACATAATACAAATTAAATCCAAGTTAAGCTCTACATAAAGCCATCACATCTACATAACTAGATAAGGATTCAATATGGATATTTCATGCACTTAACCCCAAAACCTTATCTCTAAGTTAATATCTCCTTAAATGGATATAATATCTCCTTAAATGTTGCATACCCTCATAAATTCCATAATATCTACGGGAGTTGAGGGCGGTGGAGAAAAATGATATAAGGGAGAGGATGTGAAGTGGGAGGGGGACGGTCTTTTGGGAAAATTCTGCATTCTGTCAAAAGGAAGAATTGAAGGATACGAACAGTTTTGGAAGGGAGTCTCATCGTTCTTGGGATTCTGGGCATGGGGGCAGAGGAGACATCCTCTGGGTCTAGGATTGTTCCTAGATTGGCTGGGAGGATTTGATTGTTTCGGTAAACTGTTCAACTATCCACAACATCACAGGAGGAGAACCACCATTAAATCATCAGCTTTATTCCAGGTATTTTCCCATGTATAGACTAGTTCCTTATGAAAGATTAAAATTTCATTGCTGATCTGCATAAAATCGTATTACTGCTGACATATATATATATATGTATGTTTAGATTCATTCATGCTGAAAGGATGTCTTAGATTGTATTCATTAAAAGGATGATAGTTGTAGCAATGATTACCCTGTTGGTCGAATTAACTAAGTCCCTCTCTAGAAAAACTCTAAAGTCTAGTGGATTAGTTAGAAAAATTCAAAAGTGGGTTCTTACACTCAATGTGCCGTCCTCCTTCTTCACCAACACTACCGAAGAAGCAAAAGGACTGGTGCTAGGCCGAATGTGTCCAAGAGCTAACAGCTCACGGATAGCCCGCTCAATCTCATCCCGATAGGCCTTGGGGTGCCTATAGGGTGTGGTAATGACGGCCTGTATGCCCTGCTCAAGCTCAATTGTATGCTCAAATCCCCGGTCCGGTGGCTGTCCCGGTGGTATCTCCCCAAACACCATGGCATACCTGTCTGTAGCAGCGGAACATGTAGATTTGGTTTCTATAGCAACAAAACTTGTATGCTTGTTGACTTTAATAGCAAAGTTGGCTTTAATTATAAAAATACACAAGAGGTATTTATAATAATAAATATTTATTGATATGATATAATAAGATGATTGAATGATTACAATAAGGCCTGCTTTTATACCTATGCAGGTGACCTTTCATGACTAGGCATGTCTTTTAGACATGCCTTTTAAGTTAACTAACGACTACTTAACATAATCAATATTTGATTATTTAGTAATTACATTTATTTCTATTTATTCTATTTATACTATTTGTTATGAATTATATTCATAACATTGCCTCCTGCTTTGAAAAGCTTTGTCCTCAAAGCTATATTCATATTGTGCTTATCACCTCGTCAAATATGACTATAACTTGACGTTACTGGTACCCATCTTGTATAATTTTGCGGGCGATATTGTCTTGGATTTAGATATCTCACTTTTTCTTTTTCCTTTTTTTAATAATATTAATTTAATTAATTAAATTTAATTCCTTTTTTTTTCTTTTCTTTGTTTTTTTTTTGATATATATATTATATAATTATAAAATTATATAAAATATATATTGTATTACTATATAGTATATCTAGCAATCCAGAGAACAGCATTTTCCCACGATTTAATTTCGACATTGCGTCCTACAAATAATATTGTTTCAATATGTTTGGTGTAGAACCACGACCTCTCTGGATAACAACTGAATTTGGCGGTCATGACATACAAAAAGCCTTGAAATACTACGGTAGCAATATAATTTTCTCAAATGGTCTTTTGGACCCCTGGAGCGGAGGAGGTGTTCTTCAAAACATTTCGAACAACGTTGTAGCATTCGTAACAGAGCTAGGTGCCCATCACTTGGATTAGCGTGCGGCAACGGAAAATGATCCAATTTGGCTAGTAGAGCAACGAAATGCCGCAATTCAAATTATAAATAAAATTATATAGGTTATGAAATAACATATCCATGGAACTTAACGCCGTCCACCGAAACGACGAGACGATTGAATGAATGCAGTCGTCCGTTTGACTATTTCACCGATTCGTAACGAGACCACACGCCTTCGTAAATGTCATTACTAATAAATTTTACAACATTTCGGGATTCCGCAGGGATTGCAGGTACCGGAAGATGAAACAACACGCACGCCTTCCATGTCGCAGTAAACCCAGAGAATAGGAAAAATAAGTATGGCCAGCAGCGGATTGGAAGAAGAACACAGTGTTGGTGGCCGGCAAATGGCAATTAAGGCCGAAAGTATGACTTTGAAGTAAAAATCGAAGTAGGGCAACTGCACATTATTAAAAATTGCATGTGTTATGCGCACAATTCTGCCCATTTCTTTTCTGTAGCCACCTTCAAAATAAACGAGACGGGGGATGCCACAGAAAGCATGGGTGTTGGCCTTTTTTTCTGTAATAACCCGTGAGTCCTCTGTTATAGCTCTCAATTCTGGATTCGTGAACAAATTTCGAGACAATTGGAAGCAACACATGGTAACAGCTACACCAATGGCAACAAATATGGGATAGGCCTCGGGCCTGAGCCATAGTTTGAACGTGGAGGCAGAAGCCATGGGCGATCTGCAACAGGGAAATTACAGATCCGCAGCAGACAACCCTTGAGCTTGTAGAAACCCAGACACCCACAATCCAATCGCTGAGATGTAGAGATGTGGTATGGTACTCCAAAAATATGGAATGCTTTCATATGCTCCAACTTCATGACCAGCATACACAAAAAGAGACCCCAAATGCTTTAATGAAACCTCTAAGGTACCCTTGCCGTTTGACACCATTTCAACCATAATTGTCCTGATCTCTTGGTCAAATTTCTCATTTTCAAACTTCGGATAGAAGGTAGCACAATTTTGAGAACAAGCAAAAGCACGCTTATCTACCATGAAATATCCCACAACAGGGTTCTTCAGTGACTGCCCTTCTTCAACCGGATTGTTGTTCAATACACTCTCCATACTTTGCCCAAAAGTTGTTGATAATGTCTTTACCCCAACTTGTGAAGCCCCATTGCTACTAGAACTCGAGCTTTTGCCCATTGCTATCATTGATGGCTTTCCTTGCTGTGTACATTGTAATTTTTCAACATCCTCCATTGAATTAAGGATATCCTCACATTCGTTCTGTGATACATCCACATAATCAGACTGAGCTCTCTCCAATACCCTCTCTATGCTGTCAGAACGCAATAACTGAAAATAAACTAATTCTTCACCTTCTCTAGTTTCAACATTAAGGTCATCAGCAGCTTGAGGGGATGCCAACCATTTAAGTAGTTCAATTATTTCATTGTCTGAATCCTTCAGTTTAGCACTTTGTTCCATTTGAGACCTTATAACATTCTCATCCACCAACACTTCAGTAGCACTAAACCCTTGGTCCCCAAAAGCAAGCATTTTTATATCCTCCCCCACATGTAACGATCCATTGGAAGAGGAAACTTGGAGTTTGGGACTAGGCCCTTTTCCATTAGTAGCTTGTGTACATATTATCAGTGCTTCACGAAAAACATTTTCTTGTTCTTTTTCTCCCTCCAAAATTTCCCTTTTATCATCAACAATGTCTTCTTCCAATTTATTTTTATCTGAATCTAAATCAGCTTCATCTTTTTCTGTTTTTTACTGTTGCTGGCAATGATATTTTTTGTATAAAAAGCACATTTATGTCCTGCTAAAAATTTGTCTCCACACTTCCAACATTTCTCTTCCTTTTTACTTTCAATATTAGTTGGTTGTTTTCCTTTATTACGCACTAGTGGGGGAATGTATTTGCTTGAATTTTTCATGGATGTTCTACTTGATTTTCCCTTGGCATAACTAAATGCCTTCTCATTATTACATCGTTCATAACCTTCTCCTTACTTCAGGATTTTCTTCAGCACTTTCTCATCATCAGTAACTTCATTTTCCCTTTTATCACCATTATTAGAATCAACCATTTTCGCATCTTCATAATTATGGATTACTACAGAAAATTTTTTTACAACGTGCAGAATTTTTTTTATAACCGTTTGTGATTTCTGCACATGAATTCTCTAATTGCTGAAGCTTTTCTAGAATTTTATTAATCTTTTCACTTTCTTTAGGTTCTTCTCGTAATGGCACATTGTATGGTAAACAATGTTCCTCCTGTATACTACGTTCATAAGCTTGTAAGACAATGTTGTGCGACATGGCTTCAACTTGGCTTCGATATGGCTCTAATAGCTTCAATATGGCTCTGATACCACTGTAGCAGCGGAACTTGTAAATTTGGTTTCTGTAGCAACAAAACTTGTATGCTTGTTGACTTTAATAGCAAAGTTGGCTTTAATTATAAAAATACACAAGAGGTATTTATAATAATAAATATTTATTGATTTGATATAATAAGATGATTGAATGATTACAATAAGACCTGCTTTTATACCTATGCAGGTGACCTTTCATGATTAGGCAAGTCTTTTAGACATGCCTTTTCAGTTAACTAACAACTACTTAACATAATCAATATTTGATTATTTAGTAATTACATTTATTTCTATTTATTCTATTTGTTATGAATTATATTCATAACACTGTCAAGGATGGTCTGTATCTCTGGATGAACTGTCTGCCCGGTAGTCCCTGCTTCTGATGCACGCAGCTCTACTGCCCACTCTATGTCTCCCTTCTGGAAGTCTGCCTCCATCTGGTGAGCTGAAACTGTCTGAGGTGGGTAAGTGTGCATGCCCCATATCTTCTCATGCTTCCCGGTCTTCTTGTCATCCCACTCCATCTCCAAGGCCTCCCAATCTGTGGTGACCTTCCCTAGAGTGATCAGCCATTGTACACCCAATACCACATTGGTATCCGGTATGTTAACCACGAAAAAGTGGTTAGTCACTATGTAGGTGCCCATCGTCACTGCCAGCGCTGGAAGATATCTGGCACACTGCATAGTCTGATCTCCTGGGACCAAAACTGAAAACCCATCGAAGCTCTCTGTCTGTATGCCTCTCCGCTTTACCATCTGTGCATCGATGAAGTTTTGGGTTGCCCCACTGTCCACCAGTACTGATACTCGCTGCCCTCGCACTGTACCTCGGACACGCAGCGTCAGATACTTGGGGAGTCCTCACAATCCTGCAAGGGCCCCTCCGGTAGGTGCAAAGGCTGCACCTCCTGCTCCTGGTGGTGGAGGTGGCAAATGATCCTGCGCTGCATGGCTGCCCCCTGCCTCCACGTCATCATACTCATCTTCTTCCCCACTGCTCTCGGAGAAGACCTCGATAAAATGTGCTTTGCCAGCAGCACATCTGTGTCCTAGTGCCCACGGCTCCTGACAGGGGAAACACAATCTCTTCTTGTTTAACTCCCTCCTGGCATCATCATCCAACTGTCCTCTACCCTGATTCCCCCTAGGAGGCAGAATCCTCAAATCCTTCCCCTTAGGCTGGAAAGCCTGTCTCTGGGGGTAAGGCGTCCTAGTCCTGGGTAAGGCATCTTGCAAGTCCCGTGTCCTGCCAACTGCGTCATGGAGTGTGGTCGGTCTAGTGGATTTGACCAATCCCCGGAGCGGCTTTGTTAGCCCATCAATGAACATGTAGATCATCCGTGCCGCGGATAGATCTGGTACCATCACAGAAAGTCTCAGGAAATCTGAGATGTATGTATCCGGACTCCCGGTCTGCTTGAGCCTCGTCAGCTCAACAAAGTGCTCCTCCGGATCCCTCCGATCAAACCTCTCAATCAACCTTCGGGTAAACTCGGCATAAGCTGTCACTGTCGAGTGTCCGAGTGTAACCATCTCGTGGATCCACTAATCTTGGGCCTCGCCATCCAGATGCAGCGTTGCCACCTTGATGGCCTCCGTCTCCGACATCTGGTTGAGCTGGAAGTATATGTCCAGCTTCTCCACCCAAGCCTTTGCCGAACTGTTTGATGAGCCATCAAACATAGGCAAACGGAACTTGCTCACTCTACGCTGAGTGTCTCCCTCCTGACAATGCTGGTGTCCCCTGTGATGGTCGCGGGGTTTGCTGTCCCGCTGGAATTGGATAAAATCTCGAAATGAAAGGGCATCCCTGAATTCCTGCCCGTATGCCTGGTACTCAAGTAATCACCCATGTGGCCCAAATCCGGCTCCTGCTGTGCTCCTGCCCCTGTTTCTGCAGCTAGAAAAGTGGGCATAGTGGAACGTGTGGGTGCATGAGATGCCATGTGCTGAGTGGCATCGTGCTCCTACAAGTGGTGGGATGTGCTTGATCCCTCACCAATCTGGAAACCCCTTGGGTTTTCATGCTGTCTAGCCTCTACATCAGTGAATCTCTGTCCCATCACCTCAATCTGTCTTGACAGATCCTGTACTAACTTGAGGAGCATTTCCCCAAACTTCTTCGCGTCACTATCATCTACCATTGGTTCCTCTTGCTCTGCGTCCACTATTGGAACGTAGTCACCCTCTCCGTAGGTGATTTGCAACCTACACTCTTGGTCACGGTACTTCCTACCCCTGTAGCAAATATACGGCTTCTCTCCCGGTGTCATAGACAACTTGCTCCACAGGCTGAGCTAGGTCTATGAGCTCTGATACCAGTGTAATATCCCGAAGGGGAAATAGACAGTAATACAAAGCATACAACAAGATATATAATGCTAGAAACAGATCATGAAGCAAATACACACGAAATAGAGAGAATGCTAAGCCATTTTATCTTACTGAGAAATAGAAATAAGTACAAGAGGTGATTAGAATGATGGCACCTCAACTTGCACAAGGCAAGTGTAGGAATACTCTCAGAATATTAATGGAAATGGCTGCTCTCTGTTGTAACTCCCAGCTGCTGAAATACTGCAGTGCAGCTGCTACTGCTGGAACAAAATGAATATTTGGGGCTGCTCCCCTACTCGGAAAAATCTGATACTCTGGAATCAGCCTCTACTCACAATACCCAGAAAAGCCTAGAGAGCATTTCTGAAATGGTCGACCCCCGAAAATGCCTCCCTTGAGGATCAATGCTATCCTCCCAAGGGCCACACTGGTGCTTAATGCTATCCTCCAAAATATGGCCTCCCTCTTTGTCAAATGTCTCCAATAGGCAAGGGCTGGCCCCTTGCTCAATCCTCTGGCCTGAATCCTTCGAAATGGTACTAATCCGGAGCTCCTCCAAAATGAACTGCGTCCTCCCTCTCAAGACTGCGCAGTCCCTAGATGCTCTGCTCCTCCACGAATGCAACCACCAATCCTCCTGCAAAAATGCTGATGGAAATATCTCACCCGAGGAAGCACTCGAAGTCTCCCAGGGCTGAGGGTGGGATCTCCGAATGGAGACACCCGATGTACTGAACAGCACTGCAGACAAGCTAAACAACCAGCGTGCTCCAAGTCGAAATGACAAGCTCAATATGCATAAACATGAATGACCAAATGAGGAGGCTCTCCTCCCTTTTATAACGATGGGCCTCTCTCACCCTAGGCCCCACCATCTCCCACGTGCTCCTTGGCCCACGCTGTCCCTCTCAACTGCGTGAGGTAGGCCCCACGCTGCCCACGTGGTCTGCGTCCTCCTTTCCCTGCGCTGTCCACTTGGCCACTAGGCCCCACTTCCTCAAATACGATGTGGACATAGGGAAATACTTTATCCTAAGTGAGTTTATTAATATTTTACCCACTTTATTCATGCTCCGACTATAATAAGGCAAAATTGGTCAAAATTAATATTTCTAATTAGCTATTGCTAATTGGGAATATTAGAGACAGGTTCCAGGGTTCAAATGAAGAAATGAGCCACATGGGCATTTCCAGAATCATCTCCACATGGATTTCATCCTATCTACTTGATCGAGATCGATAGCAAAGGATGCCTAAGATCGTGGTCAAAGTTCGGTCAAAGGACGTCAGCCGAGAATAGAAGGACTCTTGATTTGCTCTATCGTAGCAAATCAAGAGTTAAACAGTGAAATTGCAATTCTATAAGTCGGTTAAGATTAGCCACCTGTAGGCAAAATTAGCTCATAAACAGTTATGTTTGTTTTATTTAAATACCGGTTGTACAGAACCGAGAGTAAGCAAGTTTTAAAGTTAAGTTTCTGCTGAAACATTTTGTATTGTTTTAAGATTTCATTCTATTATAATACAAGGATCGTGTTCATGCCAATGATTGCTTAAGTGTGAATTTAACTAGCTAGGATCTCAACCGAATCTGTTGCAGAGGGCCCCTGCACAGGAGGAGGTTTTTCGTTCATTGTTTTAGTTTAATTTCCTTACTCTATTTTTGTCAATTTTGTTTTCTGAATAGATTAATGTTACATTTCAGTTTTGAGCAGTAGCATAGAATTAGATCATGAATGTCTTTCTAGCATCAATAGAATAACTGTGTAGTCATTGATCTTCTAAAAACATTTCGTGAAAATAGATTTATCTGTTTTCAAATTGGAATAAGTCTAAAGCAATAAGACTCACAGTTATCTAGTTTCCTTTATTGTTTTGTTGTTTACTTTCTTAGATTAGAACTATCAATTAATTGTATCAATGGATGTTCTCAAAGGTCATTTCAAGAAGATGATTCTAAACTAAATGATTGAATATCTAATTCATACAGTTATTGAACTTTCCTCTGCATACTTTACTTGCTTTCTAGGACATTAAAAACTAAGGTATAATTGATTGCTTACACAACATCTCAAGAAGATAATACTTCATATTGAATACTAGAGTAATCAAACATACATTAGTTGTTTACAATCAATTGAGCTTTAACTTTGCATGCTTTTACATTTGCTTTTAGATCCTCATTTAATTGCATCACTGGATGTTCTTAAAAGTCATTCCAAGAAGTTGATTTGATCATATTTCTAGACTGAATGATTGAATATTTAATTCATGCAATTACTGAGTTTTCCTCTACACACTTTACTTGCTTTTCTAGATCATTAGAAACTAAGGTATAATTGGTTGCTTAACATCATCTCAAGAAAGTGATACTTCATATTGAATGATGGAGTAACTAAACATACATTAGTTGTTTTCTTTTCCCGCTTTCACTTAAAATAGCATTGCAATTTCAATTTCAGTTATAAGATTTATCCATGGAATAGAACTAATGTTAAAGTAGAAGTCATTAGAATAGATACTCTGTTTTTCAGATCAGATTCTAACCAGTCAATAAAACTTTGATTCATTTTTATGCAAATTAGTTTAACTTAGGACACTTCCTTTTCTTCCTTCTTAAAAATCATTAAGATTCATTTTATTTCTCTCATAGTTTTACATTAACACACTTAGATATAAAGAACAAAACCCCTAAAACAACATGAAAATACATAACAACGAAGTAAGAATAAGGTTAACTAAGCACATATAGTGCACCACACTTCATCAGTTTACAAACCTCGGTTGATAATTTATGCAAGCAATTTAAGACATTAAATTGACTAAATAGAACCAAGGGCCCAAATTAAAAGATTAATCAATGGCTAAGATTAAATCTTGACTTGATCCATGTTTTCTAGAAGCTTCACACTCTGACTTATAAATACTCTTTAATTATTTCATTTCCCTAAGTTTAGACTTAGGGTCTTCATTAAAATATTTAATTATTTTAATAAGTCATGAACCGAGTGGAATTTCCACAAACTGTTTCTGGGTTCTTTGGAATGTTGTTGTCCACACCTCCCTGCAAATTTTGAGACTTGGAACACTTCTGGATGCTACAAAAATCAACACTTGTCAATCTCCATGGGCATTGCTACCTGGTCCTGCTTCTCTCGCTTATCCTTCTTCCTAAGAGGACATTGCATGCTGTAGTGACTGAACTCACCACATCTGAAGCACTTGACTTTTGACAAGTCCTTCTTCTTCTTCTGCTCCCCCAGCCCTTGATTGGGACCCGTAGATGTTAGGGCCACATTCTCTTCCTCACTATTCACGCCCTTGCTATTGTTTCCACTGATGGTATGCTTTAGCAAAGCTCGTCTCAAATTCTCTTGCTGCAGATCAGACCACATCCAGTCCCACCTTGGCAAGGTATCTCTGCCTAAGATACTCTGGAAAAGTACCTGCAATCCTCTGAGACACTATTTAGTGGCAATCGTACAAGCTTTGTGGGTTGAGGCGTTGACCCAATAGCTGCAAGCTAATCTCAGACTTCCTGAATCCGAGTGAGAAATGCATATATGCTCTCGCCCTTTTGCGTCCTAGTACTCCTCAGCTTATCCTAGAGTTACATCTTTCACTGCTCGGAAGAACTCTAAAATAGCTCAGACAAAGGATCCAACATCTCCTCAGTCATCCCTTTATCTACCACTGTGAGACTAGATGATATCGGACACCATCCAAAATCATCCTCTTGGCCTTCGCCATTTCCTTCTTGTACTCCTTCTGCTGATCGGCATCTTGGGGAACTACTACCACACTCTCTACATAGGTCTTCAGACCATATTCATTTAAAAGGAATAACATGCTAGCTTTCCAGATGACATACTTGGAGGCTCCCTCTAATCTATCTTGGTCCTTGAGCCTAGTTGTGTCCATCTCTAAATCTGATCCAGAAACACCCTCTTCCTCTGCTTGGTTGTTGCTCTGCTACTCGCACTCCCACCTAGAATGCACAGTTCTGTTAGTTGCTAATGCCACTTGCTACTGGGAAAATCGAATTTCTTGGCTAGAAACCCTCTGAGAGAAATCTCCTATGGTGTGTGCAATTTCTCTTCCACCCGATGGTGGTTCTGCTGCTGCAAAACCCTCTGCGTCCTACCAGAAATCTACTTTAGCAAAATAATTCGTTGTTGTTGCTCCCTCTTACTATTGGAATCACTATTCCTAGCAATTTGAATTTTCCGCAACCCTACAACTAAAAACCGAACCTGCCCCAACAATTTGATCTGCCTATTTAGGTATTGCGCAACCTCTAAGAATTTCGACCTGCTGCTCCCTCTAAACAACAAAATTCTCTCCTCCACTTTTGAGCTTCCCGGCTGATCACTCACACTTTGATACGATGTGAAAATTTCATCTATCACAACAATTGGAAATTATTCTTCTAATTGTTAATTTATTTAACAACTTATCCACTATCTAGTATGACAAATATCAAATAATTCACACTGTGATTTTAACAAATAAACTGCGGAAGAAAATACCACTAGAAACTGAGAAAATCTAGCACACACACACACAAAATTTACACAGTTATTTTTGGACAAATGTCCTCGGAAAAACCCAACTTGGGAAAACTGGTGCAGCAGCTGAGGGTTTTATTATTATGTAGTAGTGAGAAATTCTGAGTACAATGATGCTGAAATTTGGCTTTCCTGCAGAGAAATTACTGGAAAGAATATCTAGAGGGAAATTACCCTCACTCCAGGCAAATCTGACACTGAAATGCCTCTGAAAAGCAAGTCATCCAATTGGGCTTGTGTAGGGCCTCCGTCAACCAGAATTTGCATGCTGCAACTGTTGCCCAATCATTTGCTAATCAAGTCGTCTTCCCTGCTATTTTCTAGGAAAACGTCTCTACGACACTTTGGAACCTCTACCCGGCCTCTATAACTGAAAACACCTACTCTCTTCAGCAAATCGAACTCCCCTCTGAGGTTTATGCGCTAGAATTGCGCGACCTACTAAAGAAATTTCAGCCTCATTGTGCAGCCTCCTGGAGAAATTTCAGCCTCATTGCGCAGCCTCCTAAAGAAACTTCAGCCTGCCTGCAAATGCACTCATTGGATCTAGAAAACTTCCACCAGCCTCACTGCCCCCACCCCTCACTGTCTCTACTTTGATCTCTAGCTTTCCGACAACTGCTGCTACTCACTAGAAAGCGAACTGCCAAGGAAATCGAACTTCTCAAGTGTATTCTCCATCTACCCATCGACTTTTTATAATCTTCTGTTGGAGCACCAACAACCAAGATTAGTGTTGATTTTTGTAGCACAAGAAAGTGCTCTAAGTCTCAAATTTGGTGGAGAGGCTTAGACACTTGTATTCCAAAGAACCTAGAAACCATTTGTGGAAATTTCACTCGGTTTATGTTTTATTAAAATAATTATTTATTTTAATGGGGACCCTAAGTCTAAACTTAGGGAAATTAAATAGTTAAAGGGTATTAAGAAAAAAAAATGTGCATCTTTTAGAGAACGAAGATCAAGTCATGTTTTAACCGCAGCCATCGATTAGACATCTAATCTAGGATGTTGATTTGTCAATGATAAGACTATAAAGGAAGGCTTGAGAGTCATTTGGAAAACATACCAAGGCAGATACTTAGTTGCCCAAGAAGATCGATTTTCTCACTGGCTGAAGTTTGGTACGAGAAATTGATTCAGAGGGAGAGTTGCAGAGTGAAGAGAGAGAGGGATTGGCAATGGCTGTGGAGATAGAACACGACAGAGAAGCAGGGCAGAGGAAGGACTACACTAGGGCAGTGACAGCGCAGGGGTTGTGATGCTGCAACTACGTAGCCATTGCACAGAGGCTGATGCAGTGAGATGTAGAGGGACGCAGAGGCTCTCCCAGGTTCGACATTCACTGGGAAGCAAGTGAGGAACTCAATTGTAAATTCCTCATAATATTTCTCTTATGTTATGTTAGTCATTTTTTATACAAGAGAGTTTTGATGAAGAATAATAAAAATACCCTCATCTGTTGCACCGATTTTCCCACATTGGGTTTTTCCGAGGATAATTGTCCAAAAATAATTGTGTCATTGATGTGCTTGTATTTCCTTATGTTTTGCTCAACATTTTCTTTGTGACAACTGCAATTGTATTTATTTCAATATTTAGTGAAGCAATTTCTGTAAACAACTTATTACTAAATAATAAGTAGGAGAAGTAATATTAGATACTACAATACAATTTCATGTTAGAAATTTTCACAATTAGATCTTAAACAAGGGCCTAGATTAATTCCTAGTCGATCCATGTGAGTTTCTAGAGAATTCCCACCTTCACTTAATTAAGTCTGATTAAATAACCAGTTTTCCTAAGTTTAGACTTGGCAAACATTAAAAAATAGGTTAATAATCTAATCAAGTCATCTCTAGGTGGAATTTCCAAAAACGATTTTTGGGTAATGGATATCTCCTGTATATAGGAGATCTTTAAATAAGTGTTGAAAATATAGGTATCGGCAAATTATCGGCGAGGGTCTTGAAAACATCTTATCGACAATATCAGTAAACATAAAAAATCAATATTTTGAATTTTTTAGACATATAAAATAATAATGATATTTAGTCGATATTTTCAAGATATGGCGATATTTAGCCGAGATTTTCAAAATATCGCGATATTTAGCCGAGATTTTCAAATCTGAAAATATCGCAATATTTACCTACTGAAATATCGCTTGCCTGAAAATATCGCAATATAATGCCATTATTACTAGCACTGCTTTAAATCCATAATAAATAAAATAATTATGAATGGTGTTGGACTTCCTAGTTCCATAGTAATATATAGATCTTTAAATCCATAATAAAAGTGGATATGCTCACTAGAGCACATAGAAATCTGCCTTTCAATAATTATATTTATGAAATATATATTTCATTGTCTTCCCCAAGTAGTTGTATGATTGGTGATCTGTGGTCCATCTTGTTGAAGCACTTTGTTTATGATGCATTTGAACCTCCTCCGATATTCCTTCAAGTATTGCAAAATTATTATCGATATGCAAAGGCGAAAATTAGATTATGCAATAGGATGCTATAGGTTTGATTTCGCAGTAGGCTGCTAGGTCTGATTTCGCAGTAGGCTGCTACAGGTCTGATTTTGCAGCAAGTATTTTAAATATATAATAACCCTGCAGTTGTAGTAACCAACAAAAGGACTTAAATCTATGGCAAGGGATGTGCCACAATTATGATTTATAGTGAACATGATTTCTTAGCATGTGAAGCAAAACCCTATGACAACTTGCACACACATGAGTTGTCACTTCAAAAGTAAATACATAATATACTAATTCTTTCTAATGTTAATTAGAAATCAAATGAAATACTAAGAAAAGTATTGAAAAATATCTTGAGCCTAAATCTCACATGTGAACATTAAAAGGGATAATACATGGTTATGGGTAAATGAAAATGGATAAAAGGAAGGCAAGTGAAGGTGCCAAATGATGGTAATTTTGTGACACATTGCCATGATAATTTTTCCTACAAACCTAGCACTCAACATTAATTCCTAGCAGATTACAAATCTATTGGTTACCTGCACAACTAAGTTCATTAACAAAATAAATTCAATATAACAAAAAATCTACCGATCTCAATTTTAGAAATGCAATCGATTCTACCAAATTTCAATTACAATTCTCCATTAACTTTTCAGAACTTACTTGGGCTCCCCTCGTAGGAAAATGGCCCAACTTAGGAAAATGGCCCAACCAAGGAAATACATACAACAACTGGATCTGATCTAGTTGATCAAGCCCTCCTTGGCTGATCTGGATCCCTTGCTCCCCTTCCTTCGACCAAACACACTCATTGAGATTCTCTCTTAATTTTGTGTTGTTGTATGATGTGTCTTCTCCTTCTCCTTAGCCTTGCTTTTATAAATTTACATTAACCATAATCTTCAAAGTGATTGATGGTTGAGATTAGATCTCGCCTCACTTGAGATCAAGGGTTGAAATTAAAACATAATCACTAAAATAATTCATTTATTTTTACGAAATTTACTTTAGCTCAATAAACCAACATACTAATTATGTGATTTTCCTATGTTAGACATAGGCCAAGGTACATAGCAACTTGCTCACACTAGAGCAAGTGTCTAAGGCGATCTGTGGGCAACTTTTGCATGCCTAAACACTTAGGCATGTGCAGGAATCTCTACCCAAGTTACAATAATCAACAACTTGGATTTGATATCACAAAAAAGTAAAAGATCAAATGGTTTATCACAAGACTATTAGATACCATCAAACCATATATAAGGACAACAAACCTGAAACACTATGAGATTTCAATCCAAATGGAAAGCCACATGGAAAATGAACTATGGGTACAAGGAAACCTACAAATGCATCCTTCTTTAAGCTTCTCTCATTTGCATAGCTAATATCAATTTTAAATTGGGACAAATGATTATACCTTTTACAGTCAGGGTGTGTGATAACAAAGTCCATGTCTCCACAAAATGCCTTTCCACGTCGATATGAGCCTCCACATACAACTAGAACCTACATCAACATATTAGTATTATCTAACAAATAAATGGATATTAACATTTGAAAAACATTGTGACCATACATATTGGAGTACAACAATAAGTGAGTAGGCCTAGGAAATTATTAACATCTAAGTGATACTTAAAGCATCAGTAGATACGGTAAGCCTGATATAAACTTTGAAGATGATGATATCCATTTACCATTGTAGTCGAATCTTCAAACCTGCAGTATCATGTCTCTATAATATGTTCCATTTCTAAAAATAAGTTTATACATAAGAAAAACAACACTTTTAAGGTGGTGAAATTAGTGCCTCCACTTAACAAAAGATTAGCAGATATGGTTGTATTGTACTTTCCATAAAAGAACAATTCAATTAAAAAGTTACCTTAAAGAGGAAGGTCAAATCATTAAAATATGTTTAACCTCGAAAATATATGGGTAAAAGCACGGTAATGCGTCTTACCTTTTTTTTAGTAATCAACTTTATGCCTATGTTTATGTTAATATGTGCCCAAAAATGTATTATGTTAATATGTGACCCAAAAATTTAGGAGTACATATAATCTTTCCTTTACCTAATTTACATATACACCACCCCCCCACAAAAAAAAATAAAAAAATATCAAGTTAATTCTAGCTAATTATATACATGGCTGGATAAGGCATTGACTAGCCCACTTTCTCCCCTACCTTTATAACAGAACTTTGTCCTATGCTCATCAAAGAGAATATCTGAATGGTATTGTCAGGATTCCAATTCATCTTCATGACGAAATGAGAGCAAAGTTTTTGGTCAATAACTAAATTGAAATCAATATTTTCAATAATGCTTCCACGTTTGGATGGCACGAACGGAAAGCAGCTTAGTTTGGTCAAAAATACAATATATCTACTTAATTTCATTAATATTCCTACTTTCCTAAGTAGATACTTTACCATCTTGAGATAACACAAATGTCATGTCATTGTAACTAGCATCTATGTAAATACTAAAGAATAAATGATATTTTTTGGGATCAAAGAGAGTCAATAATAAACCATCTATTGATATCTTAAGCAAAATAAAGCTATGCTACTAACTCCAAGTTCAAAAAATTCTTTTGGAAGAATATGTTTCTATAGTATGTTCCATTTCTAAAAATAAGTAGATACATAAGAAAAACAACACTTTTAAGGTGGTGAACTTAGTGCCTCCATTTAACAAAAGACTAGCAGATATGGTTGCATTATACTTTCCATAAAATACCAATTCAATTAAAAAGTTACAATAAAGAGGAATGTGAAATCATTACAATATGTTTAACCTCGAAAATATATGGGTAAAAGCACGGTAATGCATCTTACCTTTTTTTTAGTAATCAACTTTATGCCTATGTTAATATGTGCCTAAAAATGTATAATGTTAACATGTGACCAAAAAATTGAGTATATATAATCTTTCCTTGCCCTAACTTACAGTTAACCCCCCAGGGAAAAATAAAATAAATAAATAAAAATCATTAAGTTAATTCTAGCTAATTATATACATGGCTGGAAAAGGCATTGACTAGCCCACTTCCTCCCCTATCTTTATAACAAAACTTTGTCATATGCTCATCAAAGCGTATCTAAATGGTATTGTCAGGATTCCAATTCATCTTCAAGATGAAATGAGAGCAAAGGTTTTTCATCAATAACTAAATCGAAATCATTATTTTCGATAATGCTTCCACGTTTGGATAGCATGAACGGCAAGCAGCAACGTTTGGTCAAAAATACAATATATCTACCTAATTTCATTAATTTTCTTACTATCCTAAGTAGATATTTTACCATCCTGAGATAACACAAATGTCATGTCCTTGTAACTAGCATCTATGTAAATACTAAAGAATAAATGATCTTTTTTGGGATCAAAGAGAGTCATCTATTGATATCTTAAGAAAAATAAAGTTATGCTACTAACTCCAAGTCCTCCTAGGGAAGAATCCTCCTAGGGAATCTTGCCAAGACGAGGAAACTTTGTATTTCATGTACAATAATTGTGGAATTACATTCTTTAGCCGAGTTCAATCCAATGGTTTTGTTGCACCATGCAATCTGTCAAGATTGGCATAGACGTGGTAACAGTCTATTACCACAAAATCTAGCAGGTTTAGTGCAAATAAAATTAACTAAAACCCCCAAAGATAAGTTCACTTTTGAGTGTTCCGCAAGAAAGAGGCGACAAGCCAACCTCATAGATTAAAAACAAGACAAATATGCCATAAAAGCCCACACATGTGGGAGAAATGCTCTAATAGTATGACATCACCCTCCAAATGAGCTCAATAAGCCCTCAAAATGTGAGGCAAGGGAAAAAAGGTGCTCCATGCTCCAAGAAATGCTCAAAGGGTCATGCACAAGTCATCAAAAGTATCTCCATGCTAAGATGTTGTGCCCAAAAGGTGCCCTATACCACCCTCACAAGAGAAAAAGGGGTGACATGGCATCATATCTCGTAAGCGTTGGGGTTCCAACGTGATGTATAAGCGCTCCCTAGTCATCTCAAGAATGGCCATCATCCTCTAGGCTTTAGATCAAGTGATGCCCAACAACGGTGTTGAGGCCAACCTAGGGGCATCCTACGCCCACTGGGAACCAGTGTTTTATCTCCAACACTGACCATCATAGGCTCAACATCCAACATATGGCAGTTTTCCCCGGGGGTCAAGCATCATCTGGATTCTGGAAGCAACAAATGGCCCAACACTCTACTCTAGGTGGCCTAGGTTGCATCATCAGAGTCAATCTCTCTCTATCTTCACTTGGTGATACGACTTCTACTACTCTACTAAGGAGGTGGGTCAATCACCTCTAGAAGCCTCTACTGTTGTAATGTGGACCACCTGACAAACTCTCCTAAACTTCAAGTGTGAATCAATCGATCATTAGGTAACTAAGACCATAAATGCATCATAGTGGACCATACTTAAAGTTTGGGGCACATTCAATACTTCACACAAAGATCACATCAAATATCTAGCTAGACCAAGTCTTGTATAGGAATTCCCTCTCTTATGTTTGAGATAGCTATGTGGTTATGTTGAATTTCCACGACCCTGGTGTCTAGGATAGAATCTTAAATCTCTGACGCTACAAAACCAAGAATCTCAACAAAGCTACTTAGCATGGTGGAACAATATAATGGAGTAAACCAATCATCTGCACAATAAGAATAATAACAACAATATATGTAACCCAACTCCAATATATTATCAACATATAATACAACAATTTAGGGCTCTCGTACAAGGTATAATGGCCCTCAATTATCCATGAGTACAAGAATACAAGATACAATGACAAACTCGTTGCTCTAGTACACAATCACAGCCTCTATGTCATATCTTGCCATGTTGGTCCTTTGTTTCCGTTCTTATCTCTAATTGCCCCTTAATCCATCAAGAAACAACACAGACTCTAGGAGGATTTCCACCTATCAATGTTGCAAGCACTTATGCTACAATGAAGATGAGTTGATCCAATCTGCTCTTCTAGGCTGGCCAACCCCTGAACTCCAATCTGCCATTCTAGTAGCTTCTTTCATCCATCAAAGAGCTACACATTAGGCTCAACACTTCACCCAAACGCACAGTTGTCAATGTCCTTCTTGTCATATTGATCTAAGGCTACTTTTGGACAACAACACGTTACCCTCCAACAATCCAATGATTCCCAATACTCTGTCACAAATTCACTGTGAAATCTGCTCCTAGTTAGGGTTTCTTAACACCCAAGACAACCCTAACACATGGTTCCCACAAGCTGCATCAACTGTCCACACATGGACCGTCCACCTAGCATCCAAACAACTCAAATACACCTATACATACCATGGGCAGATGTGTCATTATTGTAGCTCCCACTAGTTAGGGCACCCATAGTATATGTTACATCCCTAAACTGCTCAACAATCACCTAAAAATCTGGGGAAGGCTTCAAGCCACATGCCACAGTAGAAGGGTAGTCATAATAAGGGAAGCCCACACTTGGGTGTATGAATGTAGGAGCGAGCAATCGTGGTGCATGAGTTACCCCGGACTCTTTTTTTCCATCCTTCTTCATATACCTTTGCCTTTTATTGATTTTTCTTTTATAACTGCTCGAGGTTCGAGGGGATGAGATCATGATGTGTAAGATGTAGCAATGGATAACCCCTTAAGGTGGGGTAGTTCAAAGCCCACCCGGGGTTGGGACAATCATGGTTTCTGTTATCACACACAAAATTTCAATTTTTGGTTGATAGGGTCATTATCCTAGGTCTCATTTTGTCTTAGAAAAATTGGTTCATGAAATTGATGAAAACTCATGAAATAGTCATTATCCTAAGTCTAGAATAGTCCATGGGTCATGTCATTAGAGTCAAATCCATCAAAATCTCCCAAAGGTTTACATGCATTGGTTTAGATTGAGGTAGTGGCCACTTGTCTGCTTTTTCATGATTTTGCATTGATATAACTGCAAACAAACAGACTTTGCTACGGAATCACCTGACCAATCCGTAGCGAATCTGCTAGGTTTATAACTGAAAACGTTACGGAATCATGTTTTTCTACACCAATAAAGGGGATGATGAGTTGTCATGTTTTTAGAGGTTTAGGGTGAATATGAGGTCACATGATCGATTATTAGAGTCATACACACCTGCGTAATCATGAGTGCTATCCATCATTACATTTCATTTCTCTGTGAAAATTTCTGAATGTTACTAATGCAAAAATCTACTATTAGATATGGTTATGCTTCTCCTACTTATTTAAGTTATTAAATTGAAAATTCAGATTAACATCGAAGCAAACACATAACAAACTTTTACCGATTCAGATCTAGAAAAAGTACATGCACACATAGACAAAGTGACACAATATTTTCTGGACAATAGTCCCCGGAAAAACCCAAAGCGGGAAAATCGATCTTCTGGCTGCTGGAGGGTTTGTATTATTAAGTAGTTTTCTGAATACAGCAAATATGGGTACCACACTGGTTAACCCAACAGAGAAAAATATAGATCTGCAGCTAACCTGTTGTTCTAAAGCCAAAACGTTGACTGATCCACACCCTCAAACGGGATTTACAAGACTCAGCCAGATCTTGGCCCTAGAAACCCAAGTGTCACCCCCGAAGCCCCCGCGTCATCCTTAGTGCTCTCCTCGGAGAGGGCCGCGTAACCACTGCACGGAAGACGCGTACCCTACACTCGCCCCCGAGGGTCTCCGTGTAACCCAAATGGGTCCCCACGACCAACAAGGTTCTCGCTGACCGGCAGAGCACCCGTGTAGCTGGGGGCAAGCCGCCCCCGTGTCGCATAGCTACCGCCCTCTCCGCCGCCGCCGCCTCTACTTTCCGTGCTACCTCTCGAGTCGCTTCCCTACCTCTTTCATCGATTCTTAGCACCGGGATTGTTGATCATAATCCGCTTCCCGTAAGAATTTCATAGGCGATCTCTCTTAAAGGTCTCGAATTCCCCCTTGCAGCCTTGGAAAACCATTCTTACGCCTATCGTTACCATTTCCCGCCTCCAAAGCACATTATAAAAGGTTGAAAATTCATATTTGAAATATTTAAAGCGTAGCTCCTTCGGCCCAAGCCCATCTATCTTTTCCTCCATGTAACACGGATGCCAGACCAGGCGCTAGTCCGACGGGCGCTTACCCAATACATATCGGGCGCATCCTGAGCCGTCGATCTGTGCAGATCAAACGACGTTTGCTCATCTCTGCCGCGCCCATAGCCTACCTATTCACCGTCCAATCAAATCATAAATCAACTAAGCCGTCGTCCATCCACCTCGGTGGTCCCCACGCCAAAGCACTCGTTCTCAAAACTGTGTGGTATGTATCGCATCGCTTTCTACGCGCAGGCGCATTCTTGGGCCTCGCGATTCCATACGCACTCACAACTGTCTCCTCGTACGGCCCGAATACCGCCCTCCATCGCGCGTTATTGTTCGGACAAAGACGCGCAGCGATATTGTTGTCAGTCGTTCGATCTGAAGGTCTCCATCTGACGATCGTCATACCCCGAAGCTGCACGAACATTAACCCAAGCCTATTGTGCCCCTGGCCCACTGTCTTATTGTCCTCTGGTGTGTTTTTAATCGTCGATCTCGCCTGGAGATCGAACGGTCCATATCACCTGCATACTCTGCCATTGATTCCATTCCTCCACGTTATCATCCCATGTGTTATCACATTTCTTCCTCCACCATTTATATATTTCATTCATACGTTATATTTTAATGCTTTTCTCTGGCCAGCTCGTCCGCTATTTCTCCACTACATTGTTCCACCACCCTACGTTGTTTCACCATATCATAGTTTACACGACCATTTCCATTAACCTTGCCATTATCCCCACTGTGTTCACCTTCCCATGCATGGTTTTCTGTAACGAGTTTGTGGATTTTGCAGGTGTGCAGCGACGAAGAACTATTATGACTCACAGTCTTAATTGTTGTGATAGAACACACATCAAAGGACCAATTTCAGAGCAAAATTATGAAGAAAGTCCTCAGAAGACAAATCGAAAAGACTTCAATTAAAGGAGGCAGGGTTCAAATTTTTCAAACCCTACAGGGACATTCAAGGCGCCGATTTCACAGATGGAAATATTAATGGGGCAGATAAAGAATATCAGTGATCAGCAGAGAATTAAAGGCAGGTAGCTGAAGATTTCAGGGGCCTTGTCCTAGTCTTTGGAAGCAAAGTACCAAATTGAAGATCCTGCACATCATTTGAAATATCTATACACAGAAAACAATGTCCTCAAGGCTTTATTTCAATAGAGTTTTCTCTCCAGGAAAGGACAGAATGTTGGTATGGTTATCACTATATTGTGTTCCTGAAAATATTTTCACCTAGTACATTTATTTCAGTTAGCAGGCCACAGAGTACAAACAACACAGCGCCATCAAGCAGTATGGGTGGGCTCTTCTCCACCATTTTGTTTTAATGATACAATTAAATTTTCATCACCTACTTCTTTTGCTAGGTTTTAGTTTCTCCTATAAAAACAATGAAGAAATACATTGTAAGGGTTCCAGATTTTATCAGAAAATTATGCAGTGAAAGGCTTTTGCATACATTTTGTAAAATTCTTGTATGAAGGCTCAGAGCCCATAGGGTCTCAGTGAGGAGGAGTTTTATCTGTCAAAGAGGATTCTGGTCTTTGGTATTTCACAGTCTGTAACTCTCTTTATTGTGTTATATTAATAGAACATTTCATTTCATCCATATTTCTTGTATCATGTTTTGGAATGCGAGTGGCTCACTGATTTTTGGTATGGATTCATCCTAGTTGATGCCCATGCTCGGATCAGTCAAGTGCTTTAAATATGGCTCATGCATGATATTCTGTTCCATTATACAACTATCCATACTTCTGCTATATTAGTTGCTTTGAGAGGGTGCTTTTAAAATGCTATTATCATGTATGGATTCTTAGATTGGTAAGCCCATGCATGGTGGTATTGTATATCTGGGTATCAGCTCAATGTTAACTAGTATCTTCTCAATATTTCTTTCACTACATACACCTTCTGGTAATTTATGTCTGTGAAGTATTTTTGAATTGGCCCGCTTTGCAGTAAACTGTCTCTGAATTGTCTGTTGCTTTTGTATTAGAGTTCTGCATCTTGTCTCTGCAGTATCTCTTTTCCTATGTCAGTTTCTGAGGGTTTGGTCCCATTCTATTTCATTTCCCTGTTTACAGGAGATAGCATGTGAGCTGAAGCTGACAACTTCACACATTATACTATATGCTCCTTGCTATGCTAAGATGTCCTAGGCACTGGTCTATTACAACTCTATGCTGTCTCTAGGAGCTACAACATCTTTCTGGCGCCGTTGCCGAGGACGAATTTAAGAACATCAGAATCCCTGGGCCTTGACAAAATTTTAGTCACTCTTCAAGTAGGTGAGCATGGAGAGTTGAGAGTTTTAGATCCCTCACCTTGGCGACTCCACATCTGTTATTTGATAAATCTATTTGCAGTCTTAGCTCCTCGTAAGCCACACCTGAGGTCAGATACGTCTAGGCCAAAGAAAACTTCAGTGTCTGACCCTGACCAGATTATACATAGAAGAAGAAATTGGAGGGAAAGAAAATCAGCCCGTTCTGAAATCCCTAAAGTGTCTATATAAGACTTTCCATCCTCTTCTTCTCAAGAAGCTCAACTGCCAGATCCCGACTCCACTGTGGGAGATACTGATTATTATTACTTAGATAGTCCACCCCGAGAGGGTATCATAAATAAAAACAGTCTTCATCCTACTCCTGAGGTTGAAGAGGTCAAGGAAGTAACCGAAGTATCTGCTGTTAACAGACCTCCGTTCCCCTCAACCCCTCAAGCTGCAGTTGAGTATATTCCTATTATTATTCATACTCCACTTCCTCCTCCTCTTACGTATCAAAATATTGCACTACCTCCACCTCCTCCAATGGATAATGTTCCAGCCTTCTTGATGAATAAATATGCTCCCCTAGCATTACCCCAGGTGTTAAATGATATGCCCCAAGATTATCTGAAGATATTGCCCAGATTCAATGGAGAAAATGAGATTGATGCTCAGAAACATCTTGAGACTTTCTACTCCTTTGCAGAGAACTTTAATGTCGAACATTTAGATGTGGTCTTAAGACTGTTTGTGCAATCTCTAGATGGTGAAGCTCGAAAATGGTTTAAAAAATTGGCTAGACGTTCTATTACCACTTGGGATAACATGGAAGACACTTTCCTCAGGAAATGGGGAGAGAAGAAAGATCATGGAAATTCTCTCATTGAGTTCAATACACTAAAGAAAAGACACAATGAAGGAGTGTCAGAATTTATCAAGAGATTTAATAAATTATATCTGAGTCTCCCTGCTGATATGAAACCCCATCAAACTGCTGCTAAAGTTGTTTTTGTAGTAGCCTTTGATTCAGAATTTGGCTTCTCTCTCATAGAAAGAAAGCCTACTACTCTGGATGATGCTCAGGCAGACACACTAGAGTTGGAAGCAAAATTTGCCTCCACTGGCAAATCAAAAGGAAGGCCCGAAAAAGATAGCAGAAGAAGGGGCAAAGAGGAGGCATCTACTTCTAACCAAGACAGAGACTCAGCCAACGAAAAAATGGAAGAAATGAGAAAATTGATTAAGAAAATGGTCAAGCTTGAACTGGAAGCCAAGAATTCAGCCTTCATGAATTTTCAGAATGCTCCAAACAGAGGTTAAAATCCTCAATATAGGAAACCACCCTTGCAAATATTTCCAAGGGAAGCAAAGGAGCAACAGGATCAAGTACCACACCCATTGTACCTGGAAGGTCTAGTAGATGACTCCACTGAAGATGCTACCTATGGACTGGAGGATGCAAATATTGCCTTTTCAAATAGTGATGGAGAGGAATTCCCTTTGCAAGGGAATGATGAAGCTGGGTGCTCATTGCAAAAAGAAGAAAAGATCAGAGACGCTGAAGAAGCAGAATTTGATCATTATTGTAAACAATTTGATGACTTCATGCAAGCACATTTCAATAGAAGATATGATCTCAGATCTTCTAGGAAGAGGACTCGTACCCAAGAGCAAGAAGAAGAACTACCCTAGAAGGAAGCACCTGCTTAGGAGGAATAAAAAATGCAGAAAGCTACAGACAAAGGTAAGCAGCCTTTAAACAAACCTTTGCAGTCTAATGATCAAATTCCTTCTTCTTCAAAAGTGGTTACTCCCCCTAATGACAAACCAGTGTCAAAAGTAGTCAAACCCCCAGTCGAAAATAAAGAGCCCAAAGAGGTTGTGATAGAAAAATCCCCTCTTGTTTTCAGTCTGCAAAAAGAACTTGAAAAGGTCAAAATCCCAGTCCCCTTGACTGAACTGTTGAAACAGCCAGCATATCAATCTCAAGTCACCTCTTTCATGCTCCCTCCAGAAGCACCAATCATCCCAGATAGTCTCAACCTTCAAGAAGAGAGACCCATGGTAGTTTTTGGCCCACATGTTGAGGAGATAGATCCCTCTACTCCTCCCTTCTATGTGTCTCTAGTAATCCATGACCTGATATTACATAACTGCATGTTAGATTCTGGAGCTTCCCATAATCTTATGCCTCTGTCAGTCATGGAACAACTAGGTTTACAAATCACACGTCCATATAAAGACCTATATTCATTTGACTCCAAAAGAGTTAAATTCTTAGGGATGATCAAGGATTTGGTGGTTAATTTGGCCCAAATCCCAGCAAAGAGTGTTGTAATGGACATAGTGGTAGCTGACATTCCAGCTCGCTTTGGTATGTTGTTGTCAAGGTCCTGGGAAAAAAAAATTGGTGGATCAATCAAGTTAGATTTAACACATGCCATTATCCCAGTTTTTGGTGGCCAAGAGAGGAGATTGTACAGGGAGACTAGATTTGTCAAGATGGTGACAAAGGCTGACAACTCTGTAAATTCACCAGTTTACAGTAAGGAAGGAGGTTTTACATGCTTGATGCTGGAAGAAGATTAAGATTATGCTCATGAACCATCCTTCTGTCATATCAAGAGTAAACAGCCCTCAGAAAACATGGAAGCAGGAATATGGACACTCCATTTTGATGGAGCAAATTCAAGAGAAGGAAATGGAGCCGGAGTGCTATTAGTCTCTCCTGCAGGAAGATGGATCCCACTTTCTTTCAAATTAGAATATGAAGCCACCAATAATGTGGCTGAATATGAAGCACTTCTATTGGGATTACAGACAGCTAGGAGCATGGGTATACAAAGTTTAAAGGTCCTGGGAGATTCAGAACTAGTAGTCAGACAAGTCAGGAATCAGTGTCAGACCAAGCACCCTAGGCTGAGGGCTTATAGGAATGAAGTTTGGGACATGGTGGAAAATTTCTTCTTGGCATTCAATATCCAGTTCATGCCCCGAGAACAGAATAGGATGGCTGATTCCCTTGCTATGGCTGCTAGCACATTTCGACCACCTCAGAACCCTCTTTTAAGATATGAAGTAGAGGTGCGTTATCGGCCTTCAATCCCAGATAATATCAAACACTAGAAGGTATTTGAAGATGAAGAACAGATGAAGAGATTCCTGGAAACAGTGGGGGAATTCGCCAATATGGAGATTGATGATGCAGAAGAGGCTGAGTCTGAAGATACTCCAGAAAGAAATTGGGAGGAGAAAATGGCAGGTAATAAAGTGTTGCAGTTAAAGGGAAACATTATGCCTAGAGGGCTGGTGCCTCTAGGAAGATTATTTGATAAGAATGATGTCCCACTGTAGCCAAGCAAAGTGGTAGAAGAGAATCAGGTGGAAGACCTGAATTTGGGTACTGAAGCTGAACCCAAAATTGCTAAACTGTCCAAGAAAATTTCTGAAGAATATAAAAAGCTATATCAGAAATTATTTCAGTCTTACAGAGATGTGTTTGTATGGTCCTATCAGGACTTGAAAACTTTTGATATTAGTATCATGCAGCACAAAATTCCATTGAAGGCAGATGCAAAGCCCCATAAGCAGAAGCTCAGACAAATCAATCCCCTGCTGCTGCCTTTTATTGAGAAAGAAATCAAGAAGTTGCTAAAAGCCAAAATAATTGTGCCATTGAGGTACTCTGAATGGGTGGCAAACCTTGTCCCTGTACGAAAGAAGAATGGAGAAATAAGGCTGTGTGTGGATTTCAGAAATTTAAACAGAGCATCCTTAAAGGATAATTATCCACTTCCCAAAATGGATTACATCCTGCAGAAGGTGGTTGGATCTTCCAGGATGTCAATGATGGATGGATTCTATGGTTATAACCAGGTGGTTGTACTTCCAGAAGATCAAAAGAAGACTGCTTTCACCACACCATGGGGTACATTTATGTATGCCAGGATGCCTTTTGGATTGATTAATGCAGGGGCCACTTTTCAGAGGGCGATGGACATTGCTTTTGTTGGGGAGAAAGATAAATTCCTGGTGGTCTACCTCGATGATATCACTGTATTTTCCAAGAATGATACTGAGCACATTGAGCATCTGCGTAGAAATTTTGAGAAATGCAGAAGGTATGGTCTCTCTCTGAATCCTCAAAAGTCTTTATTTGCATTAGAAGAGGGAAAGCTTTTGGGCCATATCGTGACTAAAGATGGGGTGAAGATAGATCCTAAGAGGGTAGAGGTTATAAATGGTATTGCTTTTCCCAGGAATAAGAAAGAAGTACAAGTATTCCTAGGGCGCATTAATTTCTTGAGAAGGTTTATCCCTAACTATGCTGAGATAGTTAGGCATATAACAGATATGCTAAAGAAGGATAAGGAGGTAAAGTGGTCACAAGAATCACGGGAGGCATTTACCAGGATAAAGAATGCTTTTGCAGAAGCCCTTGTGCTGGCTGGACCAGATTATGATAAACCTTTCATGATTTTTTCTTTTGCATCACCTCATACAATAGCAGGAGTTTTACTGCAGAAAAATGAGGGGTATGAGCAACCTATTGCCTTTTTCAGTCAGGTGCTCCGTGATGTAGAATTAAAATACAACATATTGGAAAAGCAAGCATACGCCCTAGTGAAATCCCTCAAAGCATTCCGTGTATATATTTTACAGTCCCACATCACTGCATTTGTGCCTGCAGCTGCTGTAAAAGATATCCTTATTCAGGGGGATAGTGAAGGGAAAAGGGGCAAGTGGATTGCTAAAATACAGGAATATGACCTGGACATCTGCCCTACTAAGCTAATTAAAGGACAGGGGCTCGCCAAAATGTTATTCGAATCAAACTATTAGGCCCTGGGCATAAATTTGTCCATTATAGCAGGTGAGGAATCTGAGGAGAAAGAAGAACGACATGGAATTGGAGTAGCTACTCCAGAAACACATCTAAAGTACCTCACCAGTCCGTGGTATAAAGAGATTGTAGAATATCTCCTTACACTCAACTGCCCTCCAAGTTGTGACAAAACTAAATACAGAGCATTACGATTGAAATCATAGAAGTATATAGTCGCCAATGGTCAGCTATACTGGCGAGATCCCTCAGGCATCTTACTCCTGTGTCTCACAGAGAATGAAGTCAAGAGTATTATAGAAGAATTCCATAAAGGGATCTGTGGAGGCCATTACAGCTGGAGGGCCACAGCTCATAAAATTCTGAAAGCTGGCTTCTATTGGCCAAAGCTTTTTGGAGATGTTTTTTCCAGGGTAAGAGCATGTGATAAATGTCAGAAATTTGCTGAGAGACAGAAATTGGCACCATTTCCCCTGATTCCAGTGCATGTGGATGAACCATTCAAACAATGGGGTATTGATTTTATAGGTGAGATACATCCCCCATCAAGTGGTCAACATAAGTGGATTTTAATGGCCACTGATTATTTCACTAAATGGGTGGAAGCCATACCTGCAAGGAATGCTACAGATATTGTGATCATAAAGTTCATGGAGGAAAACATCATATCCAGGTTTGGTTGTCCTGCTAGAATAGTGACTGATAATGCACAGGCCTTCAAGTCTGCAAAATTTATGAATTTCTGCCAGCAATACAATATCATACTGAGTCACTCTACAACTTACTATCCACAAGGAAATGGCTTGGCAGAGTCTTCAAATAAAACTCTGGTGAGGGCCTTGAAGAAGACTATCAATGAAAATCAGAAGAATTGGGATTCCCAATTGAAATTTTCTCTATGGGCTACTAGAATCACCAGCAAGAGAGCAACTGGGAAATCTCCCTATGAATTGGTATATGGACGAGCAGGAGTTTTTCCTGTACAACTGGCTTTACCAGTGGCCCGCTTCATGCAAGAAAGCCAGGAGGAACCTGATGATATGATCAGGAGAATCAATCAATTGGTGGAATTAGAAGAAACACGGGGCTAGGTGAATCAGAGGTTAATAGAATATCAAGAGAAAATGAAACACATTTTTGATCAGCATGCAAAAGACAGGAAGCTGTAGATTGGTGATTTGGTGCTTAGATGGGATGTCCGGAGAGCTGAGAAGGGAAAACATGGTAAATTCGATCCCCTCTGGTTTGGTCCTTTCAAAATTTTGGAACAGTGGGGCAATAATACTTTCAGGTTGGAGAATTTACAGGGCGAATTGCTGGACACCCCTGTAAATGGTCAATTCCTCAAGCCCTACTTTCAGTTCTGATTCAGGCAAAGACAACCTGATGTATTATATTGTATGATAGTCTCCTTTTCATTTTTGTTTGAATAATGTTGGTGTTGTGATGAATTATAAAGTGAAAAATGGAGGTGCTGGAGAGCAGAGTCTGCATACATGATGATCAGAGGGTCTGCGAGTTCTCGACCCGTTCAGGGATGAACGCGCCATCCCCAGGTGGAGCCAATGTTGATCAAAATCAACTTCAATATTGATCATAATCCGCTTCCCATAAAAATTTCACAGGCAATCTGGCTTAAACATATCAAACCCCCTCTTTCGGCCTTTAAAAATCATTTTTGTGTCTATCGTTGCCATTTCCTGCCTCCAAAACTCATTATAAATGGCTGAAAACCCATATTTGAAATATTTGAGGCATAGCTCCTGCGACCCTAGCCCCTCCGTTTTTTTTTCTTCCATGTAACCTGGACGCTAGACCAGGCGCTAGTCCGATGGACGCTTATCCAATACATATCGGGCTCATCCTGAGCCGTCGATCTGTGCAGATCGAACGACATTTGCTCATCTCTGCCGCGCCCATAGCCTACCTATTCACCGTCCGATCAAATCATAAATCAACGGCTCGCCGTCCATCCGCCTCGGTGGTCCCGCGCCCAAAGAACCGGTTTCAAAACCGGGTGGTATGTATCGTACCGCCTTTGCCGTAGGCGGTAATTCCCGTTCGGCCAGCGATTCCACTCAGCGCTCGCCACGCGTCCCCGCGTACGACCCGAATACCGCCCTCCATCGCGCATTAATGTTCGACCCAGGACGCACAGCGATATTGTTGTCAGTCGTTCGATCTGAAGGTCTCCATCTGACGATCGTCATACCCCGAAGCTGCACGAACATTAACCCAAGCCTATTGTGCCCCTGGCCCACTGTCTTATTGTCCTCTGGTGTGTTTTTAATCGTCGATCTCGCCTGGAGATCGAACGGTCCATATCACCTGCATACTCTGCCATTGATTCCATTCCTCCACGTTATCATCCCATGTGTTATCACATTTCTTCCTCCACCATTTATATATTTCATTCATACGTTATATTTTAATGCTTTTCTCTGGCCAGCTCGTCCGCTATTTCTCCACTACATTGTTCCACCACCCTACGTTGTTTCACCATATCATAGTTTACACGACCATTTCCATTAACCTTGCCATTATCCCCACTGTGTTCACCTTCCCATGCATGGTTTTCTGTAACGAGTTTGTGGATTTTGCAGGTGTGCAGCGACGAAGAACTATTATGACTCACAGTCTTAATTGTTGTGATAGAACACACATCAAAGGACCAATTTCAGAGCAAAATTATGAAGAAAGTCCTCAGAAGACAAATCGAAAAGACTTCAATTAAAGGAGGCAGGGTTCAAATTTTTCAAACCCTACAGGGACATTCAAGGCGCCGATTTCACAGATGGAAATATTAATGGGGCAGATAAAGAATATCAGTGATCAGCAGAGAATTAAAGGCAGGTAGCTGAAGATTTCAGGGGCCTTGTCCTAGTCTTTGGAAGCAAAGTACCAAATTGAAGATCCTGCACATCATTTGAAATATCTATACACAGAAAACAATGTCCTCAAGGCTTTATTTCAATAGAGTTTTCTCTCCAGGAAAGGACAGAATGTTGGTATGGTTATCACTATATTGTGTTCCTGAAAATATTTTCACCTAGTACATTTATTTCAGTTAGCAGGCCACAGAGTACAAACAACACAGCGCCGTCAAGTAGTATGGGCAGGCTCTTCTCCACCATTTTGTTTTAATGATACAATTAAATGTTCATCACCTACTTCTTTTGCTAGGTTTTAGTTTCTCCTATAAAAGCCATGAAGAAATACATTGTAAGGGTTCCAGATTTTATCAGAAAATTATGCAGTGAAAGGATTTTGCATACATTTTGTAAAATTCTTGTATGAAGGCTCAGAGCCCATAGGGTCTCAGTGAGGAGGAGTTTTATCTGTCAAAGAGGATTCTGGTCTTTGGTATTTCACAGTCTGTAACTCTCTTTATTGTGTTATATTAATAGAACATTTCATTTCATCCATATTTCTTGTATCATGTTTTGGAATGCGAGTGGCTCACTGATTTTTGGTGTGGATTCATCCTAGTTGATGCCCATTCTGACCGCCAAGCGCTTTAAATATGGCTCATGCATGATATTCTATTCCATTATACAAACCTATCCATACTTCTCGCTATATTAGTTGCTTCGAGAGGGTGCTTTTAAAATGCTATTATCATGTATGGATTCTTAGATTGGTAAGCCCACACATGGTGGTATTGTATATCTAGGTATCAGCTCAATGTTAACTAATATCTTCTCAATATTTCTTTCACTACATCCACCTTCTGATAATTTATGTCTGTGAAGTATTTCGAATTGGCCCGCTTGCGTAAAACCTGCCTCTCAATTGTTCCGTCGTCTTTGTATTAGAGTTTTGCATCTTGCCTCTACAGTATCTTTTTCTCTGTGTCAGTTTCTGAGGGTTTGGTCCCATTCTATTCCATTTACCTGTTTATAGGAGATAGCATGTGAGCTGAAGCTAACCACTTCTTACATTATATTATATTCTCCTTGCTATGCTAAGATGTCCTAGGCACTGGTCTATCACAACTCTAGGCTATCTCTAAGAGCTGCACTGTGATCATACCATCCCCTTTCGCCAAACTACCCTCTCATGAATTAAACACTTATGGAAATTCTTAGCAAACCTGCCCTAGAATCTCAGCTTAGCTTCAATGCTCTGCCATTGTGTGTTTTTACAAATGACCCCAAGCATTTCATTTATGATTTTCTCATTGGGAAACCAACGGCCATGCTAAGATCTTGAATCAATGACTAAGATTAAAAGAAAGCTTGAACCGTGTGACTTAAGACAATTTCATCACATGTTTAATTAAATTCACTTTAATTATTTAAGTTCCCTAAGTTTTAACTTAGGAAATACATTAAAATAATTAATTAATTTAATATCTCCTAAACCAGATGAAATTTCCCAAATCCCTTTCTGGGTCTTGTAGATCAAGGGTACTCTAGTCCTGCCACAAATTTTGGGAGCTAGAGCACATCTGATGCTACCCCAATACACAAAATCTCAACACTCCCTCTAGAGCAGAAAATAGCAATACATCAAACCATGTATCATGATTTTGGGCATCTGTTTTTATGTTATTGATGTTGGGCCCATCGCCCTTCAACACTACACTCTGTGCCGCATGCATCATTTCGCCATGATGCTATCACCGCCACCGCCACATCCGTACGGCAGCCCCCTCTCAACTGCCGCATCCATGCCGCCACCCGCCGCATCGTGACCTCTCGCCTGTTGAGAGAAACAACTAAATCTCCTGCCCAATCTTTGACAAACAAGTCAGATGGGCTGCATCCTCATCATTGAAGCTCCATAGGCTACACATCTGTGCTGGCATCTAAAGGATGATGCACAGCTATAGCTCTGCACTGCGTAAGCAGACTCCCTCTACACTGTTGAAGTCACATTAGCCCCTTGTGCTGAAATCTCTCACGATGCTGCTACACTAGGCTGTCCTCCTGAAGCCTCCATGCTGAGTAAGCAGCTTTGCTCTACCTAAGTAGCTCTACTCTGCGCTGTTGAAGTCACATCAGCCCTTACGCTGCTGCTGCCACTACATTGTTGCTGCATCTGCACTACGCTCCTCCTTCCAACCTTCAAATCTGCCTCTGCTTCATCCGTGATCTATGCACCCACTACTCCACTTGTCCTCACTGCCTGCGGCCTCCCGGCCTACCCAAGTGTACCGCTTCCGCGTTGTTGTGTCGCTATCGCCCACGCTGCTACGCCACTACATCGGGCCGCCGCACCGCACCGCGGCCTTCCAACCTTCAACCGCTCGCTCATCCGTGATCTATGCACCCACTGCTCTACTTGTCCCGCTACTGTCTTAAGGCTCCCGTAGCTCGGATGTGATCCAAGAGAGGAGCCGCTCAAGGATCCCGCCCATATTCTGTAGCTCCTCTACAAATCCATGTCGCCCCACTTTCATGGTTCATGAGCGCTCTATGAAATTTTTGTGCATTTAGTAGCACGCTGTGCTCTAACTCCCAATTTTTGAGGAAGTACTAGAGTACACCCGATCTACAAGACCCGTAATGGGATTTGGGAAATTTCATTCGGTTTAGGAGATAATTTATTTAATTAATTGTTTTAAGTGTTCTTAAGTTAAAACTAGGGAACTTGGAAGAATAAAGTGAATTTAATTAAACATGTGATGAAATTTTCTTAAGTCACACGGATCAAGCTTTCTTTTAATCTTAGCCTTTGATTCAAGATCTGGTCATGGTCGTTGATTTGTCAACGAAAAAAGTATAAAGGAAAGGCTTGGGGTCATTTGTAAAGGCACATAGAGGCAGAGCATTGAAGCTAAGCGAGATTCTAGTGCAAGGTTTGCTAAGATTACTCTGAAGTGTTTCAGCTGTAGAGAGGGGAATTTAGGCCAAGAGGATGATCTGATCCCGGGGTCTAGAATACACAAGAGGCAGAGATCAGCTCAAGGACAGCGCAAAGGAAGGCAGCAGCAAGGACAGCGCAGTCTCTCCAAGGACAGCGTAATTTTCAGCAGGAAACCCTCAGGGGTTATGCAGAGACCCTTCAGGGGTAGCGTAGTGACTGCGTCACCCAGTCTGGAGTAACACAATCCCTTCCGGAGCAGTGCTGAGGGTTTGGATGACTTCAGAGGCTGACGCAGAGGCTTTCAGGGGCAGCGCTGGGGTTTCTAGGCCCTAATCTTGGCTGAGTTCTGTAAATCCCGATTGAGGGTGTGGATCAGCCATTATTTTGGCCCTAGATCAGCCAGTGAGTTATAGATCTAGTATTTTCTCTGTCGGGTTTTCCACATCTGGAACCCAGATTTGTGTATTCAAAAATATTCTTAATAATAGAACCCTCCAGCAGCCAAAGACCGGTTTTCCCACATTGGGTTTTTCTGGAGACTATTTGTCCAGAAATAACTGTGTCACTTTGTCAATGTGTGCATGTGCTTATTCTAGATCTGGATTGGTAGAGATCCATTATGTGTTTTCCTTCGATGTTAACTTGAATTTATTCAGTTAATAACTTATCTAAGTAGGAGGAGCTTAACCAGATTAACAATAATAATTTGTGCATAAGATATAAGATTCAGAAATTTCTACAAGGTATCAAATCAATTGCAGATCTAGGAGGGTCACCAGCAGGGGAATCTAAAGGATCTAGCTGCAGAAAGCAGCTGGAAAAGCAGCAGAAATGCAGATCTGAAGGGACAACGCAGTTTTCAGGAGCAGATTCACGCAGAGGGAAGGGTGATGCTGTCCAACGCTGTGTTCTAGCAAGGCCACGCAATTACTGCACAGAGGCAGCTCAGAAACAACGTTGGTTTGGTTTGAAGCCAGCCATTGTGATTCAAATCTGAGTCTATCAGATCCAGAAAAGACTGCAGAAAAGCTGTAGAAATTCAGAAGAGCTGGTGGGGTTAAAATTCTGAAGTTTTCAAATTTTTAGCCTTAGCACAAGTGACAAATATTGGGAGGAGATCAGCTTCTCAGAGAGTTTCTTGCCAAAGGAAACTTGCAGTTTGATCAAAGGATCAAAGAATAAGCTAAATCATAGTTGATTTGGTAGATTTCCAAGGAGGGAAATCAGTTGTCAGAGGGAGCATAAGGCACCTGTTTCACCAAGGGCCTTAGATCCATTTCTCTAGCAAAGAGAAAAGGAAGTTCCAACACATTATGAGCAAATGGATCCTCATGGAATGCGTGATCAAGATAGGCTAGATGGCCTGTCAAAATTTTCGGTTTGGAAGGCAAGGATCCTGATTGTCCTTGAGGCATATAATCAGACCATGCAGAGCAAACCCTGGCCACACCGAAAAATGTGGATCTCCTTCGGAAGCATAAGGAAGCTGCTGGCCTGGCATGATTATGGATGGTATCAAGGACCATATTGTACCACACATAGCTGAGAAGAAGACAACTAACGAGATGTGTTGAAATTTGGTTCGGAGGACAGGTTCCCTAAGGCTTTGATCTTTGGCCTAGGGAAAAGTGTCCAAAAGAATTTAATTTTTTCTTCTAAAGTGACTTTATAATTTTTATAAAGTCATTTTAGGAGAAAAATTAAATTTTTTTGGACACTTTTCCCTAGGCCAAAGATCAAAGCAAACAAATCTAATTTAAAAGTGACTTTAAGTGATAAAGTTACTAAAGTCTTATTTAAAAGTGACTTTAAGTGATAAAGTTACTAAAGTCTAATTTTAAAGTGACTTTAATAAAGTCAATGTAAAATTAGAAAGGAAAAGTGACTTTGGAAATAAATGACTAAGGGGGTCTTTATTAAAGTGGGGTGAATTAAAAAATAGAAAGTGAGATTTAAATGAGCATTTAATCTCAGCCCTAGATCTCAATCTATTTCAGCCATTGGATTTAGGGATTCTCCAAAAGTCACTTAGGGTTAGGTTAAAGGAGGGAAAGGAGGAAAAAGGTCATTCATTCTTTCATGAGCAGATTGGGAGAAGGAGAGAAAGAGAGTTGGAGATTTTTCTGAGCAGTGAGAAGGAGGGCAGCAGTGAAGAGATTTCAGCAAAGGTACAACAACGTTTATTGGCACATATACCGAGGCAGAAAATCTGTACAGCAAAAGAGAGGCAATGTTTTCAAGTGAGGAGGCACAGAAATTG